>NNCF01126864.1:0-42839 GCA_002313205.1 Laupala kohalensis | reverse complement strand
TTTTTTTTAGTATATGGCAAAATATTTGAATCAACCTATGGCTTGAAAGGAAAATTTCCTTAGCTTATCAACAATCAAGATAAATCACTTAAATTGACCAAAGAGATTGTTCTCCAGAGATGATTCACTTAGTAAATGATTCAATACATTGCCTTAAAATATTCGACTCACTTGTTTAATGAGAACTTATCAAAAATGTCTGAACAACTACATTTAACCCCATTCACCCCTTTAAAACAGAAATTAAAAACTAGCAGAAATAATCTCTAGAACCCAATCAATTAATTTGTTTTCCTCATTATTGACCGAGTACCCTGCCTCCGAAGAGTTTATTACTATTTGGTTTTCATCCCGAGTGTACAACTATTTTCAGGTTGTTTTTCAAACTCTCTCATGCACTTAACATGATTTTACTATGGACTGATCATGCTCGAGGTGTTTATGATACATCAGTATAACAGTCTCCACTCTTATGCATATATTATTGCCCTCCGAAATGCTCCTAAAAATGTTACGAATCTTTCAAAATCTTCATTTCCTTTGATGCAGTTCAACTTTGTCGATCTTGGAAGTTTGTAAGTCCGTGAAGCATCATCCTTTTCACATCTTCACATCGTCCATGGCCATAAATATCACAATCAATGATAAAGTGATCCATGGATTCGATTCCCTTACCGTAGACACACTCATCATACTATCCTTTGCCTATTCTTTTCAAATACTGGTTGAAGTTACCATGACCAGAGAGAAATTCAATGGCATATTTATTCGGTATAAACCATTTCTTGTTGTTATAGGAAGAAATCAACACATTTAATATATTGATATAAAATCTTGCCTTCCTTCGCTCTATTCCATCTTATTGACTAACACTGATGCAGGTTCTGGTTAATTTAGTTTGTCTCTGTCGTTCCTACTGAATTTCATTCCATTTATCTCTATAATTTCCCCTTTTCGTATTCTATAGCGTTGACTTCTTAATTGCAGCACGATATCTGTCGGCGCAATGCCCAAAATTGTTTGGAATTCCTTTGTCGAAATGATTCTGTAACATATGCAACAATTTATTGATTGTACTTAAGATTTTGGGGAATGCCTCAAATTGCGCAAATGTATTCATTAAGTGTACAATTTATCACTTTTTGATACATTTTCTCTAGGATTTGTCGAGCGCTGTTTCTCCTCTCCACCATTGCTTCATCAATGTAAAAAAATGCTCTGCTACCTACTTCATCATTGCTTCTACATTATTAAAAAAAGGTTTACATTTCACATTTAAATTTTTTTTAAATTATTCTTTCTTAAATGAGTAGATTCATCGTGTACTTTATCACTATATCTCTCTAGTACTTTCAAAATACCTGATTAAATTTCAAAACTATTCCTACACGTTATTATAGTTTACATTATTCATATCAGCTTCTTTTAATCCTTACTCAAAATTGGCTCGAGTGTGTACATTAATTCTATAACCCCATCCTGGCCCGGTTCCCCGATTTTCCTTCGGGTATAGGCGGATCTTATGTACAGTCTCTCTATGTTCTTGTTTAGGGACAGCGTCTAGTGTAGTACCTGGTCTTGAACTTACAGACTTATTTTAATAGTTAAGATTTATAAACAATACTTTCCGAGCAATTTACAGCTTGATATAATACGTAGTCGTGAAATAACTGTTTCGTTTTTTTAAATATAAATTTGATAGTATTTTGTTGATATAACACGTAGCTAATTAAAATGTTAAATCCACCACTGCCCTTGGAACCTTGATCGGAATTGATGGGATGGTCCCTTGCTTGCTTACGAAGAGTAAATTAGTTTTTTGTTCTATATGAGGTCATCCGCAGTTTATAACTGCCTTTTTGAAGATACATTTATTTATTTACTCTTTTTACAAAGAATTCTTTACTTCTGGGTACTTCAAATTTAATATTGTTTGTGGTGAATTAATTATAATAATTAATAATTCATATTAAATAAGTAAATTTCGTAACCAAATCCCATTTAGTAATATTCTGGAGAGTGGTTTGAAGTTTATTTCTTTTGTAGACTTTTTTGTTTCCCAATGTTTGTTCATTTTTGAAAATGTGATCGTGACTTTGAAACTTCGACTTCTTTCTCAGTTCTTTGAAAATCAAAAATAAAATATAACCAACTTTATATTATTTGCAAAGAAAAACTTTTTTTCAAATATTTATTCCTTTTAGAAATTATGAAATGGGTTTTCACATTTTTCTCTTAGATTTGAAAGACAATTAAAAAATCATTTTCCATATTTTCAACTCAAATGTAACATCAAACATGGTTAAAAATTCTTTTTTGAGTCTGAANTGAATTTATGGGCTAAAAAAACAAGGAAAAGCAACCAGAACGTATGCCCCACAGGCAAAATTGCTGGTTCCAATTTCTTGAGAATTACATCGGCGATTGATGAAAATAATGATGGGATATTCCACAGTACTTATGGGTATCTCAAATAAAAGGAATATGTAAATTGTTTTGTTAGAGATTGTATATTTAAATGTATAAAGAGAAATATTTTAATGAAATTGCTTGTAAAATGTTAATGTTTCAACAGATAAAAGGAGACACACATTACAAACTACATGTGTTATACGTGAAAAGATAAGATGCTTTACAGCAGCTCAAAAATATTATTTACGATTTACACGCCTATGATTTTATGATTTACACACCTTGGAAACGGTTCACGATAATATTATCTACACGCTCGACGCTTACATTAGAGCTGGGTGTTAATTCGCAACGGCATCCGAAAATGTAATTGAACGGATACATAGAATTTCACTCAGCGAGATATAAATTAAATTTTCACAGAAAAAACGCGACGATGTGTGAAGGAATTATCAAGGATTACGATCAGGGAATTGATTTCTCTTTACTCGTATCAAACTGGTGCGTACGAAACGCTATAAACCTTAATCCAATTTTCAAACATTCATATCTAACTATTTGGATTCCTTCTCATTTTTGCAATTAAATTCTTATCAATATCTCCATTATTTACAAAAAATATATTTTTATGAAATTGTGATTGGAGAGTTCAGACTCTGGAAATGATATTACTGAAATTTCTTCCGCTAAATAATGTTTAGCAACTAAAATAAAAATTAAGATTCTAAAATTTCTGAATGAGGAAAACATGCATCAACTTGAATATAAGATATACCCATTCTTATATTACATAATAATTTATTATTCACTGGTCAAAGAAGTTTTTTTATATATTTCTGGTTATATTGAAATACGTCACCATTATACATTAAATAGATAGATAAAACCATTTTGATACTTTTATTTATTCCATTGTGGAAATGTACACCATTATAAATGACAGTGTTTATTGCATTTCCAAAATTTTAAGTATATAACTTACAACCATAAGTCTGAAAGAATATCTTCTCGGTGTTCAACCAACAAATAGACATTGCTCTTCTTTTTTCTTATACGTTTTATGAAATACGCAATACTACATATAATCTTGACAGCTTAACACAACTAAATATTCGGTCACTTTTGTTGCTTTTATGTTTATTAAATAGAACAGACGAATCCCCCAACTGAAGCTGTATGGACCAAAGATAGATATTGTCAGAAAACATGTTTTCTTGGACTTCTGTTGGATGATCGTCTGTCTATTTTCTTAACATTTAGAATACTCAATACTGAAAGGTAAGAAGATCTATTACGGTCTTAACATAGTATAATATTGATCAGCGGGATGTTGTAAAGTTGTACACGGGTGTAATACGACCAATACTGTCATATGAAAGCATGGCGTGGGGGCATAGAGTGGTCCTTCAAGTAATTGAGAACAGATTGTAGAGGATACAACGACTATACATTCTGAGAATGGGAGGTGTATATCATCAGAGGCATTTAGAAGTTATATGTGGAGTAATGCCTCTGGATTGATTCGTGACAAAAATTAAATATCGAATATTATTGGAAATAGATAAGGGGTAGTTATAAATGAAGAATATATACATACACGAGAAAAAGGATCACGCAAGGGTACTAGAAGCTAGTAGAAGCCTGGCAAATACGATGTGACAAGACAACAACGGGAAGAGATAAGAGAATGGGAATATGAAGAATGTAGATTTTGTGTATTAAAGGAAAGAATGGTTTAAATTGAATCCATAAGTAATTGAATTCATCACTGGACATTTTTGGCTTCAAGAGATTGTGAGAGGAGAATGATTGTGTAGTGAGATGAATGAACAAAGCACAGATTGCCTTTTGTGGGACTGTACAAGATATGGTTCAGAATGAGCGAGGTAACTACAGAAACTGGATCCCCCAGGGGACTTACATCTAGTAAGTACGTGTTTGGCGAACACGGGGCCCCGAGCTGAGTCTGGCATTACTTCCACTTGTGCCTTGTTCCTTCCTTTCTCTTTTCTGATCTCCCTTGGTCACCTCTTGTTCTTTTCGATCCCGACGCTATTAGGGCTAGGGTATCTTTCATTTTCCTCTTTCCTCTCTTTTTTTAAAAATGTTTTTAGTAAAGTCTTGAGATATGTTGGGATTTGAGTTTTGAGTTGTAATTCAGGAGGGTTTTTAGTGGGTATGGCTGAGTCATTCGGCGAGTCCCACACGCGGGGAGAGTCATGTTGGCTCTCCCTAGTGCGTAACTGCATTTTCCCTACCTGTACAAGTTTTAAGGGCTCTAAAGACCTCGATGTTGACGAGCCCTAAAGCCCCACAAAAAAAACAAAAACAAAAAACAGAAACTGGAGCTCCAAAGTATATCGAGGGCATGTGAGATGTGAGAGAATTAAGAGATGTTGTGAAGGAGGATAATGATACTCAGGAAAATAGATTTGGCGCCCGCCTCCTCGCGTTGGAGTGGCGCAAAAATGAAATCTAAAGAAGAATGAAAAAAATGGAGGGAAGGACCGCCGCATTGACACAGTATCCACGTAATTTGGTCAAGTCAGTGCCCTGAACAAAATGAAAAACAAAATGTTGCAATTTTGCTGTGCAATGCTACCTTTACGCCATTTTAGCTTCGTACAAGACGATGACTTGATTATAATAGACTTAAGAAAATTTGATAACTTTTATTTAGAACTCAAATTGCAAGTTACATAAATCTGTTGTGGGTGTTGTTCTTCCCGTGCATTTGTGAAATGTGAAATTCCTAAATAGAAATTTTCATCCCAAAAATCTCTAGAAAGCGACGTTGCAATTAAAAGACAATGACAAATCAAACAACCAAATTTTTTTTGAACACACATCTATTTACTCCAAACCATACATAACATAACATACACAACGTTTTAATCCTTTTTTTGGATCAACTTCGGGCAAAAATTTTTTATGTCTGTTCATAAAAAGTAGTGTCGTCTGATTTGTCATTAATTTATATATGCTGACGGAAAAAATGACTAATTTACGGTTTTCATACGACTTATTTATACAATGAAATTTTTGCTACATTCGAGCCACAGTCTTACAAAGAAATAATATATAAACAGAAATGGATTGGATTAGGCATATGAAAAAAGAAAAACTAACGACAAAAAATATTTAATATGAATTTCATTTTAAACATAGGTGGAATGAAAATTGTTACAAACATAACAAACAATCTGAAAAAGTACGAATCTGACGGTTATGAAGTGTTTTGGCAAGAGCAGCGATTAGGATTCGGGAAGCAGTGATCTGTACAGAAACTCGCATTACTCCATGTTGTTACAATTTTTAAAATTATTAGGACCAGTAGTCCAAGACCAATGCTCTCTAGTGGCAGGCTTCTGAGAAACAAGAAGCGCTGCCTGAAAGCAATATGTGAACGAAGTGTTCTTTGTAATCACTATCTTCATGTACAACTTATGGTGATTGCCAAGATTTAAAAAAACATTTGTAAAGCGTATCATCACCATTAATTTTGTAAGAAAATGTTCGTTTAAGTTGAAATTTTTATTGATTGTATTGTTTACTATTCTGTGCATTGAGGAGTGAAGGGTCGCCAAAATATTTAGATAAGTAATTTTGCAAAGCAAATTTGATAATGTTCGGAAATTATACATTTTATTTAAAGTGACTTATGATATAACCTGCACTAATCGACATTAAAAGTATGCAAATAATATTTGAACCCTGAAATAGGTCCCTCCTAACATGGGCATGAGGTTGCCAATTCATTCCTCAAGTACAAATATTGGAAACACAATTTTCAAAATATGAGACAAGTGTTTACCAATGTCAGTGTTTATGTCATAGTTTTGGACTGTTGATTTTGAACGTCTTCACCATCTAATTATGACCTGCAGAAGTTTGTTTCGGAGCCATAACATTCATGACAAGAAGGTGTATATCTTTTAAAATATGTTCCTCAAATTTACGAAATGTCTAAAAATAATAAACTGGTGCAGAAGGATTAATACGTTGTACTTTCACTCCCTAAGTACCAGTAATAAGGACTAATTTACCCACCTTACGAATCTGAATATATTAATTCATCAGCACAGTCATGTTTAGGAGAACGCAAACTGCAGAAGGTTGCTCTTCGCAATGAAGAAGACGGAAGAAGAACCCCCGCGACCGGAAGCCAGTGAACAGAGCTTTTCCTGCGCTACGGGCTACTAATGGGTGCAGCGCGCTGGAAATGAGATTCCTCCCGTTCCATCCCCTACATTTAAGAGGGAAACGACTCGAACGGTGTTGTCTGCTACATCGCATTGTCACTGCTTCTTTGTTCGTCGGGTCTTCCATTGTTTTACGACCGTGTTTTTTGTTGTGTGAGTGGCAGAAACGCGGGTGATGAGTGACTTGTTATAAACCAAACTGGCTGCCTTAAGGTAACATGAACAATGTCAATGTTTGTAGCCTTTCAAAACTACTTTTAGCTCGTGATATGATTTTTGAAATTAAATTAAGAGAGCAAAATGTATTTCGAATATGTGCCTATTATTATTGAAATAGTTTGTATTGTGTTCTTTACAATCACAATACTTAAACATTACCAAACACATAATTTTTTTTTGTTTGCCTTTATTATGACCTATAATGTGATGACCTATAAATATTTGCGCCGAGTTCCTGTTGTCCACTGATGTAGGTCATTTATTTACAAGATAATGGATTACTGGAACCATTAAGAAACCAACCCACGATTATCCTTTCTTGGTTATGTGTAATAATGTAATATAAAAATACATTGGTTAATTGCAGTAAATTAATTAATTGATTTATGATGTATTGCAACATAAAAGGATCGAATTTTTCCCTTGCGTTTCTTAACAATTTTCAGTCATCTACGTTTCAAGGCGCAATGCACTATACGTTTTCCGTTGTAGTGATAATCGCCACAGCCATATCACGTTGAATAACGACAAGAGGTAGGCAATCTAGATATAGCTCATTCCACTGTCTGTATGAGCATCAGATTTAGATCCAATCAAGATTTCTGTATAGAACCGAAAAGGGTGCGACGATAATGGAAATCAAACAATCTGTTCGTTTCAAAACCTCGGATGCGTCGACTATTAGCGAGATTACGCAAATGAATCTCACAAACACGAATGCATTAGTAACCGTATACCGTATCACGTGACGAATTCTATCGTAAATCACTAGTGAATTCAGTTACGGTGGAGTGCTGAATGTGAGAGCTGTTGCGTAAATATTTGAACATCGTATAACATATTTACTGGAAGCAAACAGATGACGCGAGTCTTATTCAACTGCTAGCTTCATTTATTTTTTCCGCATTCTAACAATGCGATGTAATAAAACAAATGTCCGGGATAGAGGATGTGTTTGTATTTTCTGCAGGAGATACTCTTTGTAAATAAGAATGGATCTGATGACGTTTCAGAGTTCCTGGAATGGATTACATCCTAGCTCCGTGTGGTGTTCTAAAATCGTAATAAAAGTGAATAAAAAATAACAAAGTTTCCTTAATACGTTTCAGTCAACTTTTATAGTGCAATCGTTTTTTAGTGGGAAGTAATTTATTTAAAAAATTCAAAAAAAATATTTTTGTGAGTTCAGTGAGTTTGTGAAACAACGCAATTGGTGCGCAATATTTTTTTGTTTTATTTACATGAAATAGTTTTTTTTAATTTCCTGATTCAACAACCGTTATGACTTTGTCTCTCATTGTTGCCAAATTGGGACAAACACTTTGTTACAGTTTCTTCTTATTCTCAATATATGACCTGAACTTTGGGTACCAACATTTTGTAACATTAAACGAATGGAGAATAAAATAGAGAAACAAAGTTATGTTCATAGATCAACTAATCACATTGACATCTATTGAAGTGTGACAAGGGTTGACGATGACCTAACTTTCTCCCGAAACTGAAAGCCACCCACGCCATTTAAAGGAGCGCCAAGCCACAACACAGACGGGAGGCTGGCGTTGAATTAGCTGGACAGACGCCGGCGTGCTCTCTCTCAGCCTCTATCGCAACGAAGTATGCTGGCAGGTGCACCAAGCGAATAGGGAGAGAACGGAACGGGATGGAGAGAGAAAGGGAGAGGGGGAGAGAGACGGTCTGTCGCCGCTCTTACATCGATCTCCACCACTCTCCCGCCCTTCCTACCCCTCCCCCATTCAACGCCGGTGGCGTTTAAAGCCGAGGGGTTCCACGAAGTAGCTTCGAATGTTTACTCTGAAAAATGTTCTCGTACGCAAAAAGCGTCAAAAGTCATAAAAAAATAAGGAATATTGAGGATACGATTTTTTTAAAAAGAGTTTCTAGCATTAAGTTCTATTCGAGGATGTACCTATGAGGGGAGGGATATGGGGGATCAGTTCATCCATCCCGAAATTGAAAGAAAACTTTCTTTTCTGTAATATATAAACATAACATACGTAAATAATGTAATGTCGTGTCCTCGCCCCCCAACCCCAAAAGAAGAAAAAATTCTGGGTAGACCCCTGGTTCCATTGATATGCCCTTTATTTCCTAAAATAGAGATTTTCTCTTCTCCTGTACCTGTGCACCTCAAGGTCTTTGGGATGTTTCTTCATTACTTACTTTCAACTATAATATACTGAGTTCTTAATAAATGAATCTTATAGACGTATCTGATGAATAACAAACTATTTTTGTAATATAGATACAACCTATTAAAATGGGATTTATTTTTGTTTGTGTGTATAAGATAAATACAAATCAATACACCTGATCTAGATTCTATTATTAAGATAAGAACGTAAGATATTAAAAAATATACCCGTTACTCAATAACGGAAATAAAAATTCACGTGATTTTCATGTAAATCCCACGCTATTTAGGTACTGATATAAATGATTCGATCTACTTACGTACTACACTGTCATCTGCAACTATATAATTGATTTAGAATTAATTTCACCTCTTTCAATTAAAAACGCCTAACAGCTCATACAACAAGTTACATGATAGCCATACCTGTTCGAAAACGACATGAGTATTACCAGAAGTCTAGTATATACCCTAAATTAAATAATATTCTTAAGTTTTTTCTGTCTTTGAGGATAACAGTTTCTGAAGTTATCGATAAGAAACATTGGCATATGGTAAGTCACCTTTGTAAAAAGAATGAATATTTCAAAGGAATGAATATTTCGAATACGATCTAACAAGCGAAATACGAATAAAATATTAGGGACCTTGATCGAAATTGATGGGATGGTCCCTTGCTTGCTTCCGGAGAGTAAATTAGTTTTTTTCCCTCCACGTGGTCATACGCAGTTTGTACTGTTTTTTGACAATAAATTTATTTAATCTATTTTAATCTATTGTGATAAATGATTTTCTCTTACATCTCAAGGAAACAGTTTTTTTAGAAAATAATGATATAAAGAATTAAAAATATATAAATAATGTAATTGAAGAAGACTGTACCTTATGAAAATTTGTAGCGTCTTTATGACGTCTAAGAAAACAAAACCAGCTGAGGTTCTTCATGCAAGAAATTACAACCGAATTAAAGCCAAACATTCATGGAAGAAAAAAGGAAACATTTATATGGGATTTTATCCAAATTTAAATTAATTTCTCAAGGTTTAAAAAAATGATACGGTAAGGTAAAGTAAATTTTAAAATTTAATGGGTAATTCCAAGGATAAGTTTTAGTTTGTGGAAAAGAATGAACAAGTTCTGAGATTTGCAGGTCATAGTGACAAAATTGGATAAACATATGAAATTGAAGTATTCAGATAAACAACATGAGAGTACCAAAAGAAATATTAAGTCTTATAGAGATTGTTTTAAGTGACTGTTATTTTGAAAAAATAAATTGTTAACGTACATGCGAAGAGCACAATATTACACACGCTGTACCTTCATTCTACAACACACAGTTAATTTACTGTAAAATATTAACATGAAAACTAGTAATGTAATTTTCGATGAGAGAAACTACGCATCAAGTTTATTACATAATCTAGTTGCTTTTACAGTTGTAACTCTCGTGCTATTCCATTTCCAAGAATTAAATTAGGGGATGCTGTCTTTCCTGGGAGTATAAGGAATGTAACCGTCGTATATTTAGATAAACATCCACTAAACACTTCGTCTAATCCATCCAATAACAGAATCGAAATCGCGTCCACCTAACGGTATATTACGAAACTCGCAAATACGCCATTATGAAAATTACAAGATATTGCTGCTGTCATTTGATGAGGTAATATAAATTCAGTGTTGTGGAACGTTACTAAGTCCGAAAGTAATTTCGGGAGTACCACTGCAAAGTAATTGTAACTCTTAAATATACTTAAACTTTCTGCAAGATGAATTTTCTATAACAATGTATTTTACTTAACAAAGTCAGGTCCATCAATTTTGAAAAAAACAATGTAATATAATGGGTGGTAGGAAATGAAATTCCTAACTTTATTCATTAAGAAACATGTGCTATAACAATGTAACATACTTGTACATCAACTACAGTTTATAACATTACTGAGGTTACCACGATGTGTACTTCAGATTATTATTCCTTTAAGATGCAACATCTCAATTGTGCGAGAGAGGTACTGACTAGTGCTTCAGTTTAAATCGAAAATATAAACATATTTTTTTTAAATTCATAATGTTTATTGCATTTTTACTGTCCTTGATATTCAATTCAAATTATTGATTGTCATATTTTAGCATTTGATTTTAATTTCTCGTAAATAAATAAATAGAAACCAGAAACAAAAAATATTTTGTAAATAATCATAATAAAGGATAAAAAATCATTCTTCACAACAAAATGACAAAATTAAGATTGATATAAAACTTTATTCAGCATTTGCATAATTACTGAATACATTCGTGTCAGGACTCAGAAAATCGATATATGAAGCTCCGAAAATTCCCTCCTGTTCCAAACGCTGTAGTAGTGGTGCTGACGGCAATTTTCCGTGAATTCGGAAGGTTAACGACATGGAAAATCGTCAGAGAATACTGGGCCTCAACATCGTAAATTTCAAAAGCAACCGAACCAAGGATATACTCATGTGCTTCGTACTACATTCACAAATTCTGAGTCTGAAATGAACTTCATTTGAATATTATTACCTCAGATGTATGTAAGGTCGTTAATATTTAATAAATATGCAAAGGAAAGAAATTTGATTGGACAAATTATTTAATACATTTTGACATGTGTTTCAGCTTTCTTGTCACAATTATTTATGTGCCAAGATTATTTAAATTATTATAAAATATATCGATTTCTACACCAATAAAAATAAACAATAAGATATTAAAAATTAAACTTTTACAACAGTGAATTTTAGTATTAACAAATATTCGCCAACTTCGCTGAAATGCATATGGCAAATTATCCAAAACAATTGTTATTCCCTCTGAAAAAGAGAGGTATAACAATACCATTTGTTATCCTTTCTTTGAGGTGAAAATTTCTTTACTGAAATATCCATTAATATCAGGCGAAAATATTATTTATAATTTGTGTGCACGAATAGTAGACTATTAATTTGAACCTCATATTTTCACTGATATAATGAAGGAAAGAGTTGTTTTTCGTCAAATCTATTTCTAGTTAAGAAATTTATCATCGAGGGATATAAAATATTTTCTCCGGTTAAACTTCTCGTAGGAAAGGTTCATAGTTCAACCTTCATGGTCAGTTTCTCAAATTTTCAGTTCCTAATTCTTTTGTACTCCTCAAATATTTACATGTCGGACATCAGTGCAAATATAGATATTCCAGACATTTGGAACCATGAAGCTAGGATCTCGTGATTTCCCTTATTATTTTCCTTATCCATGGTTGTTTCTTTCTATACATGCCTGAAGCTTTCGTGTATTGTCCTGTTTCTTTTTTTTCCAGTGGGACAGTAAGGAAGAACTAGTGTAAAAAACGTTTCAAATTTCATGTCGAGTAAAATTTTAAATAACCTACGGGAAACATTAATTGCACACGAATTTGATAAATATTAAAGGGTATAAATTCGTAAGCGGACAAACAAAAATATGATAGCAATCTTTACATAAATCAAAGTATTTCTGATGTGAATGAGTTGTCTTTTTGGTTTACTCGCAAGTTTTCAGATTCCTTGTTTCTAAACTAGGCTTTCCTATTACACTTTCAAATTCACACCAATTGCGAGATGAAAATTTTTATTTTTAATATTTCTAACATCTACTTATAAC
The DNA here is from genome assembly GCA_002313205.1 of Laupala kohalensis. Taxonomy (NCBI): domain Eukaryota; kingdom Metazoa; phylum Arthropoda; class Insecta; order Orthoptera; family Trigonidiidae; genus Laupala; species Laupala kohalensis. The sequence goes on along the minus strand of NNCF01126864.1, from coordinate 30,203 downwards.
ATCTAATTTTCTTATCGTGCATTAAAACCAAATATTTACGAGCAACAGAAATATTTTGGAAGTTTCCAAATAAACAAGTATTGAATAAAATATAAAGTTAATAAATTGACAACTTTCATTCATTTGTGATTAAATATTATATGCTATGCTAATTAATTAAATCAAAATGGAATCGTATTAAATATTAAATCGTATGCAATTAACAAATTTATTTAATTATGTCATAATAATTATGCTTTAATTGAAAATATATATTTGTAGTTTTTAGAAAAATATTTGTGAAACGTAAATGTTTAAATACATTTTTACTGAATCAAAAAAATTGTTGCGCAAAATTATAAATTATGATTATCTCATTGGTGCATGGCTGTAAAATACAAATAATAATATGTTCTCTCGTCGAAATAATGAACAGTTTTATTATTTTATACATTATGAATAGAAGATTATTTAATAACATTTACACTAAATTTCGCGAAACAAATGTATCGTACATTTATATCTATTAACGATAAAATCAGATTCCCCTTATAACACATCAAAATTACAAATGTAGCCTATTTAAACATGAGTTTTTCAAGAAGGCTGATTTTGACGCTTTACAGTAATTCCCAAGTGAGAACAAAAAAATTCATAATTTTGTTCAACGGTATTTTCAGTCAATAAAAAAAACTGAAATATAAAACTTAAGATATTTTTCTACATTTTTTTTTGTTTTCAAAGTGGTAGTTCTNTATAGATTTTTTTTAATTGTCCCTCGATAAAAGTAAAAAAACAACAACCACGTAATGAGTATTAATAAAGTTCTTTTCTGTGGAAAAAGTTTAAATGTCTCGTGTTGAAAAAAGAACAAATCAGAGAACCTGACCCTCGTCCCAAAATAACACATATTTCATCTTTTTTTATTTCATGAGTATTGGATAGGAATTGGTGATTCGAAAAGCCGAAAGCGAAGTAAGCGGCTCTCTAGAGTTCCGAACTGCGCAGGAAATGACGGAGTTGTATTCCCAGAGCGACATCCATTTCCGTCGACCTGTGTTTGTCTTTCAGGGTCTTCATTACAGAACGACCTGGAGGAACAAGAAAAGGATAACGTATCTTTCCTTGAACTTCAATGAGAGTTCAATGTTTGAAGAGGATCAGCAGAGACTGGAATAAGAAAGAAGGAACATTTCTAGTAATTACTACTCATCAATTGCTTTTAATAGTTTCATTAAATGCTCACAAGATAGGTGAGAGCCCTCGGAAAGAACCTTACCTATTAAGATGCAGAGTCTTTAAGTAACAGTCTGACAGCAACAAAATGACTCAATGTGTGCCAGTGAGTGGGTAGGTAAGATACCTGTATCTGTAACTTGCTAACAAATTACGAGGCAATTTATCCGGATATGTACGAACATAGATATGCGAAGTAAGCAACAAATTAAGAACGGTGGAAATAAGTGAAGTGGAAATAAATATATACAGAAGCAGTTACGTTTCTAGATGTTATTTGCATTGCTTTTGTGGGGCTTTACGGTTCGTCGACATCAAAGGTCATTGGAGACCTAAAAACTTGTACAGGTAGGGAAAATGCAGTTACGCACTAGGGAGAGCCAACATGACTCTCCCCGCGTGTGGGACTCGCCGAATGACTCAACCTTACCCACTAAAAACCCTCAACATACCAAAACATATCTCAAAACATACATCAAAACATTAAGGACAAAGAATGAGGGGGGAGAGACAAAAATGAGGAAAATGAAAGATACCCTAGCCCTAATAGCGTCGGGATCGAAAAGAACAAGAGGAGACCAAGGGAGGTCAGAAAAGAGAAAGGAAGGAGCTTTGCACAAGTAAGTGGAAGTTATGCCAGACTCAGCTTGGGGTCCCGTGTTTGCCAAACACGTACTTACTAGATGTAAGCCCCATGGGGGGGTGCATTTTTATCATAATTTGAGTTGATCGTATTATGAATTTGATTATTTCATTCCACACAGTAATTTGTTTTCTACTCTTACTCATCATAAATGGAGATTGGAAGTGCTGATTACTTTAAGTAATGATGAGTATCGAATTCCGAACATCAAACTAATTCTTAATGGTGTATATGAAATATATAAGTAAATAGCACACGCAGTAGCAAACCTAGACGTTGGGGAGATTTGTCCCGGGCATCAGCCAATAATTCAAAATGGGTTGGCTAAAGAAATATAAGATCGCAAATTTAAACAAAAATATACTCTAAAACTTTATTTATGACAGAAATGAGCATATTATCTGAGCTTTTAATTCAATCTCGCATTTCAATGTAAATTTTTTACCTATACTTAGATATTATATAACATTTTGAAGGGTCTCCAAAAAAGAGTCCCTTATTTGGCCTTTTTAGGAGCAGGTAGGCTAGCACGCAATTCTACATTTTCAGAATCTGGTATACAGTTAACTGTCCAGGTTGAAAGCAAGAGGCAGCTGTAGCAAGGATTTAATTATATTTATCCACGTGTAATTATCGTACGTAGCTTTAGTGTGAATACAGATAGCGACAACTCAAGTGGATAGCAATCATCTCCAAATCTCATTCTTCTACCTCAATCAATTGCTTAGGTCAAGAGTACTTTTGACATTGGGTAAGTATTATTATTTTAGATTTTACGTCACATAAATAATTTCACAAATGAAAATTCCTTTCTAAATTAAGGATGAAATTAAATTTCAATCACGTTTCTGATATTTCTTTATGAACCAAAAAAAAGGTTTTCCTGTGAAAGTCAATATTCTCCACGGTTATAACCGTAAAACGACGTTCTATCTTTTCTTACTTTAAAAAATGAGTAATAGAAGAAGAGAATAAATAGAATATACAAAAATCGTAAATTAGTCTATTGTCCAAATAGAGGACTCATTTTTTTACCTCAAATTCAATATTCCGATTTTTCATTTTCATATCAATACCACTCACAATCTGTAACGTTTCAACCACCAACATCCCATCACTACTCTTCGGTTTGACCATATTTGGCGTAAGATCGATTTAATGTAAGCTAAAAGTGCGTTACACTGGTGAAATGTGTCACTGAATTTTTCTATGGATATGCAGATTCAATACGATGATTAATTTATATCCAAGTGACGTAATTATCTTTCCACTTATTGAATGTGCGTCATATATGTGAGAAATAACAGTTGAACTCACTTTATTATGCTAATGCATGTGTTTGCGTTCTCACTCGTACCGGCAAATGGAAACTCAGGATAAATAATGATGCATATCGTTTGTTTGGGTATTAAACAATAACGGTCAAATATATCGTCTCTCTGAATATTCTAATTTCCTTGTGTTATAGTGCAATAAAATTCTTCCAAGTGGAGTTGTAATACTGCAGTTAAAACTTTTAATGTTTCTTCGTAGAAAATTATGTTTGTTTGGTTTTTTTTAATATATGTTAAAAGTTATTTTTATATTTTAATAAGTATAAAAATATTATTGTAATTTTCATTTCATATTTTGATTCTGCATAAAATGCAGAACAAACGGGAAAAAAATCTGAGATTTTGTTACAATACTACACGTCACTTCTTTGGAAAAGTGGATCAAATGAATTTTTCTATTAACCACTATACTCGAGGGCACAAAATGTCTTTATTGACAGTAGTAGATAAATTGGCATGGCTGTAAGAGAAAACATGTGTGAACTCCTATAATAAGATAGCCATTCAGTAACAATTAAGTTGAATCAGGAAAGGGTCCTGATAAAAGTTTTAAAAACAATTGCAAAATGTCCTCCACAGTGGCGCTGTAAAATTCTTAAACGATTATATTCGAAGATAATAAGTAGCAACGAAAAAAAAAACCCAGATTTATTCCCTAAAACATAAAACACATCAGAAATCAAAGATGCGATGTATGCCGTCAATCATAATTGTTATATAATGGGTATATAAGAATTTATAAACTGAAATTTATATGAATTAATTCATTTCATTATCATTGTGACTTGAAATAGTATATTACGTTTATCAGTCCATCGAATTAAAAGCTTGTAGAAAGTTCAAGTACATTTAAAACTCTTTCATTTTGAGCTAAATTCTGATTGGTACTCTAAGATAGTATTTTCTAAATATACTCTTTTTATATCATTCGCACATAACTATCACATCACATAAAGAGAACAGGAATATTATTGATGTATTGGTCTAAAAACCTTCCCAGAAAACTTTTTAAATCATCGGGAAAATTGGGTGGAGAAACTGCACAGCTCGCTATATTGTGGGGAAAACAAACAGTATTATGTAACATACGTAACCGAGAAACACAGTGGACGCTGCAATAAACAAACAAGAACATTAAACGAAACGCACTCCATCTGATTGGCTTGCTCCAAATGCGAGCGTCCACTGTTTCAATTGTTGGGAAGTATTCGTAAATTTACGGCAGCGAATACACCCAAGTTGCCGCATTTGTTTCTCGAACGAATCATTAAAACGTTGTTAATGAAACATGAATCTTTTCTGGAAAGATTCATAACTCTAAATATTATGGCCTGAATATGTAAGAGAATGGATCTCCAAAATACTTATTATAGAATATATAACACCGAGAGAATGATTCGGTTGCATCTTACTATAAGCAATAACAAATTAATATCAAATAAACAGACAATTACGACCATATCACTACTTAATCAACGCAGACTTTAATGTTCTTTAACGTTAGTGATCAAAGGTTTTTAATAGTATGAACGGTTTAGCAGATATAACCGTAGATCTGAATAAGAAGCAAAAACTCAGTTGATCTTTAGCTAGAAAGTTACGCTCTACACGCGAGAGTTTTGTCACGTCTGTAACCTCGTGAATGCTAACTATAACATATTGAAAAATTGTTCAAATACAAATTGTTCATTAATTGAGTTCCAAATACCTACTTTTTTATTTCGTCAACAGACTGTATTTATTATGTATCATATCCGCATTTTTGGGTTTTCAATTGAAAGTTTACTATACACGCAGTAAAACAATATATCTCTGTTGATCTGACAAATATAACGGTCTCATGAGTTTCGGAAATCATTTATCAATGTTAATACACTAAGAATAGATAGAAAACTGTTCTGCAATAGGGAAACGATAAGGGTAGAAACAATGGATCGAAAACTGACACCTAACACGCTTTGAGTTTCGTAAGTCATCCGTTTTACGATATTAAATCAGTTTTACGATTTTAAATAATACAGAGTAATTATCTCTATTCTTAATTATTTAATACTGAAGTCTTGTGAGTTGAACTGACCGCGTGTAACTTATCCTGTTTATGTATTCAGTAATGAGGAGTAGGATTAAACAATACTCTCTCGTACTGGAGTAATTATTAGGGTGTCGTGATCCTTTGCAACGTGAATAATATTTGAGTTACGGAGGAATATGTAATAAGTACTTGTGGATGGTATTCGGTTTCTGTCGTCGAATGAATGTCAGAGTAAATTCGTGTACTCGTAAAACCTGATCTTCATTTTCATCCGCGACAAATTAATCTTCGATCGACAGGGTATTTGAACTAACGTTGTCAAAAGTGGTACGAGGGTGCAATGACCTCTATCTACCAACCTTTAGTCATTTATAGTTTTAAAATATTGAAAGAAACAATTTATTTTCGCTCGTTGGACAATAATACAGCAGTACTAACACGAAGTACTCACAAGTGCAAACCAATACTACTATGCGGATAAATGCGTAACGCAAAAGCGTGCCTGTCTGTTTGCTACCTGATCGCGACTAAACCTCTGAACAGATCGTGATGAGATTTGGCAAGGNTTAGAGATAGGTGACAACCATGAACGGCAATATTGTTTGCCTCAAAGAGTTCTACGAGTGAGTCCGCGACACCATACGTCTTTCTACAAAAAGTCTATCTACATAAATTATCGACGAAACGTTATTAAAAATAGAAGAGATAAAGTACTTCAATTCAAAAAGAAAATCAACCATCATCAGATTTAATGGATTATTTGTTTAGTTAATTTAACAGAGGGAAAAAACGTCTTCAAATTGTTAAATTTTCACGAATAGTTTTTATTTTATATGCATTTTAATGGAAAGATGCCGCCGCGTCATGCCTCGGAAAGTGAAAATTCCCGCTATACGGTGTGGTGTATTCCATCATGTTTAGTATGAAATTTGTATTATTATGAATTTGAAAAATTAGAATGCTGTACATATTTTCAAAAACCAGTAAGTAAAATTATTTTGATCTTACAATACTGATAGATTTTTATTCCTGAGTACAAGATGATTTTTTTCTCTCCACAAGACGCCCCAAAGGTGCCCATGAGGGTTGCAGAGGGTAGAGCTTCACAATTTCTTTGACCTTTGCACTAGAAGGAGGAAATTTGGTCAGCATCTCGCTCCGGGCGGTTTGATTCCCAGGATAGATCCTGGTACCCATTTTACAGCAGGTTGAGAAGACCTGGGAGTCAGTCTGCATGTTGAAGTGTGATGAAAAATCTCCACCTCACCGGAGATCGAACCCCCGGTCATCCAGACAGCAGCTCAGAGCTCTAGCCACTGAGCCAAGCTGACTCCGACTACAAGAAAGTTAAGTTTAAGAAAAATCTCGGGCAACGCTGGTTGTGTTTCATAATCAGTTTGTTTCATAAAATATTATTTAAATGCAACCTCACAAAGACAGGAGACTAGCGAGATAAAATCACGACACATTTTCACGGCGACTCGAATGTTCGCAGTTCATCAGCCCTGCTATCACTAATCTCATTTTAAGTCGATCATTCACACATGAAACAGGGAATATAATTTCACCCAGTAATAACATATAATCGTAGTAATTTCTGTTACATTCACGTAATGGGGTATGCTGCGCAAGGAACACTTATTCGACGGAAATTGGACTTCCGTTTCTCCGTGCTCAACTCCTGTAAGTAGCATCTGCTATTTCAGACACGACGTGAGGTCACGGGCAAACACCGTATTCCGAAATATCCAACTTCCATGTTTATTTTACACACCGAACAATAATTCACACATTATTAGTTCACACTTCATTAGATTTATTTGTAGCAAAATAATCAACAAAGACCTATATAACATATTTCAACGGGATATTTCAAATCATGTTTTTATTAACATTACGTATACTGCACGCTCAATTTCTGTCTTTTCCTGTAACACATGTACAATTTTATGAATGTTGAAATTTCCTTAACTGCCAATATATAAAATAGTATAACATCAATTAACAAATCAAAAATAACAAATTGAACATTGCATCGTAATTTACAATAATAATAAGAATTATCAATAATATTTCATTCTTGCATTTGTTTCAACCAAACTACCACTTAAGAAGGATTGCATGAAAAAGGAATGATTTATAAAAATATAATTTCGATATTCAATGAATTACCGAAGTTGTTTCGTTTCAGTATACCAACACACAGTTCAATTATTTTTCTTCGAGACTTGTGAAAAGAGATAAAACAAAAAGTACCTAAGCACATTTATTTAAGAATTAGTTGCGTGTAAATTACAATACAATTTTTCATATTCAATCGTGATAAAATGGTTCAATCAATTGACAGACATTTTCATTCTCATTTACACGGTGCGAAATTCGTGTAATTGTCAATAACAGTTTGTTCTTTAAACGAAGCAAGTATTTGACCTACTACCTCCCACTTTGCTTTAACTCATTCACTTTAGTCTCACAAATGTATTTATTACGTCATGTCTGTTGAGTAGGTTACATAATGGGTTCGTCGTTAATATTAATTTAATTCAGTTGAGATATTTGTTGACCCCTCATGGTACTTTTCGTTCTACAAAATTTTTAATTCTCTGTTAATATTTTGGTTGTTAATATTTTTTTGTAACTATTCTTACGAAATTCACTATATTTATAATTCTCTTGAAATGAATTATGTATTGCTTTCGTTGTAATTTAGAGAGTAATTTCTTTTTGGAGGTCTAGAATTGTTAGTTCTTGGTCTCAGAGCTTGAAGATTAAATTCACAAAAATTTTGACTGTGACATTTAATCATTAGAAATTATTTCAAAAAAAATCGGTTAACTTTTTGGAGGATGAATTAAAATGTGGAGAATTTCAGCCTTGTGATTATTTAAAATTTTGCAACAACAGGAAATTTTATATTAGTAACCTACTCCAGGTTTTATGGGCATTTCTTAAAACAAAACTAATAGTGATCTCATAGAAATCTCTTAGATTGCGGTGAACCTCACCGCCAGGTAAGGTTTCATTCAACATAACAGAATTAATAGTGATCAGTGAACAACACTTGACACTAGACAAAATAGTGCCAATGTAAGAGGAGGGATATAATCGTGAATGTGAGCTGTGAATTGGAATTAACAACATGTAATGTCATTACGAATTTGTATTCCACAACTTTATATTCCTATATTTTGTAACATATTACGTAATTTTAAGCGACCAAAAACTGTATTGAAATACAGCAATGTATTCTGAATCGACTCAGTCAATAAAGAAGATTAAAATGATATTGAAGATAAAATGAAATGATTTGAGAATTTCGTCATGAATTAATAACTAAAATAATCATTTATTGTATGTATGAAATTAAGTAACGGGATTTTTATTCCTTTCTACAAGTTATTTACAAAAGCGTAGGTTTTAGGATCGTATATGTTGACCAGTTACGAGTATTCGTGGCAAACACAAATTCGAAACAGTTTGTAGATACATAATACTGGCTTATAATTAAGAGCCCTTCAACACAGAACTAAAGTTCGCACACTCCGTGAGTTCCGACATTTTAGGAATGTTATTTAAAATTAAATATAATTAAATAAATTACTTCGTCATACCACAATTTACAATACTTTAGAGAGGAATTTGTTTTGACAGGATTTAACGGTTAAGCAAGTGTTTAAAGTATTTTGGTAAAATGTAATTATTATATATAATTGTTTAAATACGGACTTATTGAGTTAACGTAATCTGAGAAATATTTAAAAAATTCTTCTTGTTTAGTAAAAAAATATTATTGCTACCAGTATTACCGCTTCTTGTATAAAACATCTGTACAACTTCATGAACAAAATGATGCAAAATATGAAGAATTTTCACATAATCGGAATTTTCACACAACTTTCTCTTTTAGGGCTCTTATCTTCTTCTGCGTGCCATTATTTCCGTATTGCGTTCAAAATGTTGAGGAAGAACTCACGAAACGTACGTACATGTTTAGTCGCCAAATATTTTTTAAAATCTTTTTCAAAGAGAAGCATTCGTATAACAACATTTATCTTTAAATAAACACGGAACAAATTATCAATGCTGTTTTTCAAGTGTTTTACTGCGCTCTAACACATCTTTGTTGGTTCAGTCCCCCATGTCCTCCATTTCCCTTCGGTTAAAATGTCCAATTACTATGAAATAAATATCAATATTATGAATATTACAGCAAAAATAGAAGGAATATTCAACTCTAATGAGTTCTTATCTAGTATTATATTCTGAGAAATGCATTATACTCGTATACGTTCCATCTAATTGGATCCACAGAAAAACCTTCCACTTCACCATATTGAATGCTATGAAGACGTGTGAGACATGGTTGAGCTCTAAAGACTTCTTATTATCTCGGGAATCAGCATCATACAAACGTGACGTATTTCGATAGGGAGTAACAAGCGTTCTTAGTATTGAAAGAGACAACATAATTTCTGAATTGAAACGTTACATGGGGGAAAATAGATCCGCCGTTAAGTTTTTCCTTTCAATATGATAGAACTCGCACTCTGACGAACAAATCTACACAGAATCTTTCCCTAATACTCAATAGAGAAATTACACTCCTAATCAAATTAAAGAAACGCATTAACAAAATAAAAAGCAACAATAACAATGTAATATCAACAAATGGAAGTAACTTAAATTATGCAAGGGATTGGGAAAAAGTTAAACTTTTCGACATTGCGGGCAACTATCATAAGAGTCTCAGAAATGTTGAACATAAAATCCAAGATTAGTTTGCTGTTTGACAGATAAATTTCCAAATATCTACCACAGACTTTTTTTTACCGACAATTAACCCTTTAGGTTTAATAAATTTGATTTTTGTTATGTATATATTTGTGCCTTGGATGTATTTTGAAATATGTTTTTTTAAGTTTTTTATCTTTTCCAAGCCATTTTTTTGTGTGTATGCTTATTGTATTCTTTACTATTTCTTGTGTGATTTTCTTATGCTTTAGATGAAAAGTATACTGTGATTCTTGTCACAAGGTGTTGGGTGAGGAGGCAGTCAGTAAAGACCGTAAAATTTCCTGGCACCTCCATCACCTGATCTCTTTCCCTGTGATTCTTACCTCTGAGGCAATTTGAAGAAATACTCGAAGAATCTTCACACATTGGAAGAGCTACAGTGGAATAGAGGAAACATATTGTTGCTATCCCTCAAGCAGGGCTGCGCCTCGTGTCTCACAGTTTGATAAATCGAGCACAGTACTGCATCGACGTCAACGGTTGCCATTTGCAGCATTTTCTGTAAAACGTAGTTCTCCTGAACATTAAAAGGGTCAATTCCGTGTCAGTCTTGTAAATATTTTGCGGGTCAGTTTTATTTTGCCCACGCTGTATTTTACAGCTTTCAAACACATTTATTTGTTTCTCACATTTTAATAAAATTCTCCCCATCAGCTCCCCAGTGAAACGATTATCGAACTAAGGATAATCCAAACTAACCTTTGTCATAAGACATTCGATTTTTAAAATCCTAATGAAATGTACACAAAACTCATCCTAAAATATGAAAATAAAGTATACTTCAAAAAATTCCACAGCATTCAGAGAGACGAGGAATATCATTTTTGAAAGGTAGGTAGAGGGTTCCGCACATACAAAATTATTAAGCTTTCACATTTCTGGGAGCAACGTTTTCGGAGATACGCTACCAAACAGGGGTGATTTAGATGTGACGTACTGATTTGTTGGCGAACTCATTCGTCGAAATGTCGCGAATGAATTCGTAGGGGGAAAGGTATCATGTGACAGCAACTTGCTCTTCAAAACATTCTGTAATATGTAAACTAAAAATCAATTTTTTTACTTTAAAAACCTAATAATTCTCATGCCATTTAGTTACTTCCATGTTTATGTCACCCGGGTACAGCTCGTCTCTGTACGAGTGTCTGTACGAGTGTCTCTTCTTTGATGGAAATACACAGTTCCTTTTACTACCATGATAAAATTATGCACACTTCAGCTTCAAAACTGGAGGTGTACTAGCAATTCTGATAAACTACCCCCTTTTCCCTAGTTTTCACACCTTTTGCATGAATTTAGTACTTTTTGTCCGAAATTTGCACACTTGATGTACAAAATAATAGCCTATTATACTAATTCAGTCAAAATTTAGCCCTCATGGGGTACCATCACCGGGGTTAGCGTGGGGTAAAAATAACTGAAAAAGACCAGCATTTATGTAATCCATAGTTTTTGAGGTCGATAACACTCCAGATGTTCTACAAGTACTGTTCGCTTCCCTGGGTTGGGTAAGTCACTCGTGTCCCCCAATATGAGAAAGGGAAATTGTTGACGTTTAGAAATAATCTAAAATGACAGATGTGAGAGTGAAAATAATACTTTTCGATGAAACTGAGATGAACAGTGACACATCAATATAACGAATTTATTTTCCCATGCATCGCCGGCTATGTTCATATTTATACACCAACTTCTGAACTCATATTATCTCCTCGAGTCTACCCCAAATGAGTAAGAGTAGAATCCTCTCCATTTAATCCCCGAGAGAGACGGGCACATCCTCGTGGCAGAAGCGCAGACAGAAGACTGTCACGCGTGATAAACGATCCGCACGAAATAACACGCAGCCAACTTTCGCAGTCCATGCGTTCGCTAATGGAATGCGTTCCGACGCTGTGGTGAAGGCATTTCTCTCGCGGCTTCTGCAGATTCACAGCTGGAATGAATCCCTCGAAGGAATCCAATGTTCGTTTTGGAACTTCAGCATCAGAATGCTTAAACCGGGGATTTGCGCTTTATCCGTGTGCACGGTATTCCATCTCACATTGTGAAAAATCACTGTTGTAAATACATCAATACGATGGCAACTTTGCATAAGAACTATAATCAACATCACTTTGTAAAAAAATCTCTCTGTAACTGAACTCAAAGATAATTCAACATTTCGTCGCATTTTGACGCGAAATTTTAGAATATTCTTTGGAATATTCCAATAATAAAAAAGCTCCAAAATAATCCCGAATTTGAGTCTCAAGTTATCTCTATTGTGATAACTTTTCCTAAATTCTTAGTGGTAAATTCAAGAAAAGAAATCCAGAACTTATGCATACAATTATATCTCAATTAATAATAAAGGATTCGTGAATTATAAAAAGGTAAACGTTTGTTTGTATACCTATGTTACTATTTACAGGGTTATCAGTTAAATTAAATACACACAGCGGCAATGATTCACTTATGAATCGGAAAAATAATTGTTAGTCCTTACACATGATTGCTGTTGATCTTGTTTGTCAAATTGAAGAAAATAGTAGAACACTGTATGAACTTTATTTATCAAATCATTACCACCACCAAACGTACCTACATTTCTCAAGAGCGTTCTTTATAGAAGAGAGTGAAGTACATGGAAGCTGTAGCTGGTGAGTGAAGTTAATTAGGTAATGGAGATATACTGTTTCGGACAACCTAGACAGTAGATATTTCATCAATAATATTGCGAACGAGAGAAGGATCTTCAAAATTTCTCAGATGAACATTTCAATTTCTTTATCATAGGTTCAAACTAATCGGATAAGCATTTTCTGAATGCATTTTTAAGAATGTCATTTCGTTCTAAAATTTCAAGCAAATAATTTGAAAAAAAGTAAAATAATATTATCTTGTGTACGTTGTACTTTTAATACTACCATGATACGTCAAACACTTAATAAAGATGCAACAAAATAAAAGATAGTTTTCAATATCATATATTTCTATGACTTAAATCATGTTTTAAATTCTATAATATAAGTAATTCTCATTCCTTTTATTTAAGGAATAACTTTAAATATTTAATAAATTCTGAAAATATACTAGTTATGAAGTATAGTTTTAACAATACTAGACCACTCCTTTGTTAAATACAGTTAAATGCTGTTGATAAGACTCGAATGTACCTATGAAGTCACCTTTCGAAAAAAAATTGCCAACTCAGAATTCATACGGAAACTCGGCATTCTAAAAATTCTGAAAGTATTTACTTATTTGTGTCCCTCTTAAAAGAGAACTGCGCTTCATAGCTTCAGTTTCCGTATGTGAATTATCGTATTAACCCTCCGACTCCCGCAAAGTTTGCACTGATTACCAGTGGAGTCTGTATGGACCCCAAGGTTCCTAAACCTTTGTTATTATTTTTTTTCGGAAGAAGAAAACATACTTTTACCAAGTAAATAAACCAATTTTCTTGAAAATTAATTTTTAACACATATTTTGCATTTCGTGACACATATTNTTTGATGTTTTTTCATGAAAAAAAATACTTCTCGTCTCGCACATGTCTACTTTTTGTCTTCTTTCCTTGGACGTATCTAACATCTTCCCGTATTCAATTATCCTTGATTCTTCTCTCTTCTGTTTTCTTGTAAATGAATACTTACCAAACTTGGTGAAATTGTGTGAAGCGGTCTCGAGGAGACAGTACGCTATTTGAGTTTTGTAGCACCTCGCGCGAATGCAAATTCATGTAATATACGAAAGCTCTGAGAGGTTAATAGCTGTTCGTTGAAAAAAAACATTGTGATTAGAAGAGGAATAGTGCAGTGACGTTGTTGTAGAGATAAAAATATTCAATTTGTTGTTGAATTGTCAAAAAAGAACAAGAAAAATTTCTTTATTATCTGTGATTTCCTTGCAAATACACTTGTATTTTTTTCTTTTGCATGAATTATTCATAAATTATAAACATTTATTTATTAATAAATAAATAAAACTTGGTGAACGGATGTAAATTCACCGGACAGCAATTCGAATTTCCGGGTGTCGTAGAATGAGTATCTAACACTAGAAAATAAGTAATGGCCATCTCCTGCTCACTCAATGGGCACTGTAGCATCGAATCGTCTGATCGTCGGTGTCTACGTCACCTGCATTATTGCTGTAAATCTTGATGTTACGATCTGCGAAAGCTTGAGCTCCTAGGAGCACTGCAGACCAGACTGCAGACGTAAAACATCAAGTCCTACTACTTGTCCGTGCAACTGAACCATTAGCTCGAAATGCCAAATCATTTCATTTTCGAAAGTCCTTTTGTTCAAGTTGTGATGGTAGTATGAAGTAAAACTTAAACATTTCTCCCGATTCGTCACTTTAACATTCATCATAAGACGGAAAAGTAATAGAAGCTAAACTCCCATTCAATAATAAAGCGTAAGGTTCCCTATGCGCCTAAAATTGAAGATATTAGTGAGAAAAGGATGTCGATATGCATATTCATTCCGTTATCATAAACTCGCACTTCAAAAGTAATTCTGCGAAGACAGGAATCTTTCACTGGTGGACTCAATCAGGTTCTCAGTCAACCAGAAAGAATGTGTTATTGTACCACAAGCTGGAGACTGTAGTTTCGAAAAACTACAGCTCTAAAACAAATCACGCAGACAGTGTCAAAAGTTTTCTTATGTTACTTTACACGATATGAACGTATCGAAGAATGGTCCACAACAAGGTAATATCAAAGAACATTTCGTGTAAAGTAACAGCAAAACAGTTCAAACGTAAAACCATACGCTATTCATAAATACAAAAAATATTTAATACATTTTGTTCCCGGGGTCCATACGGACCCCATCGGTTGTCAATGCTATATTTTTGAAAAAATAATGTATTATTTCAAAATAAATTTTAAAAACGGTTGTGATGTAATACGAGGAATAAAAGGAACAAAGTCATAGCATATCAATTATTTTCCTTGATAACGATCCCTTATGCATGTGCAAAAGATGCTCTGGGGTCCGTAGGACCCCTTTGGTAGACGGAGGGTTAACGATTTCATTTAACAAAATATTTTTAATTTATATCACCTACTTCCGCGTCCCCACATTTTTTTTCTTAAACGAACTGTATAGAATACATGAAATATCAATTTGTAATAACAGACACACTTAATTCAGAAATTATAAAATAAAAAATAGCTGTTCTATTTATATTCACTACATCGTTCAAATATGAAAAGCACGTTCTATGCAATAAATCCTTTGACATTATTTTTTAAAATATTAATGGCACTTACGAGCGACATGAACAAGTTGTTGTCTTTAGTTTGGCTAATGTATTTTAAGTTCAAACCAGTCACGAAATTCTTTGAAGGTGTATTTTCACGATTGATTTTGTAAGAATATTGCGCCTGGCAAGATATTCTTAGAACACTGTTTTCCATGGTTATCTACAGTTTCATAATAAAGGTTTGCAAAACTGTGATTAAGGGTTCTTAACATTGTGAGAGACACTCGCAAGTATAAAAAATCAGGAGTGAGCCCCACTCAACTTTCCAATTAAAATTCATAACAAAAAACTCGTGGCACTAAACATCCTACATGGCAGTAAAAAAAGAGAAACGAAAAACACTTCAAAAGAGAAATCATAATACATTATAATTATTAAAGAAGATGACATATCTTGAAGATTAATCTGTTTCAAAATACCTATCATCACGTTACATTGTACACACCTAAACATTTTTTTTCAACTCCCAAACACCACAATTCCACATTATAGTAGATATTGCATGTGTTTCGAAATGATGCTGCATGTTTCGTATCAGGCTCACCTGTAATTGAGCAAGCGCCTCTTGTGTTCAGGTGTGCTATACGCATGCGCCGTACGCCAAAATTGACGCTCCCGCCTTGAAGATATATTAATTCTTTTAGTAGCCTGCTGACTGTATATTCTTTATTGGAGTGATCTTCTTCCACTCATTCTTGTAAAACACTGCTTCAGAATCAACGAGGCAGACGCTGCGTCGAGAACTGAGTCTTCAAGCTTATTTTCTGTGTGTTATTTGTGAACAGCATGAATTATCTTCCAGCTTTTAAAAAAGCGCATTGAAGATAACTTCTTTTTAAACTAAGAAGCCGGAAGTGGAGCGCGGTGTGTACATGAAGCTGGCATGAACTGTCCAGAAATAGGTTTCGATTCCCAACGCATTCAAAGTCAATTCTCAAGTTTGGTTTCGATGCATCAATTTGTTCGGGAGTTATTGGCGGAACGAAATTCTTAACATACACAGGCACATACGACATTGGACATCATCACGAAAATTTGCAATTAGATTCTCCTGGAGCCAATTTGCAAAGACCCAAGGAGATCACAATACTCTTCTTCAACCGATTACAATACTCTTCTTACACACTCCATGTAATTGAAAAGTATATATGTGATTCTTCATTACACAACTCACATTGCTATGAGAGAACTTATTTATATATGTACCGTTTCCTTAATTGTCTTGCAAAAGAAAATTAATGATTGATTAGTTTTTCATTTACTACTAGACAGAATAACGAATGAAAAATTATTAAATATGCGACGTTGGAAATATATCAAGCCTAACATTTTTTATGCATCAAGGTTGAGAAAATGTGTTACATTTATTATCACTAGCATCTGAATTGGAATTTGAGTGATCGGGTATTTATAGACTCACTTTCAGCGTGATATACAGAGGAGATAGCAACTCACTCCTTCAGATTGCCAGATGATATCAATGAAGAAGTCAATTCCCGTGCAATTCACTGAACACAGTTGTAGAAAAGGAAACAACTTCAACTAGAATCGATTCTTGATATATTCCCAATATTGAGATTCCTCGACAGATATTAGGTATACCTCATAAAATCTATTTTTACAAATGAATCGAAATGCATGAACTAGTGTGGAAATATACCTTAAATCCACAAACAAATGTGGAAAATAAATAATGAAAATAGCATTTAGGTAAAGTTATAACAAAAAAATTTGAGATATGCGCAACCACAGGTAAATGGTGACTCGAGACGAATGAGTTAAACATAT
Source organism: Laupala kohalensis (assembly GCA_002313205.1). Lineage (NCBI taxonomy): Eukaryota > Metazoa > Arthropoda > Insecta > Orthoptera > Trigonidiidae > Laupala > Laupala kohalensis. The sequence goes on along the minus strand of NNCF01126864.1, from coordinate 13,135 downwards.
ATTACAGAAGAGTATCCCAAAGTAAATGCGTTATTGTACATTTGTTATCTGGAACAATCCTGTTCTCGATTTCAAATTACTAATGTGATTCTTTCCAATTTCATATGAATTGATAGTAATTAGGATAGGATGAGGATAATTGGCCTTATGATTTCGAAGTGAGGGAACAAGTCAAGATGAGTTCACTATATTTTTGGAATGCAAAGCTTGAGATGAACCTGAGCGAATAGATACAATGTTCACACTTACTATATTTAGTTGTTGCAATACATGACAGAAACTGGTTACCAAGGTTAAACACATCCAACAGTGGTCATTGACATACTCTGTACTGAATTATAGAAGCTATATGTTGCCTCCGACCATGCTCGTAAAATAAGTGACGATCAAGCTCGTAAAATTGCTAAGTTATGTGCATAAATTCTCCTTTTTCATGTTACGATAATTTTTGAATGTATGTATGTATTTACCTATCTTACGTAACGATCTCAAGTAATCAGGTTGCAGCAAAGGGATCGATCAACTTGTCACCTGAACCCAACTGGACGCGCTGGGATCAGGTTAACGGATCGGGTAATGTGGTAACGCCATTTGATTCTGTCTAGTCGACGTTCAATCCGACCGAATGAGATGTAAGTAAAGAGATTTATTTTTCTACTAACACTTCGTATTCTTTCATTTTGAATATTTTAACGCGTAATGATTCAAAAATACTATTTCGTTTCTTTGAATCAAAGGAATGCCGCTATTGTTCCTATTTCATAAACATTTGTTCTTATATGTACTCAACCTTGGCAAAGTTGTGTGCATAAACTCTATAGCCCAGATTTTCCTCCGGGTAGATGTCAATTTAATACAGAAGTACTCTTGTTAATGGCCCAAGGCAAACAGTCTCATTAATAAAATTTTTATTATTAAAAACCCGATATTAGAGTTATTTAAAATATGTAAAAATTTATTTAAAATATTTTCGGAATAATTTAACGACTTTATAATACCTTGCATATTCTATTAAATATAAATTAGAGTACCTAACTATGTTTATTCTTTTTAGGAGGAGCACGCCATGGGGCGGAGAAAGGATGAATCCACCATTACCTTACACGGAATTTATGGGATGGTCACCTGTTGGCATATGGAGACTAAATTAGTTTATTGTCCTTCGCGTGGTCATAAGCTGTTTGTAACTGCTTTTTTGACAATAAATTCACTATTATAATTTTTATTAGTTGTATTATTTGATACTTTTATCCTTCACCGACGCAAACGGCGAAGACCATTACAGTGCTTAAGGCCAGAGAGACATCCAGAAGGCGGACCGCAACGTCTTAGGGTTGGAGAAGGTCGACAGAAATTCTCTCGGAAACAACTGAGCGCAGTTGGTCTTCAATAAGTTCCCGAAACTCTCTCAAATGCGCGCCCCGAGGCCGGGATCTCAAGTGGAGACGACGCAAGGGTCAAGGGAGGCAGACGGGATGTGTTTAGCAGGAGAAGATGTCTTAGTCAAAGAAGGGCATCGACAAAGTGGAGCCTAGAGGTAAATTACGCTGGAAGTTGTGATGCAGCAACAAGAGCAAAAGAGGGTGTTGCTTAGAGAGATATGGGAAGAAGAGATCACGTCTAAAGAAATGACGTAAATACAAGAGAATGGAATTCTTCCGTGAAATAACGTGTTTTCAGTCCTTCGATGGAGGTTGAGAAGGACGTTCGAATCGCAGTTCGAAGAGACGACGCAAGCAAATGAGTGTGTAACAAAAAAACAAATTGAGGTCAGACTTGAGAATTACAGGAGCGAAGATAGAAATAATGTATAATTATACCTTTTCTTATGAACGCTAAAAAGAAATTATAACAATTAGTACATAGAACATTCTATGAATATAAAGTTGTCTCTAATTTTTTGAAGAGATGTGAAGACGAAAAGACAGTTTTGATAACAATAGTATAAATTTTGCATACATTAATCAATTGAAAAACATGTTTTCTCTACATTTGTGTTTTTTTATCACGTTCTTTGTCATTAATAGAAGCAAATTCAAGTATATTGTCTAGATAATTCAACAGTTTGGAACAATTATACAATTAAATTCTTTCTATTAAACCGATCTCATAAAATATTAAAGGTATAAAACAAAGTATTTTTTAATATGAATAATAGCATGCTCTATAATTATATTGAAAAATAACCTACATACAAAATTGCAGCCGAATTCTTTCAGATGAATGACAGATGTGACAAATGATACTTCCATTCATGAAGAAAATATCATTGAATACCGAAACAGATGAATAATAGATGCAATACATAGAAGGAAAACGTTGTGCTGTTCTTTTTGTTTTAACTTGAATTTTGTCAATATAAATAAATGCTTAAAATAGTATATTTTAAGAAGAATACGAAACAAATTAACCAAGTAATTCAAAATTACGAAACAGAGTAAATATAATCTGAAATTATCAGTTAGTATATTATTTATATAATTTAAATTCTGCATGTTTCTTTATTGACAGGTAATAGTGCATGCACTTTATATTGCGTATTTTATTATGCACTAAAAGAGCAACGTCACTGTTATTTTGAACTTCTTAGATGAATACTCAAGATGTAATTATCCTAAATTTAACGGGATTTACAAAAAAAATGACAAAATATTACGTAATGAACTAAGACTTAAAAATACTGTGAACAACCTCCTTTCTTTGGATATACAATGTGGATAAAGTACTATTTTCATCTGCTGACACAGCGCGTATGTTGAAACAAGCATTGTTTTTTTTATTTTATTATTATTATTATTTTTCGTAACTTAACGAAGGGCTCTAATGACCTCGCTGTTGACGAGCCCTAAAGCCCCACAAAAAAAAAAAAACGTAACTTAACGGACAAAGGAAGTACTATCTCTGCACATGCACCATGAACAGAAAAAATCGCTAAATATTTTAATCCCACGCAGGAGTGTTCAAAACCTTAGCAGAAGTTTTGACAAATCATGGGGATATAATGAATATTTGATGGAATTGGTTAAAACTGCGTTAGATGTTGGGGATATACGAAAATATAAGTTACAAGGGGATATGTGTAAATGTGGGACAGGGATAGATATACAAGAGCTCCTGTTCTAACATTGTGAGTTATATGGAGAAGAAAGTGCAAAATATCTTCGAAGAGTGAGAGATCTCTATGTAGGAAATTATAGCAACATAAGAGAAATTCAACTTCTTTCGAGAAATATAATATGATCTTAGTTAAACATATACTTAACTAACGTAAAGGTTAAAGGTTGGAGAGGTATGTCTACCCATCAAAACATGTCAAAAAAATAAATGAAAAAAGGAGAGTTCAAAAATATAAATATTAATTAAATTATTACTATAATGTATCACATATACGAAAACTTTAAAACAAATTTGGAGAATCAGTGGGATACACAAGCGGTATAAGCGTTGCTTTATTGTTCCAAGGAGACTCGTTCAAAAACATCCAACTGCAGGGTCACGCATCGAAAGAGAGAAAGAAAGTTAAGCGAAGAGAAGGAAGAGCAGTTGAGAAAAAAAGCGTCCGAGGCGGGCAATAACAATGTTGCTGAGGGCTTAGGAACTCCACTTGCGCAATTAACCATCCCCAAGTGACCTCGTCGTCTGGAGAAGACCTCCGCGCAACTCCAACTTTCAACGTGACGCGCAGAAACGGAGCTCAAGATCACCATCACGATCCATTATGATACGCGTATGTTCTTTAATAAATTCGTAATATTTAAAGTTATAAAATTTTACTTCGGGTAGAGGCGAATTTAACATAATATCGTACTTTTGTCTTGACTTTCAAAAATAGAAATATGAGGAAAAAATTCTTGAGATGTAGTCCGTTGAAGTAGTACTATTCATATATGTTCCTACGTTTTAAACTGTATTAGTTCTTTATCAGGGCTGAAGAATTTGAATAATCAGTACAATTCGGAGAAAAAATTTATACGAGTTATATCTTCCCTACATTGCGACCTAAGGACGGCGGTCTCATTAATACTATTAAACTATTAATATTAATCTCGAATTTTAAGTTATGTAGTAGTATACATTTATTTGCAATATTTTAGGAATAATTTAAAGATTTAATTACAGTAAGTATTTGTTAAATAACATTTTTATGCTATTAAATATAAATTTGTTGATATCATGAATATATTGTACAATAAATTATTTTCATTCTTATTTTAGGAGGGGTTAATACCATGATTTTGCTTTAGGACACATAACTGATAGAAATTGATGGGATGGCGTCGCTTGCTGCCGGACAGTAAATTAGTTTATTGCCCTCCACACGGTCATACGCAATTTATTACAAACAATATATGTTTTGGCAATTGATTTATATTCCCGCGTATTAATGAGAGCTGATAATGACGAACAAACATGTCAATTTGTTGAAGAAATGGCAAGGTTTTCCGCATGGACAAAGACGTTCGGCGATGCTCATAACGATTTACAAAGCACTCACAATGAAAAGGTAATGAAAATTATTATTATTAAAATCATTATTACATTGCCACAGTTCAAAATTTAATTTTTTTCCAACATAAATTTTTTTTTTAAATTTTTTGTGTCACAAATGATACCACTACCATACCACAAGAGCCAGACTCCGATTCAAATCCAAAGGTGAACATGTACTGTAAGAGATGCTGGATCGTAACAAGCAATTTCGTCTCTCAGGGAATCATCCATTGTGTCCGAATCTGCTCCAAACGCTTTCATCAATCCTCGTCTCCTGCCAACTCGCAAACAACACCGAGCGACACACACTCACACATTGACTGCATTCCTTTCAACACACTTTTCCCACGGGTGACAACGCTTCAACGTAATGGTACTTTGAGGCACACGCGTACTCACTACGCTGCGCTGGGCGAAGTGTAGAGGTTAAAGAACGCCACTCACAATGGCAAGCCAGAACCGAGAACAATTAAAACTCTGTCCTCTAGAGAGCAGCAGTGGCACAGACGGTCTCGCGGAACAGTGGGGCAGATACTGCATTCTTGGTGGACAGAACTATTTATGACCTTCTGAGATTACAGTAGTATGAGCGTTCAAGGCTCTGCACCAATAATGAAACGTTCAATAATGCTATCATTATTCATGCGAAACATTATATATATTATATCATTTTCTCTAGTTTTGAGAAAGCTTTCTCTAAATAACTTTTTTAACAGTCCAAATAAACAAAATATCATTTTTAGTTCTTTTGAATATTAAATTTGTGAAACGTCATAATTTTTATATTGATATCATTAGAAATTTCATGGGATTTTTTTACTGACTCACCAGAGACTTCATCCATAAGACCCCGAACAACTTCAATATTGTTTTATTCAAATATTATCCCTCCAAGGTAAAATTTTACTAGAGTATTAAATAACAGTTTACTCCTTAATTTAAAAAAGTCGAGACATTCATAAACAGTCACCAGATCACTCACATTACCTTAAGTTGAAAATTTTACGTCAATATTTAATTTGACAAGAATGGCAAGTATCTTTTTTTGGGCGGGTGACCCCTGGCGTAGTGCGCAGCCTTCTACTCTAGTGATGCTGATACAAATCCTGGTTGAACCATGCAGAATTTGCGGTGGTGGACAATGAGATTTGTGTCAGGTTTTCTCGGGCTACTTCCGTTTCCTGTGCCTTTCATTTCGCAAAAATATTCACTCATCATCACTCTGCCGTCACCCCACTCGTACTTCACCCTTATCATTTCCGTCAATAGGAGACTGTCTCAGAACAGGCTGTGGTCGAGTAAAACTATCAGGGGATATAGTAACCTCCACTAATACTCCTCTCATACTGAAGCTATTCTAACACGATTTCATTCATTCGGTTTTCTGTTCTCCCTTTCGTATGACGATTTCATGGGATGCGAAATGTTCAGCATGATTCGTTAAGGAAATTCTTTTTCTCGTGTCATCTTTGATGATAGATCGTTTAACACGAGTTTAAAAGTATGATACAGGAAGGTATGAAAAGAAAATCACATTTTCTAATATTAACTGATTTCGTAAACATTTCAAAGCGGCGTCTTATTGCACCCATCTTCAATCGTATTCAAGTCGTCTAGAAGAACATACTAAATTTTGCGAACATGAAATTTAGAATAATTTTATTTATATTCCTTGTAAATTCCCAAGAATCAAACGAATGTATTCATATGATAATCTCCAAACAAATATGAAGTAAAACAAATAAAATGGGTGTGGAACAAGTTGAAACCTAGCGTGGAATGGATGTTCGATACAAAATTATGATCTAACGCATACGCTTGAAGTTTTCTGTTTCTTCTTTACTTCACTGTCAGAGTGAATGTCAGGAAGGTATGTTACTGAACGGGTTACTTACTATGTTATGTTGCCCTTCGTTCTTTCCTCTTGCTTAGTTGACATGTGTCGATTGGGTTTCCATTTATAGACATTTAAGAGAAAAGCCAAATATTCATAAAATAATTATATTATATGAACTTTCTGCATTGGAGGTGACTTCCCTCAAAAACCTTCACCTTTTTCACTGTGAGCCGCCACCTGCTGAGTTCTGCCCCATCTTCGCTCCCCGCGAGTTTCTCTAGTCCCTATTCAAAGACGCGTGCGCGACCTTCCATTGTTCTCGCGATACTAGCGCCCTGCAAGTAGCGGAACAATGGAAGAGGGGGAAACGAGAAAGGTTGAAGTGGAGGAATTCTGCTTCGAAGAAGAGATGAGAAACACGGCTACCTATTTAAAATCTTAATGTAAATGTTGGAGAACGCTCTTGGAAGAATGTAAGTGGTGAAACTTGGTAAAATAGAATTAGCGTGATAATGAAGTTAAAATTTAGTTCCGTTGAGTGAATAAGGTTCAGATAATGCAATTGACCTCCATTAAGTAAATTTTCACTTTCATAATCGGTGTAAAAGACGGAATATTTACCAACAATTAATATGTTAAGCATCTAACCAGAAACATGGTACCAAAATTTTGGTGTCGTATAACTATAAAAATTCATCTTAATTTATGCCTGACTCTGTCAATGAAAATTGAAAATAACAAATGGTAAAAGAGATAATAAATTATGAATATGTATTCATTAACAGTTCTATTAACTTTTGTTGCTTTTTTCTTTTCATTGCCATTCTTGTCCATTCATGATTGAACTCTGTGTGAATTTTTTTGATTATATTAATTGGAATATTGTTATATGATTAAATTTTAGAACGGAGAAATTAGTCTCGATAATGGCTACGCTTTACCGGATCAGGACTTGATGATGTTAATTGATTCGTCTAGTACGTGGGAACGTGATCTTAGAGCACCTGCATTTACATAGTGAATTATTACATAAGTTATTTTGCTAACACAATCACATTTACGTTTGCATCGTATTTACGTCTTCAGCGAATTGCTCAAAAATAAATTTTGTGATACAAAAAAAAGTAGCTTGTAGAGTCACCAGGACAACCGTATTCCATTACTTGTGCAAGACTCCTTCCTTTCTCTTTCCTAACCTTCCTTGGTCACCTCTTGTTCTTTTCGATCCCATAAAGAAGGGTATATTAGGGCTAGGGTATCTTTCATTTTCCTCATTTTTGTCCCCCCCCCCTCATTTTTTGTCTTCAATGTTTTGACGTATGTTTTGATATATTGTAATTCAGGAGAGTTTTTAGTAGGTACGGTTGAGTCATTCGGCGAGTCCCACACGCGGGGAAAGTCATGTTGGCTCTCCCTAGTGCGTAACTGCATTTTCTCTACCTGTACAAGTTTTTAGGGCTCCAATGACTTTTGATGTCGACATGAGCCGTAAAGCCACACACACACAAAACAAACAACGTATACCAGTCGTAAGAAACAGTTTACTGCCTGGTGTTCGCAGTTGCACTTGTAATGCTTCGTAGAATTTGTCAGTAACGGGTAGATATTACATAACAAGGTCAAGACAATGGAAGCTGATAGAATTTTTCGTGAGAGTTGTGAAATAATTATAAGAAATCATTTGAATAGTAATTGAAGCATACAAGACATATCAAGGGGAAAGAAATTAAATTTTTAGGAAATTGTTTCTCTTAATTCCATTTGTTATTTCCCTGTTTTCAATTATTATAAAAATTGTTAATCTGGTGTGTAACAATGGCCTCATACGAAAAGACAAATTTATTTAAACTAATTTCCTATTTACGAAAAAGGTCGTATTCTAGAAAGTATGAACTGCCTTTTCCAAACGTTGACGAAAAAAATCAAATACTTGTATCATATCTTAACCTCTAACCCATCAACAAAATTTGTCTTGAAGAAACTCTGTCAATAAACTCTGATAAAAACATTTTGTTCACCTCACTGATTAATGAAACTCTCCCTACTTTGAAATTTTGCATTTTGTAGAAGGGGAATAAAATAACGGTTGCAATAGTTCTCTCGAAGATTACTTCAACACTTAAATATTTACATTCAATCGTGCATTTAAACTATTTACATTCAATCGTGATTTTCAGTATCGACCACTTGAGATAAAAGTTATTATATCGATTTGAATTTTACAAGAAAATTATTTAACGCTTTGATATTCAAACTACGTTGATGTTTAATTTATTTAAATGTTTTGATATGATTTGTCGATGTAAGGGAAGCTTACTTTACATTTTTATTACAGGCAGATCTCTTTTCTCTTTCTTGTACGTAGGATATTTATAAGTATTGATTGCGCAGATTTAGCTTACCATCCAGCTACAATTGCTAGACCCGAGAAGGCACTATATTATTCCATTGGTATAACGCCTGATTATATTTGTGAAATGCGATTTGCAATACAGATGTGTATTGCGGGTCATTTTTGTACCGAATACGTGAAGCAATGATTGTTAAATTAAACGGAACAAATATTTTATCAACATTTTTTTAATAATTTGAGCTGTCATAATAAAACATCATAGATACATTTTCCAATACTAAGAAGTATGATCGTGAAAGTTTCTAATCAATCCGTTCAATAGTTTTTGTGAGATACGATTTCAAATGAAGTTACTTTAAATAATATCCCCAGGTAAAGATGTGACATACGGAGATACCATGTAGTATATAGAAAATAAAAACATAAAATAGTATATAGTTATGAATTCCTTGCATTTTTATAAATAATAAGACGGAAATTATAGTTAAGACGCTTAACCCAGATAATGTAGCCGCAAGTAATCGACCAGGAAGACAAAGAATTTTATGTCTGTCTGAATCTGCATATCTACAAAATTATTTATTGCGTGTTTGACCACGTATCATTTGAAGGAAACAAATAAGTCACGGGCTGGAACAACATGTCATTCGTTACAACAGTTAAAATAGGGATTAATTACTAATGAACATTACCCACTTATATCACCAAACCCTGAATATTAATAAATAACATTCTTATTAGATGCCAAAGGTGATTTAAGAACGAATAAGCATACAAATTATCAACCTCAAAAACTTCAGTACTAAGCTACAACGTTATTATTCATTAACCTATTTCATGACTTCTGTTTGACGTCAAATTATTGTGCTTAACGAACGCTACTACACAACGTCGAAAAATGAATATAGGTCTTACATCAACCTCGAATATGTGGATTTAAATATGGTTCACAATATTTGATATATAATAACAACCAAAGCGATTGTACGTACAGATATTGTTAACATAATGAAACCGCCATTTATCCGGTACTTAACTATTCAAGTATCTGCAGAGTCATATTCCAAAAGTGGATAATTTCGGAGTACAATGGCAGCCACTGGTAGCACCTGTTGCGGAGGATGTGAGACAGCTTTTACGGTAATAAAAGCACCTGTAGCTAAAAATTTATTTTAAAGGATATCTTAAAGAAATAATTCAAACTAACTGTGCTCTTATACGGGTCGAAGGTATAAAGTTGTTAGTAAGTTTAGAAAATATTGAAATATAGCACTCCTCTTTCGTTACGTACTTTTCTTTGTATTGGTACTCGACTATACAAATAATTTTGTCTTATTAAATATCAATTTGGTAATTTTGGAGGGCACTATGACCCGGGTGGTGTTATGGAACATTCTTGCTGTTTATATACTCGGAAGTTGGTCGATATACGTTCATTTTGCATTTCTTTTGGTCGCATAGCAACCAAAACCAACCATGTCATTACAAGGATTACAAATGTTTTTCTTCCTATCTATATTATAACATGCTGCTGTCCTTTTGTTCTGTGTCGGCCAATGTCCTGTTATTCATATAGTCTCATTTTCTATTATTGCCGCATCCCACATTTTCATTTAAAGCATCTCGTATCTTCATAATCGTATCCGATAAATTCTTAATAATCATACCCTTTAGCTATTAACCCCATTGTGTATATAGACAGGTCGATGTCACATCCCTTCAACATCGACACATCAGTGATAACACATAGAAAACACTTTCAAAGCACTTCTGTAGACATGACCAAGGCCACCCATTAAAGAGTGTTGTGAATTACTGTATCCTTCTTGAGGAAGGTCAGTAAGTAAATTTTTCTCTCGAGTAAATTAAAATAATTTCTCATTTCTCGTGCCGTTTATTAATCAGTTTTTATCACGACATCGATGTGATGTTGATGTTCGCGTAGCGTTGACCACAAACTTCTTAAGAGGCTTCATTTCTATTGTTTCTACTATTTTTATTAGCAAAACCAATATTCAAAAGAGAGATGACTTTCATCATTTACTTCATTTCTGAATCATTAAATCTGAAAACAAAGTAATAATGAACTTTGTATACTTTTGTAATAATGTACCTAATTCCTAATAAATTTCTTGTTACATGATAAAATCAGGATTCTCGTACCGTAGAATGATTGGAAGACGAAAGACAGATTTTTTTTCTTCTGCTTAGATAGATAGTCCAGCACGTCGTGTAATGTGAAATGGAGGTATAAAAAATTCACAAAACCTAGGTGGAACATAATACTCTCTAATATCTCATTTAAATCAATTTGCTTTGGAAGTAGACGTGTTAAAATAACCATCTCCTCAAACTTTCATTATAAACTCTCTGACAAGTGATTTATAATTTTTCTGATGATTCACGGATGAAAAAAACTTATGTAATTAGAGAATCCAGGATAAATAATAAATTGTTATGCGTACATAGAAGTATATGCTATCTCTACGTGTAAGAGGAGTTGTGATGACTATCTGAATGATGCACCTACCCAATTATTCACTTGTTCATCAACGTAGAGAAAAAAATACAATAAAAAATAAAAAATAATGCAAGACGAACAGTATATTTTCATGATTAAAACTCACAACGTTTCGCCTTTCGACTTTGAAGTCGTCATGTGCTGCAAATAATAACAAATTTTAACTAGAAACATAACAACAGAACAATTGAACTTGATATTAAACATCAATATAAACTGAATTTTCATCACAAAATATATACTGTTTATTCACAAAATATCGTAAGTCTTGCATTATTTATTTAATTAGATTATATAATGGACGTTAATTGTACTAAAAAAAACTCGAAATTTTCACAGAAAGTTGGATTTATGTTAAAGAGATATCATGGGTTTTGTTTATAATCACGCTACTTTATCTACACTAAAATGCAAGGAATTTCATAACAAAAACTCCAACGTGGGGCTGGATAGGTTCGTCTAGTATTTCTTTTGAAGTATAATGAGAAGAAGTAATTCCATTTACCACTCTCGAGAGCTAAATAAGAGAAGATAACTGAGAAACAAAAGAAGTCTTGCAACATGTGTTATACAGAGAAATAACCAGAAGAATACTTTGTTCATCATAGTGTAAGATAAATCCTTTGAGTAGTACACTGCTGGAGGCTACAGCACAGGAAAAGAGACTTATGAATTCATACACTGAAAGACAACAGACGCTAGGGGTGGTGCGCTATACTAATAGCAATACTTATCAATTATTGGTTTATCATTTTATGGGTAATAATTCCTCTTTTCAGTTTTATTTGATCTGTAGTCTGCTCATTAAAAGTATCTAGCTATTGCATCAATTAATTTTCTGTTTATATAATGAAACTCAATTTCCTCTTAAAAAGCGAATGTATTGTAAACATTTTGAAATATTGTTGTTATATTATATCTAAAATCAATAAGATAAAACAGCTTAACATATAGTTACCTCATTATAAATTTATTTCTTGTCATCGAAGCAGACTTTAATTGCATTTTGACATTATATTATTAATTTATTAACTATTTTTTCTAACATTTTTATCAAAACATACTTTAAGGAGAACTAGTGACTTATTTACTGGAAAAGGTACATTTTACGGATATGGCCTCCATATATTCAGAAGCTAAAGAAAATATTACATAGTATTAATGAGATTGCTGCCCTTAGGGCGAAACCTATAGCGGTTCTAAATTAAATCCGCCTCTCCCCGACGGAAAACCGGAGACGGAAAACCGGGTGGAGCTGACTGGGTCTATTGACTTTATGTACACAACCGTGGTTTGAGTACAGATAACATAAACTTTTTCACAACATGGACACCATACGTATCAATCAGAAAAAAGTGGCTTCGGGAGGAAATAAAAATTCCCTCATTGAGGAAGCATGTTAAGCTGATTCCTAGACACTGGAATAACCTGGTAGGGTTTATTGAGGCGAATGCAAGGGGATACTCATTAGTGATGTAATCTAGGTTCCTAAGAGACATGGAAAGCTGCACGAGGGGTTCGATAAGCCCTAATGTTGCGAATAGTCCCACGTGTGAGGACTAGATCTCAAGGGACAGAGGGATATTAGACAACGGAACCCCTTAAAATGGATGTAGAACGATTGATGATGCATATTCCGTTNAAATGGATGTAGAACGATTGATGATGAATATTCCGTTCGTATTTCCTATTATTAAGTATCTCGTAAATTACCCTCTAGACACAGTTTTCACACCATGTTACTATTATGGAAATATAAAAATTATTGTATTTTTTTCCAAATATGAACAAATTTTTTAATATTGGGATATTTAATTAATCATGTTATCTTGAATGAAAATGAGAGACAGGACCGGAAATGGAAACTGGAGTCCAACATCCCTGGAGGTCCAGAGTTTGATCCCCGTTCTCGTCTCCCACTTTCATTCAACAT
>NNCF01126863.1:1456744-1542204 GCA_002313205.1 Laupala kohalensis | reverse complement strand
AATATAAAATGTTATTTAAAAATATGTAAAATTCTTTATTAAAAAGCATGAATCATAGGGGAGACTTTTAAAAATGAACAGTTGTTTTATACGGTGTGGCCAAGCACCCTGCAGATATATTCTTATAATATTATAGAGTCGATATTGAAAGTATCTACTCATTATTTCCAGGGGAGAGAGGTCAATACTGTAGAAAGAAACAGACATACAACAAACATACATTTTAAAACATTTGTTTGGCGTTTTTGCAATCTTTTTATTATTTGGTTGATGTATGTTAATTTGGTTAATGGGTCATTATTGTCAGGGTGCATGTGACTTAATTCAGTATAGATTTACTCATAAGATTTATTCAGCAAGAAAGAGATTAGATAAATATAGGATAAAGGAAAAAATCAAAGTTATATCATACTTGATGCAATCAATGATTTTTTTTTTTTGTGGGGCTTTAGGGCTCGTCAACATTGAGGTCATTAGAGCCCTTAAAACTTGTACAGGTAGGGAAAATGCAGTTACACACTAGGGAGAGCCAACATGACTCTCCCCGCGTGTGGGACTCGCCGAACAACTCAGCCATACCCACTAAATACCCTCCTGAATTACAACTCAAATCCCAACATATCTCAAGACTTTACTAAAAACATTTTTTAAAAAAGAAGAAGAGGAAAGAGGAAAATGAAAGATACCCTAGCCCTAATAGCGTCGGGATAAAAAAGAACAAGAGGTGACCAAGGAAGGTCAGAAAAGAGAAAGGAAGGAGCATGGCACAAGTAAGTGGAAGCAATGCCAGACTCAGCTCGGGGCCCTGTGTTTGCCAAACACGTACTTACTAGATGTTACTCCCCTGGGGCGAGGTAGGAAAATGAAAGATACCCTAGCCCTAATGGCGTTGGGATCGAAAAGAACAAGAGGTGACCAAGGGAGATCAGGAAAGAGAAAGGAAGGAGCATGGCACAAGTAAGTGGAAGCAATGCCAGACTCAGCTCGGGGCCCTGTGTTTGCCAAACACGTACTTACTCGATGTAAGTCCCCTGGGGCGAGGTAGGAAAATGAAAGATACCCTAGCCCTAATGGCGTTGGGATCAAAAAGAACAAGAGGTGACCAAGGGAGATCAGGAAAGAGAAAGGAAGGAGCATGGCACAAGTAAGTGGAAGTAATGCCAGACTCAGCTCAGGGCCCTGTTTTCGCCAAACACGTACTTACTCGATGTAAGTCCCCTGGGGGGGGGCAATCAATGAAGCAGAAACAATACAACAATAGATAATACATTAATTTCACGTCCTTTATATTAATTATATAAATTACAAAAGTTAATAATTTCTACACCCACTTACAAAAATAGAAAATATTTAGGACATATATGACAAAACTCAATGAAATATTTAGGAAAAAATTTTGACAGTACCAAGTACCACTTCAGAAAAAGAACAATGTTGGCAAGGAAAATAAAGATTCAAATGTTAAAATAAATGGATCACAACTGAAATAGGTACCTCAGTATCAATTTCTTGTTTCATCTGCATGAGAGTCACACGGAAAGGTTGTTGAAGTTCATCCTGAAACAGAATGCAGTACAATACATTCAAGCAATACACAAATTATAATTACCCTCTAAATCATAAGAGACATTTTTCTCCACTATAACTCAGAGAAAGGAATGCAAACAAGCTAAAAATATTGAGAGACTTGATTTTCCTTGATTCATACAAAATGCAACACTCGGGAAATGTAATACATCCGCCAAGAAAATACATCACATTCCCAGAAGAAACGAATAAGAGATTACCTCCAACGTTCACAACTGATAAGACATCTGTATTCCTTGCATCGTTAGTTGTGTTAAGCCACGTGTTCCGTGGATCATGCTAAAAAATTCATTGAACTCTCTATGAAATTTAGTCCACTTGTTCTGAAATTTGCTGAGGAAAATAAGACTGGATAATAGAACTGAGGAAAATAGAAAGGATATAATGCAATTTGTTGAAAAATTCAATTTTTGCTTTTCATCACAATAAATTTCACCACAATTACACATTGTATTTATTGTTAGATTTATGTCCCATTCGTCTGTGAAGCATTTAAATGTCCATGCGCGCTGTGTGCCACGTCCCCTTTTTTCCCACCATGTGTTCTTTCCTAAATAATAATGGAATAATATTTCCATTTCCGGTGTTTTTGAAGAAACTATTTGTAGTCTCTGAAGAACATCAGAGCACTTGAAATCAGTGTGGGAAACCTATTTTATTGCCATAGTGAGCTCGTTCCTCCTGCATTTAGTGTTTTTGTGTTAGGATATGTAGAATAATGTTCTTGTAAGTGTTTGTGTGTGTGTGTGTATTCTCAGTTATATTTAGTGGCCTTTATTTTTAATTTGCTATTTTCAGTCTTTATTCATTTTCTTTCACTATAAGTGTAAACTATTACCAAGTAAAGACGTTTTAGGTTAAGGCATAGTTTTCCAAGTTATTTTGATAGGGTAATTTTGTTGTTGTTATATTTATTTTATACTATTCAAAGACCAATTTAAATATGAATAGAATGAAGCCTCACAAGCCTGGAAGAAAAAGGCCCAGCAAAAATCTTAAGCAGGCACGAAAAATATGAAAAAGAAATTTACTTTTGCTGTACAAGAACATCAACTATGACTTGCACCATGGCTGAAGAAGAGCCTCGTTTATCCAAAAATTAGTTTAAAATTTTTTTAAATAAATAAATTAATCATACATTGTGAAAAATAAAATTTCAGGAAATTGTTACCTTCAATCGATTTGTTATGTGGTAAAATTTTGATATTAAAAACAGAAATTGTAGGAAATTCAATTTTCACAGGTGCCTCCCCTTAATACATTTAGTTGATGCAAAATACAAGTTTCTAAGTTTGCAAGGTCACCATAAGGTGAACATCACTTGATAACTAAAAAAACAACTAAATGTTCACTTTCTTCTGTTTCTATGTTTTAAGTGCTTCCAAGCAAAAACTATACTATTACAAAATTTAACTGTGTCAAATAAGTACCACAAACTTGATATTTGGTTCAGAAGTTCAGTTGTATCTACAGCCAAAACAAGGACTTAGGACAAAATTAACTCTTCGTTACTTTTCCAATGTCCCTAACTTTAAGACTGCTTTTTACAATTTGCATTAATAAAACAAACATTACTGAGAATTAACATATATGTACAGAAAGCACGTAAAATTTTCAAATTTGATTGATTTCAAGTAAATTTATAAGCATAAATCAAAAATCACCATTGCACGGAATTTTAATTTCATTATCTGTCCTGCATACAAGTACCTGATTTAGGCACAAATGTCACAAACATACCATTCACACATAAACTGAACCAGGGTAACTATCATATCAAATATTACATATTTTTACTTGAATACATCTTATGAATAAATGTTACACATTACTTTGAGTAAATATAATGTCTTGTTTATTTTCAGTTCTTTCACTCTGCATGGGACTCCAAAATTATTTAGCATATCCACCCAAAAATCATTCAAACATGTTTTAATTTCATGTGATTCATCTTTGGGGTTCCAAATACAAGGATGCATAATAGGTGCAATTCCAAAAGTTGCATCCCCGTTTCATTCTTTCGGACCATAGTAGAATTACTGTCTATCTCTTATGACGCGCCTTCATGATAGCAATAAGCAAGCCAATAGATGACTTCCAATGACTGGAAGACAATAGTTAAGATCTCCTGGAGTGTGGTCATCCCCAAAAATAAATTCCTTGACCAAAATTTCAAGCAAAATACCACTTATGCAGATGAAATACATGCTAATAATATGATTCGCACCAAAATCGAAAGAAACAAATTGGAGTCAATATCTCTTAAGATATTCAAAAAATTGGCTCCAGATGAGTCTATTTTCAAATTTTTGCATTAAAGTATAATGTTGCACGAGTGAATACATGAATAATTTTATTTCCTTGATAACTCACATACTAAAGGTTGTAACAAAACCAAACATGAGAATTGAGTTTCACTACATTGAGAAAAGAAGCCTATTTCTTGACAATTCATTCCAACTTCACTTTTAGAACATTTTAATGTTTTAGAATAAGGAGATGGAACATGGCATCGAAGGTTCTGAATCACCATCACAAAAAGTGGTATGCAAGCTTTTTAACCCCTCTCATACAAAGAGAGTAATTTAAAACTACTAGAAATGGATCTTTCTTCAATATACCTCATCTGGAAGCGACTTCATCACAGGATCATCTTGAAGGTAAGATGAGATGGATTCTTCCACCTAAGGCACATTGGAACATTCAAATTCTCATACAAAATATACGTGTTCGTTAACAAAATAGAATTTACTTCACAATGATACATTAACAAAATTTTATCCCAGTAAAGTAAATTGAAAAGTTATTACTCTGTGATAAGTTGTGTTGAAACACAACTTATTACTCTGTGATAAGTTGTGTTGAAACTTCCATCATATTTCTCATCTCAAACTAATAAATAAAATAAACTGATACAACAAATTAAAAAGAAAAATATTATCTTCTCAACCAGATAAATGATGGAAGTTTCAACACAACTCATCACAGAGTAATTTGAAAACTAGAGTGTGTAATGTTACAAATATTTCTTGTGTCCCAGCATTTGAAAAATACATTTATAAAAACAAGTACATATTAACACGACATAAGGAGAGTCATATTATAAAATAAAATAAACAATCTTGCTCGTGATGGTTCAGAAAGATATGTTACCTGGTACAATTTGTAATTAAATGAGGAAATCTGAAGTTTTGTAGTTCTACAAAATTCATTTACAGAAAACATCATAAATGAAGAATTGCTGCAAATATACGAAGGATGACTAAAGGTCAAAATTGAAAAGATAAAGAACAATTTAATAAGAATGTAATACCAAAAGAATTTGACCACTAAAACCATTGTAGCAGGAATTAAAGGACATACACAAGGATACCAATTTATAAACTGGAAAGTTATTTCTTACCAAGGTCTTCATGAAAAATATAAAATTGAAAGACTCAAAGGTTCTACTTTTGAATCCAAACCAATTTAACTTCGTCTCGCATCAATCTCTCATCCATGAACGCTATGTCATATCCCCATACAATTAGATTGTTAATAGTTCCTGAACCTATACAGTTTATTAAGTTAGGGACGACAATGTACGCGCAACAAGCTGTGCCCAGTGTTGGATCCATTGTGCTTACCTAGAGTGAAATGATGATGAGTGAATGTGGTGGTGAAATGAAAATCAGAGGAAACAGGAGTACCCTGAAGAAACCTGTTGTGAACCACTCTTTGTCCACTACAAAGAATCTTACTTGGATCAGACAAGACTTGAATCAGCTTCACTTGAGGCAGAAGGCAAATACACTAGGCACTACACCACAGGGCACCCTCCTCAACCATATTAACCCTTCATTCTAGACTAACTTATTCATAATTTCAAAGAATCATATAAATCATGACACCACCTTAAGGCGAGTCACAAAATAAAACTAATACATGTTTAATACTTAGTAATTATGTAGTGGACAAGTATCAGAATAATTTTGGTTTTAATTAAATTTATTTTGTTTTGAGGGGGGCATGGGAATGATAGTGCCTTCCAAGCGAAATGTTAAATCTGATTCTGTCTTTGGATGGGACTGTCTCTAGCTTAGTTTCAGAGTAAATTAGTTTACTGTCCTCCATGTGACCTTGGTGGTGGATATAGGTAAGGGCAATATTACATAAATATTTCATACAGATAAATTTATAACAAATTCTACATTATGTATTTATTAGTCATTATCACTAAGAAATTTTTGAATACTATAGTAAATATTGTAATGAAGGAAATGCTTAAGTTTTCTATTATATGCTCTTGTTTCTGAGGTATTCATGTGACAGAGAAAGTATTTGTGACATTAGTAATTACTCTTGGTATTCTCTTAGCACATTAGTAAGTACTAACTAGGAACAATC
Source organism: Laupala kohalensis (assembly GCA_002313205.1). NCBI lineage: Eukaryota > Metazoa > Arthropoda > Insecta > Orthoptera > Trigonidiidae > Laupala > Laupala kohalensis. The sequence goes on along the minus strand of NNCF01126863.1, from coordinate 1,536,231 downwards.
CCTCTCAACAAATGTGACACATCCCTGCACAAATAATGCAGGATTTTATTTTCATAACAGTCTTCATAATTTTTCAGGATAATAAAAGATGAAGTTCTTTACTACCAACTTTAGTTTCTTAGATCACAAAATTACAGACCCATTTGAAAGTTGAAATAATTTTTCTCCTCATACTAACCTGAATAAGCTTGTCTTGCTCATTGACAATGCCCTCATGTTCCTCAAAACTAATGTGTTCTTTTATCTCACACATTTTTGAAGAGTATTCTTACGATTGTACACCGCTTTGGATCGTTAGTATATCTGAGCAATAAAAGAACGAATGTTCTTCTACGTCCACAATGATGAATACCGACTCACATCATTCTTTTAATTATACTTACAACAGTAAAACTGAAGGGGATTAATCACGTAACTTGGGGTTCAGAACTTATTCTGTTTTTACATATAATCATGATTTAACACTGTTTTATTATATAATTTAATACAACCAACACACCATTGCGCACCGGCTCAGGCTAATCGTGATTAAAATGATTGAATACGCTCGACGACAGTCAGCGTCATGATCTGTAGTCAGGTTCGGAATTTGCTGCTGGAACAAACCTATTGTCGTCCTCTTTTAAAAATCGTAATGAATTGTAAACAAGTTTATAATACGATCATATCTGACGAAGGACCCAAACAGTGTTAAAAAGTTTTGTTCTGTAGAACGTTCGTAATTAATATTGTGTGGAATCCATCTATTGTATGATATATCAACTTTAATAGATTTTAAAAAATGGACGTAAAAAAGCATAGTGTATGTAATAGTTTAGATTTAAGAAATGTTATAATATATGACTACTTTGGACGACAGAAAAATTAAGCGCATTCTTTTGGATGGAACTCGTGAAATAGAGATTGATTTCATTTACATAAGCTTACTTCTTGAGAAGAGGCAACTTTTTCAAGTGTTACTCCCAAGCAAGGCAAAGACGTCCCTTCTATAATGATGGCACTTCACTTGGCGTTGAGGTATTTGTGTAGCGTATGCGATGTATGTGGCTAAATATTTGACGTACTCACAAATAGCACAATCATGTCATCCTCACATGGTTCGAACACGTAAAAAATCAATACTGCCATATTTGTTTTCTCATACCAATGATGGACGAGATGTAATTGGCATAATTCAAGAAATATTTATACTGTTTCGTTTTCTCAGCCCTTATAAATGTTCCAGTACATATTAAAGAAATTCGAGAATAAGAAAAGTTAAAATATAGTTTAGACCATCAACAAATCTCGATTACGCGCGCTCCAGCGAAATACGGCAAACCAAATGTGGACGGTTCACGCAAATATTTGCCTTATTTGAGTCCATTGATGTGTGACTAAAAACCGACAAGAGGACGCATGTGTTCGTGTTTGCGTACTTGCCACAGTAGAGCAAGTACATCGAATACAGAAATTGATCAGCTACACTTGGCCGCGTTGGCAAATACACAAATACGCGATGCCAAGTGAAGTGCCGGCATACCACGCGGGGGAAATGAGATAATTTGTCATCTTAGTACAATTTATATTCCCGCCTGAGATGAATCCGTTCTTCGCGCCTTCGATGCCAGTGACTACATTTGACCACGCAATATGGCTTCTGTCCGCAACTCAGCTGACGTTCTACGATATGTCATGTTATGCGGATTCACTGTGGCCTGCTGACAGGCCGAAGGAATGACTGAGTTGCGAATGCTGCGTGTAAGCAATGGCCGAGAAATCGGCTAACTCGGTTTCTGTATAAGCGTGTTGAGAGGCACCCGGTGGGAAATATCTAACTCATTTTATTTTCATAATTCATTCTCCTCTCGTGAACTTGTACATCTTTACTTCCTTAGTTCATGTTTGTGGATTTGTTTTCTCTTGACTGTATAATATGGCTCAATTTAAGTTAACACCCCATGAATTTATTCAACACACATTTTCGCCTATGGTTGCGGTGATCTGTACTCCAGCGGCAGAAGAAATATGTCAAAAAAATAACCTGTCATTTGTTGAATTAATTCAACCTTTCTGTAAATTAAATTCTGAAGGTTTGTGAATTTTTGTAATGTTTTATTTTGTCATCTCGTCAATTTGCCAAGTTTACATTGTATTGTTAAGTGTGTGTATTTATTTTGAAGTCCTGTCCATTAAAGTTTATTATATTTATATCTATGTATTAATAATTTGTTCAGTTCACTTCAAAGATCCATCAGGCAATACTGTAACTATAAGAAACTTAAGAATTTCAATGCATGATATTGATGCAAGACCACCAGCACCAACACTAGCTAGAAAGTTATTAAATGAATCTGTTAATGTATCTTCTGCTGAGAGGAGCACAAGTATTCAAATTGGTACGTATGTACTTGAAAAACTTGTATGATTTGATTTAGGTATTCTATTATAGTTTTTTTAAAATTATACTTATGATGACTTTAGGAAATTCCTCTGTGGACATTCCTGCTTCTGTCCCGTGGTTTGAAACATGGAGAGAAACCTTTCTTCAAGTTCAGTTTCCATCAGATCATGAATTTACCAAACATTATGTTGCCTGTATCCTTTAAACTTCTTGAAGGTGTAAAGTTCTCATAATAATTTAATTGAACATGTACTTCTTGTTCTGTTTTCAGTACAACTCATAGTTTTAAGTAAAATTTAAAATAACACATTATATTGACCTTATGAATGCATAATCAAACAACATAAATTTCTCCCCTCTTTTGCCTTTGCTCTGTAGATAAGAATTTCAGATTTGTATTTTGAATTACGTGTACCTTCAAATTTTATATGTTGCAGCCAAATACTCTGGTTTAGCTCTTTCTCTATTCAGACTAATCATATTGTGACCCTCCATCGGCACAGTAATAGAATATTAAATGTGTTGTTTTATTCATGTTAAAATATTTTTTGATGATTGGTTTGATTTGGATCATATCCATGGAGGGCTGAACCTGATTAAATTCATATAGCACTAGTTCAGAAGAACAGTTGATCAAATAAACTTATATCAATTGAATGTGTTGCTGACACATGGTTCCTTGATATATGTTAATGTGGAGGATTTATTCTTGATCAATTTAATTAATTGATTATGTTTTGGTTTCTTCCAGGGATATAATTGTTCATCAAGTATGTTGAATATACTGAGAGATTTTGTCATGTATTCTTACAAAAGCGCTTCCTTTTATTCTTTTGTTATGTGTAGTTATTTTACCCTATACATATTCTTTTACACAAATTTGAATTTTGTAGATTATAAAGTATTTTGTGGGGAATTTTTATCTTGTGTGTTTATGAACTTTGATGACTTAACATGAAATTATTTGTAAGTTAAACCATATTTCTGAATTTAAAAAAATTGTTTTACACACTTTGTCCCTCAGGAAACCTTAATAATTGTTATGATCGAGAATAAAAATTAATGCAATAAGTATTCAAAGTACAACCAATAATTCCAGTTGTCATTTTTACCTAAATTAAAATTTAACCTTAACATGAAATTAACCTTGTTTTATTATTTTTAGGCATTAATATAGAAGAAAACTCTTAAACTTTCTTATAAAGTATTTTCCTTTGTTTGTTAAAAATATAAATAGCTTCCAAAAATTAAATTTTCAACTGATTTTCTGACAAGTATAATATATTTTTGTGCACTCCACTTTTTTGTTTTAATTATAATTTCATTGCAGATCTATGATAATGAACCATAGGTATGACTAAACTTTTAATTTGTATGTTGTATGTATAACTTATTCACTAGAATGTATATTTCTAATCTTTTTACCTTATTTTCCCGAAAATCATTTAAGACATCGCAGACTATAATTTACTTGTATTTCTTCTTCTGCAATATTTCTGATAATTGCAATTTCAGATTCTATGATAATGAACCATAGGTATGACTAAACTTTTAATTCGTATGTTGTATGTATAACTTATTCACTAGAATGTATATTTCTAATCTTTTTAACTTATTTTCCCGAAAATCATTTAAGACATCGCAGACTATAATTTACTTGTATTTCTTCTTCTGCAATATTTCTGATAATTGCAATTTCATGTTTAATTTAACATGAAATAAAAATTTCAGAACATTTTCCTATTATAATAATAACAACAGGAATGTATTGCTAGAAATGCAGAAATCTGTTATCTTACAAACCTGTCACCTCACAAGGAAATTTCTTGGCTAAATTCTACTTCTGAATAGAAGTCCGTTCCAACTACCTGTTTCAACAGAGAAAGTACAATTGTACTACAACAAAAACATTATTATTAATTGTGAGATAACATTTTACTTTTTGGAAGGGGAAATTTAGATGAAACTCATTGTAGATTTCATCTTTATAGACGTAATTTGACTAGCTACAAACATGTATTTGGAAAAACTTTCTTTAACGAAAGAAAGGTTTGCTGGTGGCCTCTGCAGGAGAAGAGTCACCCGGGGCAGCGCTGGCGGCACTCTCACGGAAAGTGCCGGGCCATGGGCAGCCCTCTGAGACCCCCGGATCAGTCCCCTTGTCCTCTTCAGCGCCGCCGCCAGAACCCCAGCAGCTGCCTAAGTGGATGCCTGGCCCTCCTCCCCCAATCACCGCCCTACTGCTTCTCGATCTGCAACGACAGGTAAGACTCGCGTCCATCGCCCATGGTCAGGCGCTCCTTCACGAGTGCTTATCCAGTTTCTCACAGGAAACAACGACGAAACGATTTTTACGAGTGAACAAACGTAGTTATTTCGTGACAGGTTTTTTCTTCTCCCACATCGACTACAATTTAATAGTTAACTGCATATGTTCTTATCGATGTAGAGAATTCAGATATACATTCATAATTATTGTCATCGATCAGAGCCCATCCATAAATTACGTATCGCAAAATTTGCCATTTTTAACATCTCCCTCTCCTTCATACCTGAACTTGCACGTGGAGATGATGTGTGATAAGAAACCACAGTTTTTCCTCTCTCCTTAGTTATCATAGTTCGTGACATTTTTTCATTTTTCAATATGTAAATGAAACGAGTGAAAAATTATATTTCTGTTAATGAGGAAGTAACTCAAAATTCTTGTTTTTCATGGCCGGATTGTATATTTGTGTTGTTGTTTTTGCTCCATAACGCTTCATGGAGGTTGTATATGCATAAGTTTAATCATGTTTTAGAAATTAAATATGATGTGCGTTTTTTCCGTGCTTTTATGTTTACATGTGCATTGAAAGCTTCTTGCATTATGCATTTGAGTGCATCCTTGTTTAGGCGGCTAGCGCCAGTGCGGCGCCGCTGGAGGCAGTGAAGTCTGCGTTACCTTCCGCTTCGTGCGTCCTGCTGCTCCCTCTCAACGGCCGCAGTCCTTCGACGCCACCTCGGACCTCTCGCGCGTCCGCCAACCTCACCGGTGATGCTCCACCCGCGCCGGACCCATGGGCGCAATTCCTGCCACCACGTCGCTCCGCCGGCCGCTCTGGCTCCACGCAGGTGAATATCTGAGTAGCGAAGATATAAATAATGTCATTGGATGGATTCAGGCATAAGCTGGCCAAGTACAAGGGAGACTCAAGAGGAGCGGGGATGGCATGCTCCCCAGAATTTTTTAAAGTACCTAAACAGTACGAGAAAAGCTATCATGTTTTCCTGTCACTAAAAGTAACGAAAAATTTGAATATTTCCAGTTACAATTGTGTTATAATTCTCTGAGTATTCAAATGATGTGTTATTGTAATATTATGTCAGGTTTTACATCTCTCATTTCATTTTTTAAACTGTTAGTCCGTAGCTCCAGATCAAAAGATGCACATGTAGACACTTGGTTGTGTCGGTGCCACAGTGGTTTGGTCTATTGCAGTGTAACTGATTTTCCTCATACCAAAATGTAAGATGCATTATTCTACTTCATAGGATATTGTATGGAATACAAGCATGTTAACTTCTCAAAAAGATTCTAATGAATTTAATCATTGGCCTTTTGCATATTTATTGAACAAAGTATTTCTATTAAAAATTATTTGGACAAATATATAACATATTTTCAAGTGTAGTCTTTCATTTTGTTTTGGCTAGGGGCGGTAGTTGTCAGACTCCAAGTATGACCCCCTCCAAAAACTTAATCCAGACCCGCACTTGGCTAAGTATTCACATTATACCTCTCAATTTATTTTAGTCCTGGGGGAAGAAACAACAAATAATGAATATTTAGATTTGTAAAAAAAATGACTGAAGGTAAAAGAATAAAAGTGAATTCCAACCTTTCATGACCTTATTGTAAAAGAGATGAGAAACATTATTTTTCTGTATGTAGATACTACCCAACTTTATTTGACATTGATGATTCCAAATTATTGAGACCAATCTTATTCCTTGTTGACATAAATGATTCAAAATTTTCTATATTTTGACCAAGAATTGGAAACCTTACTTTTAAGAAAATTATGGAGCACAAATATTTTTGTCCATGAAACCACACTTTCAAAATAAATGAAAGTAAATAAATAGATGTTTTATTGAACTAGTGAACCTGGCCCAGCTTCACAAAGGATTTTTTTATGTTATGATATGGATTACCCTTAGTTTAAATTTGGGGCGACCCGTGGCGCAGTGTGTAACGCGCTCGCCTTCTACCTCTGGGGACGCCGGTTCAAACCCGGTCCGATCCAAGTAGAATCCGAGGTGGTGGACGGAACGGTGCTCGCGGCAGGTTTTCTCGGGGTTCTCCCGTTTCCCCTGCCTATCATTCCACCACAACATTCACTCATCATCATCCCACCGCCATAATCATTCATAAAAATCACCCAAAAATCATTTCATTAATCACCCTCGGGTGTGGCGAGCCCTTGTGGTATTCAAGCTGAAAAACATCATGAATGGAACGCTGTTCCAATCATGGTGTGCGGTATAGGCATCAATGCCTGAAGTACCGATTAAGCAAGTAAGCAAGTTATAATTTAGCTTAAACTATAATACATAGAATGTTTATATTGTTGTTCTAATATTCTTATTTCTGAACATGATTACTTAAAAGACTGAATCATTTCTTCTTTATTTTAATATCCCATAGTATTATCCCATAGTATCCAGTTATGGGTTATTTTATTTGAGTGTGACCCACCCTATTTTCTTGTGCTTTGTACCTGGTCTGTTTCATCTCTCATGTGCAACATCATATTTTTATTTCTTTTTTTGCCAATGTTATCTTTGGTCTTACCCCATGAAGCTGGAATTTTGACTTGTTGTAATGTGAATGAGTGAGAAACTCTGACACAACCTGTTTGATGTGAGGTATTATGAATCCAAGTGGAGATAGGAATTGACTTTTAAGCAGACAAAACCTTATTAAGGAAGGCTTGGGAAGTGACTAATATATGGCCATCTTCTTGTGACTCAGTGGATTTCTTGAGAAATAATGTTTCCTTAAAATCATTTCTCCATTTGGTCAGTGTTGTTTAGGTTCATTTAGGAAACTGATGTAAATTTAGTCCTCACTCTCATAAAATTTCAGATGTATAAGTAAATTTTAGAATGAGTAACAATCTGGACTGAACTTCAAACTGGGTGTTCTGTATTTGCAGGAGTGTGCTGCTGGCTCAGAGACAGGAATAGGTGGTCGCCATCCATTGAGCCCTGTCCCTGGCAGTGAGGAAGGAGAGGGTGATGTTGGGAGCGAAGCAGATGTCGATGCAGAGTCAGTGAGTGATAATCTTTCAGTTCGATTTGGAGGCATTGTTTACAATCAATGCATATTATCAAATACAATTCGAAATATAATCATACATAGTATAAAGTAAGATAGCTATAGAATATAGGTCTATGAACCTAGCTATTCAAACAGAAACTCATAACTTTGAAGCAGATAAATATTTCTCGATATAGATAGCGACTCTTGTAGACAAATTTACACTTTATGAAAATACTTGACTGAATAAGAACATTTTTCTCTCAAAACTTACAATATTTGTCTCAATATTTCCTAAGAGAAAAAATCTTTCCTCAGACTTAAGAAAGTAAATCTAATGGTAAAGAACAAAATAGAATTATGGCAGAAATAGGATACCCATCCTACACTTAAATTTGATTATGAGTTAGTTATCAAATGAGTTAAATATGAGAGGAAGAGGGAGAAAATCTTCATTCTGTAAACTTTGCAAATTATTTAAAAATGTAGAGAACTGATTATCTCTTCAATGTGACCATTTCTAGTACTCATTTTTGGAAATTCTGAAAATATTAGAAAATTGAGTTAACGGGACGGATGTTTTTCAGTTTTACTCATTAAAGAACAGTACAGTGGTACAGTACACAGAGGAGAATAAGTATACCTCAATGTGAATGCTTTTATAAAAAACAACATAATAATTCATTTTCAAAAACAATTTTCCCTTAATTTTTTTTGAAAATTTTTAAAAACTTCCTCATGATATGAAAGAATTAAAAACAAAAAAAATTCCTCATTATTGGTTAAAATTTATAGATAGGTGTGCTAATTGGAAAAAGCAAAAGCAAAAACAATAAAGTTATGAAGTTATTGACTGTTGTAGAATGATGTTCAGAATAAAAAGACATATTTTTGTCATATATAAAATCCCTATACAGTTGGCTTTAAATTCGGAGTTTGGGCTGTTTGGAACCTTATGTATGTATAATATACTCTGGTTGAGAACAAATATGTTATTGTAGTACACTTTTGATGTTTTTAATTGTATATTTAGTTCATTGATCCAGATGTATATAAAACATTAAGGAATGCCTTATTACACCATTAATTGAATGACAGAAGAAATGAGTATGTGTTGGCTTGTACAAAATAGTTGCAGTCTTATCTCTGTTCTTCTAAAACCTTGTGAAAAGAAAAAGGAATAGTTGGATTCTTCAACAATTGTCACAACATTCATACTCAGTTTCTATAAATTATTGCCAAGATTGTACTCCTTACTGAATCAAATTCTGTGGGCCCCTGTGTCCAGATTTTTACCCCTGTATGCATGACATGTCAGCAGTGACCAGTCTGCAGTATGTGTTTTATGAATACAGGAGGGAGGGAGCATCGTGAGTGGTTGGTGTGTGCAAAGTCCACGAGGAGCACTTCTGTCCCCTGAAGATCTGGAGCATGTGCGAAGTACATTACAGGAATTGGCAACACGTTGTCTAGTCCCTCATGCAGAACATCAGCTGCAGATACTTGCTGATACTGTGAGTTGCTGCACATAATGTCTTTCCACTCTGGACTTGTTTGGCTTACCAAAATCAATGATATACCCCTTCCCAGTCTTAGAAAAACAATATTGGACCAAACGGATTATCATGTTCCAAACCTTTTGATCATCTTGGACGCATTTTCTTTTGTAATATGTAATATGAAATTTTTTTACAAGATTTGTAGAAAGAATGTAGAACATTGTTTTAGCATTTTATTGGTACTTGTTTTTTAAATTTAACAAAGTGTTTGATCATGAAATTATCTACTTGATTCTTTATTGGTTACCCCATACAATTGTCTAAACCCTCCTGTAAATGTTAAAATTTTGTATACTAATTGGTTTGCACAAAACCTATTATATAAATAATATAATTTAAAAGCACTTAGTTTTGAAAATGTGTAATTCATATCATTCTTTTTCATTTCAACATTTTTGTATTTGTTTTAAAAAATTCAGAAATAAAATTGTTACAATCTGTGCATGCTTCTCGTCAAATGTGCCTTTCTCATGTGGCATTGTGTGCTTAAACTATGTCTTGGTGAAGTTTTTATTATCTGTGAATTACAATTGTGCATTACTATTTGAATTAATGTAAAAGTAGTAAAAGTAGTTCTTAAATTATTTAAATGTAACAGAAAAAAATTATGAATTTCCATAGCACAGGTGTAATGTGTATAACACATTTTGTCCCAATGACAATACCGTATTTACCCGAATATAGTGCCCCCTTTTTTTCGAAAACATCGCCCAAAAATCCGTGGGACGATGAATATTTAAAGTAAAAAAAAAAAGTCAAACTATCCCTGAACAGGCTCTGAAGGTGCCCAAGGGGTTGGCGGAGGGTAGATCTCTACAATTACTTGACCTCAGCACTAGGAGGAGGAGATGTGGTCAGCATCTCGCTCCGACCTGTTTGACCCTAGGATATATCCTGGTACTCATTTTACAACAGGCTGAGTAGGCTTGGGAGTCAGTGTGATGAAAAATCCCCACCACCTGGGGATAGAACTCCGCCATCCAGCCAGCAACTCAGCGCTCTACTCACTGAGCCACGCTGATTCCAAGTATATTTGAAGTACGGCCCAAAAATCCGTGGGGGAGTATATTTACGGGAAAACTACTCATTCAAAGTTTTGTTGGTAAAAACGAGTTTAGCGAACACAAGTCGCATACGTAACGTAATCAAAGCCATTAAAATAACTTTTATGTAGAGAAAACTGTTGAAATAATAAGAAATTGTCAACAATATCGTGTCAGACGATCACGGATCACCGATCGACTATCGATGATCGCGTGGCGGAATTTGACGCTTATTCTAAATTGAAACCGAAACAGGTCCATGTCGTCTAGGTATGACCGACCGATCGCCGGTACCGTGACACCTGGTTCTTTCAAGAAACAAATTTTCTTCGACGCAATTAAAATTGGGATATCAAAGAACTTCGACGTGAACTCCCAAGTTGCGAGTTCTAAATTATGCTTAGACACATTATGCTGACGATGTAAATTGGAGAAAACTAACTGCTCCAGTTAGGTTTTCATTTTAAAATCCTTATGATTATACGTACCAGAACCAACCTTCTTGCATAAAATTTTGCTGGAGCATTTCCCTTAAAGAAGACTTTGATTTTTCTTAATTTCATGTTCTTTTCTAAGTTTTACCTCCTAAAATAAAGGGAGAACTACATCTGGGTAAATACATTAATGCACACTCTTATTACTTAATTATTTTCAGGTAGCTAATAAGAAAGGTGTGAGTCGATCGCTTCTGAGTGCAACAAAGCGTTGGTTTGGGAGCAATAAACCCGGAGCTCCAGGTACCAGTACCCCTCCAGCTGCTCTTGTGTAAGTGTTTCTAGAGTTTCCAAGAACATCTTTGGTTTAGTTAAAGAAGTTCATTAATATTCTTATATGGAGTTAGGTGTTATTACATATATATGTGTGAAATATCTAAAAATCTTCTCCATTTGTAGTTACACAGGTGATGCTCCAGAACTGCAATTGCGGCGCTTGGGGGATTTGAGTTTCATGTTTGGAGCATATACCCTAGCTTTCCAAGCTTACCATTCTGCAAAAAGAGACTTCAGTGCAGATGGTGCATGGCTGCATTATGCAGGTGCTCTTGAGATGGCTGCCCTATCTGCTTTCATGCAGGGTGAGGCAACTCGCAAGGCCCAAGAGTACATGGAAGAGGCTATAGTTACCTACCTCAATACTTGCAAGTGAGTGCTAATTTCATGTGAAATACTGCCTCAATATTAAAAGATGTCATCTTTGTGGGCTAGCTTGTGTAGAAATTGCTTTGCTTCATGTAGAAAATATTTGTTTTCGGTCATATTGTGGTAATATCAAATATATTTTAGCTTAGTGGTATAAATTCTATTTATGTCCAATATGTAAAACAAATTTAAAAATGTTAATTGTCCAAAAGAGTCATAAATGGTAATTTATTTATCTCATATTTTAGCTTCTTTTATGCCTTATCTATTTTTGTTTAATAGTGGTGATGTTAAAAATATGTAAGCACATAATTTTGACTTCTTTGATAACTTTCATATCTCTTTTATTGTATTATATGATATTACTAATATCGTATGAAAATAATGAAATGCAATTCTACTGTTAGAGTCTTTTGCATTATTTCATGTAAAGCTAAAACTACTAACAACAGAACTTTATCACAGTTGGTGAATTGAGAATTATTTTAGTATTTGCTTTTTCTAGATGGAGGATTATATTTTAACTAAGAACATGGAGGGAAGGATATCTGTGAGCTGAAAGTTGCTAATAGCTAGAATTTTTTATTTATTTAATGTCTTATGGGGAGATTTAGGCCATGAGACCTGCTCTTCCATGTAATAATGTCTTGGAGAGGGAATTGGGAAGGAAGGATGTTGGGTTGCTTGGAAACTTATGATACCATACTGATATTTGTGTGGAGTGGGTGAGGGAAATCGCAACTGAAAAACTCACCTAGTTCGACGAAGCAGGATTTGAACCCAAGCTCTAACGTTCAGTAGTAATGAGACTACTACTAGGCTGCTGCTGTTGGTTGTTTGGAGATTACCAAACTCTTGACAGAAATATTAGCTATGTTGCTCCCAGTTAGTAAAGTGTAAAAATATTTGATGAAAGAATATTTCAAATTGTAATAAGTTTTTTTTTCATGTTATGAAGTATTTTGGTTACGTAATTCCCTATACGATTTGTTTTAGACTTCCCCAGTGGGCAGTGCGTGCTACATTGCTGTCAGCAGAATGCTTGCGTTCACGAGGACAATGGGGAGAAGCAGCTCAGCAGCTGATCCGAATGGCTAGTGAAGATTCAGACTTGCGTTCTGCACTTCTTTTGGAGCAGGCTGCCTACTGCTTCCTGCGTTGTCAGAAACCTTGTATGGGCCGCAAGTATGCCTTCCATGCCGTTCTTGCTGGCCATCGTTTCTCCAAGGCAGGTCAGCGCAGACATGCACTTCGGTGTTATGCTCAAGCTCTTCAGGTCAGTATGCATTGCTTCATTTTAAAACAACATGATGAAGTTACATAAAAAAGTCATTTTCTACACATATATCAGGTTTCCTAGAATTGTGATCATATTTTAAGTAGGAAGAAATAATTACTAATACCATTTTTTCATTTGTTTGTGGGGGAAAATTAGCTGAGACATGTTGTTAAAAAGTATCAGAGTTGCCCCTTTTAAAATGATGTGGATTAAAGGTTAGTAATAGAGCTGCATTTTCATGCGATTGTTAACTAGTTTCTTTCACTGATATTACTGTATCGAGGTGTATGGCAGTGCACCTATCTAGTATGAGCATTCAAGCTATCCCTGTACACCCTTTACAAGGATTATAAGTGCACTTCTGACGTAAATTTATATTAGAGACAGGTAGAAGGATAAAATTCACAAATCATGTGACCTGTGTATACTTAGATGAACAGTGTTTACTATTTTCTGTTCATTCTTGATTAAATAGTCAATTCTCAATAAACTGGCACTCATTGATTCATTATTAAATGTCTTCAGCTGAGCTACTTAGGGTTAGCTGTAAGAAGTAACTGTAAAAATCTAGAGGTAGAGCTGTCAAATCAAAATTAACTATGGCAGTAGCCTTTGTAACGTTTCTGAACAAAATTAATAATAACTCCTTACATGATATTAATAACTTATTCCATATTTTTAAAATTATTTTTATCTTGAAATTTGACTGCTTTAAATTGTAAAAATTCTGGCTTAAAATCAATACAATGTAGCCCAAGTGTCAAGATGAAAAAAGTGGAGGTTGAGTTGTGCTGACATTGAGGGTAAGGTCCTAAAAAAATGTTCCTGAACATGGAAACAAATTTAGTGAATTTATTATTTATATATTATAGTGAATATATTTAATTTATTATGTTATGTGGACTTCAGTAGAGAATTTCTTAACAATATCAAAACTTATTATTTCCTATTCAATAAAGTAATAATAATAAAATTTTAGCCCCTCTCTTGCTGAAGACTTTATATTGTAGGGGTATTTCTATAATATGTTTGACTATTTCAGAATAGCAATAGTACCTCATCTCAAATATTAAAACCTGAAATTGTGAAACACTTTGACCAAATGATTTAATATTTGATAAAAGAAGTTGACGATAATGATTTTAACATTGAAACTATTTTGTTGGTTGTTGTTCTTTTTTTTCACCATGAACGTGTTTAATCTCTCCAACTACTTTGTGATTATACCTTCCTGTATGGTTACAGAAAATAATATTTGAATAGTTATCTTTAATTTTTTATTTTATTTTGAAGCTACTTGTTCTGTTCTTAAGAATGAGATTATTTGCTGATTAAATTCAGCTAAGAATCTGCAATTTTGCTCATGTTGATTTTGTGATTCAAGTGCAAAAGCTCTTTCTTTAAATGCCATTGATGTCTAGTAAAATTAACAATGAATTAATAATACATTGTATGAATTGATAAAGATTGTCCTAACGCATTTGTTTCTTCCTTGTCTGTATCTACTTCTGTACCTTCCTCATCAGTGGCTTGTGATTTCAATTTCTGAGTTTAGGTTATAATCCTTATCTATGACTATTTCTTTACAAACCTCCAACAAATGTTCATAATAATACTGTTATGTTTTCCTTTTCAATACAGCTGGACTTGTGACTTCTTTACCTGGAGACTTTTTCAAAAACTCATTGCACAAAATCTACTGAATGGATTAAAATGAAACTCTAATGGTCGTACCCTTTAGGGTTGGGAAGGGGTTCTCAATTAGTTCTCATTCTGATATGACAGTTTGGAGTAAGAAACAAAAATACCAAAGTGCAGTTAGTTTTATTATATTAATAGATTTATGATGTCAGACTCTTAATTGTTTCTCCCTGATTTTAGCAAATGTTTTAAATGTCTCTCTCTGTGCTAGGTGTATGAAAAGAAGAGTTGGAGTCTTGCAGAGGACCATATTCATTTCACCATTGGGAGGCAGGCAGCCAACTTACGCCTCATGGAGCAGGCTGTGCAGGCATTTGGACAGTTGTTGTCGCCTCTCAGCCGACAGACCGCACAACAACAGGCAGCTTTCCTTCGGGAATTTGTGTGTATTCAGGTAAGGGGATAAAAACATTTAATTTTGGATTATCTGAAATGTTAATGCTTAATAATTTTTATTTAGTGCATAGAGTTTTAATTGAAAATTTTGGCACACTCATTCCATGACACCCCTGTTGATGATAGAAAGTGGTAAGTTCCAATTTAAATTAAGTAAGTGTTGAGAGGAGTTGCTTAAGATACATGTTGATCTTTCGAGTACGCAGAAAAAATCTTGGAGGGGACAAAAAATCTTATGTGGGGGTGGGGGGAGAGTCATGCTCAGCAGTCCATATATTAACCTACAATTTTAAATCATATAGCGCTTATGACGACAATTTTAAATCAAAGCAGCAATACCAGAAAATAGTTGAAATTTATTATTAGACCTATTATTTTCACTAATTGTAATATTTTACTCTTGTTTTGAGGAGGGGGCTTGAGCCCCCCTGAAGGGCTCTAATGACCTTGCTGTTGACAGGCACTAAAGCCTTACAAAAAGAAAAGAGAGTGCCCCCCCGCCCCCAAGCATCCCATTGCGTACACCTCTGATGTTGACATGTTTGACTTAAATTGATTGATCCTCTACTTTCAAATATGTCCCCATTTAACCAAATTTATTTTCCATTTATGCTACATTCCCAATCAAACAATTTATTTGAGTTAACTGGAAACAGAAAATCAAAAATCTATATTAATTATAAACAATATATTATATTTTTTAATAATTGTGTTTTAGAGTTGAGAACACAATAATGAACCACAAGTATTAATCTCAGTGAAGACTTTGTTTTATAATTATTAAAGATAAGACTGCATTTTTGTATCATGAACAAAACCGTAATCTCTTAAATTTCAGTGAACCACGCCTCCACGTAACAGTTTAATTATGTTATGTTATATGAAAATGAGAGACATTACCAGGATATGAACCCGTCTCCCATTCTGAATAACTTTGCCTCAAGTTGAATGGGATGGCATAGTTGGTTGCACATTAGCACTCTAATCTGAAGGACCCAGGTTTTAATCCCGCTTCTGTTTCCCATTTCATTCAATACAACATATGATAAACAACATTTTAAGTTTCCAAGCTAAGGTAAAACACTTTCTTCAATCAACAATGTCCTTTTTTAGATAAATTTTGTAAAACAGTGTTCTTAAAAATAATTTTCATCTCATCTGTAAACTGTATTTCATAACAAATTCTTATCTGTAAATTTAAGATTTATTTTCCTTAATTATATTATGGTACCTGTAAATAAATGACTTTGTGTTGTAAGAAGGGATAAAATTCTGTAAATTTTGTTGACACTATGTGATGTACGCATGACATACATTTAAAAACTTGTAAATTTCAATAGCTAGATACAGGTTCTTTGAGTTTGTCGATATTTCATTTTTTGGCAGGTGCAAAGGGCAGAAATAAGTTTTCATTATTCATGCTAATGAAATGATATATTATTTTCACTATATCTCATGAACTAGTAGGGAACTAAAATAACTGGAGTACATTTATACAAAACAAATTAAATTAAGTATATAAAAAACAATTCCTGGCATTTGCAATATTTACCTTTTTAATGGGTGAAAAGTGTGGAAATATTTCATGCATATTCCTAAATGTCTGATGCATCAAAGCAGAAAAAAAAATCAAAGATAAGAACTTGAATTTAAGCTGAATGTTGCTTATGTATTGAAATAACATTGACTGACTAAGCAATTTGAGCAATTTTGGTTTTAAGGTATGAATGGGAATGAAAAGTGATTTTCAAATTTTTGCTAATATCTTGTTCAATTAAGATACCACCATGATTTTTGAATGTAAATGTGCTACTTAAATTAACACTAAATTACAACAAAGTTTTAACTGCATCACCCCATCAAAAACTTCTGTGTGAAGCTGGACAGGATCAGCTAGTCATTAAATAGTGTATAATTTCTTCTCTTAGGTAAAGAGAAGTTTATATAGAAACAAGTCCTGAATTGGCTGATACTTTTCAAGGATTGTGAAAAGGTTTATGTACACTTCAACAATGATCCACAATCAACAAACTAGTTTGTTGTAGGGTTAATACACTAAGGAAGTTAGCACATGGGTGGTACATGTTGTAATTTGATAGTGTTTTGTTCTGTTCTGATAATTGCCTTAGCAACAACAGCAGCAGTTGTTGGGAGTTTCTGCAACAGGCGGTGCTGTACCTGAACCACCTGAACTTCCTCTGCCTCTCATTGAAGAAGGAAGTTTGCGTGTTCTGGTGGGACCCTTGCCTCCTGCCTCTTTTGAAGCATCTAGTGACACCTCACATTCCAACACTGTTCCAATCGTACCTGCATCAGGTGTAACCTTCAAGGATGATAACCCTGATACAGCTAAGTATGTGCTTGGTTTTTCATTATAAATAAAATTTGCATTTAATATAAATAGAATCTTACTACATTAAATCATTTTACAATTTTTATTTCTCTCTTTTATTACTGTATTTTTTTAAACATACAGACCTGTCAGATAGTGCTTTAAGTCACTATCTATATGAATAACTTTTGATGTTGGATTTTTAATCAACTTATATTCATTGAGAACTTTTTCTCATAGGTATGGTTACTTTTCCTAGCACGTATGTGTGTACAATGAGGATATAAAAATAAATGTAGCCAATCCAGGTATTAGGGACATAAGGACATAACTCATAGCACTTCATAAATAGTATTACAAACAATCTAAAGAAGTTGTTAGTGGAAAATAGGATGTAAGCCAGTATGCAATAAAGTCCCAATGATGCAGTGAGTTAGCACTGCTTCCTGGCATGTTATGTTTGAAATTCTGCAGTTACAAAAACAGGTTTTGGTTTCACCTTCACATTTATCTTCTTGATAATTATTATCATGATGTATTCTGTTATTTATAACTTCTTTATTAGTATGGATATGAGATATCCCAAAAGTTGAATTGAATACTGATAAATATGGCACTGAAAGTAGAACTTTTAAAGACATTTTTGACTTAAAATAAAGAGTTTATCATTTATTTTTGAGAACTTATTGAAGAGAATATTTTTAATAAATTCAAATTCACTGAAACTGGTATAACATCTTCATGAACACTTTATTGTTTTAGAAGAAATGTTAGATATGCCCACTGCAAAATTACTGTAGATTTCGTGATTCAAGTGATTGGTAAAGAAAAATTTTCATTTATCATTTAGTAAACTTTATTTTATTTTACATTTTTTGCAATGTTTTATTTTGGAAGAAATTTGTTTAATATTCCACTTTCAGTTTCTTTTAAAAATTGATGTTTCATTAAATATCTCAAATTTGTTAAATACACATTCATTGTATATTAAATTTATAGCTTCATTGAAAGACAACTTCGATTTGTTTAGAATCTTGACACCTTTGAAGTAAATTTTTATTCGTGTTCTGCTGGGACCATAGTGTTAGCAAAAGGATCTACAAGATTCACTCACACAATCTCAAAATGAAAGTAATTGCAGCATTTTGAGATTGCCATTTTGATATCTGCCATTGAAGTCTTTTTACATTGAATATGCAATTTTTTTTCTTTTGTCACTTGAATGTCTGTGCTGCAGATGGTCCCGCCTGGAGGAGACATTGATAACTGTTGTGCAGAAACAAGCTCCAATGATCTTCCGCCCTTCCGTTTACATGTTCTCCAACCGCACGGACAACAGTCGTAGTCCTGTTGCCATTGCTGGAGGTAAGTAGATGTTAGTATTTTTTGATACTACCCCTGTAAAAATGTTACTTTTTATGTATATGATTTCTCCCCACACCTATGTAATTGTGTTCCAAACCTCTTGATTTTATGGAGTGCTCCAAATAAGGCATACAAAATTTTAACTTGTAAGGAATTATTTAAATTTGTAAATTTTGGATAGTTTTCTTTTTCATACTATTTTATTTTCTCATATACATAGTTTATAAAAGGTGTAGTAATCATGAGAATTTTCTATCATCTGAAATAAAAATGGTGTTCCCTGGTACCAAAAATGTTGAATTCCTCTGCCAATTTCATTCAGGTTTCATATCTGTGCCTCTGCAAATTTGCATCCAGAACACAAATAGTTTCCATCTCTGAATGCAAAATATTTAGTCTCTTTACCCCCATCAATGTGATTGTGTGTGTGTTTGTGTTTGTGTGTGTGTGTAGTCTTATATTTACGAAAATATTTTCGTTTTTTACAATCTTGCTGCTGTTGGATGAGATCTTTTGTCATTTGCAAAATGTCCTACTTTTGAAAACAAGAACAAGGCAACACTCACTCGGAAAATTATTAAAATGAAATGGTGAAAAGTACAGACTCCAAGTGATTTTCAATATACAGGAATATTAAGCACCAACATGACCCAGAAATTTAACAATATTAATTTAAAATAAATTTAAAAGTCCCACTTTTTTATCCTTAGCATTAGCAGTGTTTAGGTGAACTTCATTAACATTTCATCATCAGAGGATACTATGTCATAAAAGCCTGATGATGGCGACACCCAATAAAACAATTTCGTCAGAAAATTAGAAAAGATGGTAATTATCATGAAGAATAAAATCTTTTTAACTCTCAATTACTCAAAAATAAAATTAATTTTTATTGATGTGTTTGAGTTCATTGGAAGTAACAAGTACTAAAATCATTAGAAATACAGTGAAACTTCAGTGTGTGTTTGTGTGTGTTTGTGTGTGTCTTTTTCCTTGGGGCTTTAGGGCTTGTCAAGGTCATTAGAGCCCTGATTGTATATTCAAATCTATAAAGCATTTGTGTGTTACATTTTATTTTGTTGCTATCCTTCACAGTCTTCTGTTATGAAATGAAAGAATATTTCTTCCCCTTTAAATAAGTCTATTCTTTATCGTAACTCTTCTGTGTTATGTTATAATTGGGAAATAAAAAAAGTCTCTGTATGTAAATAAAGGATGTGTTCAGATCAGATGTTTTCTGGTTGTTGATCTTTATGTGAAAGCTTGTGAGAATATTGAAAGTTTGTTTTAGGGGTAGTTAGAATCAGTGGCAGATCCAAGGGTGGGGAGATTGGGTGATCTTGATTTGACTTGATTTGTAAAATACATAAAGAAGCGCGTTCAACTCGTTAATTTTTTTTTTTTATTTGATTTACAATTTCTAGAACTGTGTTTCTAGTTAAAATCATCAGGATTTACATTACTTGTCACTATTTATCCTTTCCTTTGCATTTAATCTTGGGTGGTAAAGGATTTTTATATGCAGCATAATTTTATTTTATATAGAAGTGCATATCAAAAGAACTACACAAATGCAAGTAAAATAAATATTCCTGCTGCCATAAATGTGTTTTATTTCCACTATTAATAATACAGGTGATTCCTCAGAAGACAAAACTATCAGGATGGGAGGGGGAGCAAAGTTTCCCCCGTGATCATTTGCTGGATCCACACATGGTTAGAATTATAATTCTTTGTTATAGAGCCAGTCAGCATCCAGGTACATCTCATGAATCCCCTACAAGTAGCATTACCTCTACGAGACATTTGCCTGGAATGGTCCACTCAACCACCTCAAACTGAAGATAAAACTAATGCTGGAGGTGAAGCACAAGAGTCTTCTGGAGAAGAGAGTGGTGGGATGGTTGAGGCTCAGTCACTGGATGAAGTGTTGTTATCACCAGACACTGCCACTCCGGTGAGTTTCTTCTTCTCGAACATCTCTCTTAACATCATTTTTATTAAAACCAGCATTATTGTTGAAATTATCTTTCCTGTTCTTTTTCTTCTTTATTTTGTATTTTATTGCAGAATCATTTGATTCTCTTTAATCACATGAGTGGTGAGATGATAAGATGATCATTATTAATATTGATCATAATTTACTCACTATCATTATTTTTATTGGAGTTATACCTTTTTTCTGCGACACTTTTATCTTAACATAATACTTATATGAAATTCCTACTTCTTAATTGAACTCCTTTTAATGTTTTAATGACTTTGTATTACAATTTGATTTAGTCAAAATAACATGTCAATGTAAATACATACCTAAGAATTCATGCCAAGAATACATGTCATGCCTAGAACACTCCAAGAAATTAGCTGCAGTTCTGTTGAATTAAAAAAAGTTTCAAATTGGTTTAAATATGTGATCCTGAAATAGGAGGTTGATGTAGTACCTTTGAGTATTTGTTGTGTCCATACGTAGGTGTGCTTGAGCGTGACTCCGCGCGCCGCTGGTCATCTCACGCTGCGAGGATTGCGCTTCCGCCTGGCGCTGCCAGCTACCGCCCCTACCCCTGCCACTGAGGGAGACAGTGTCACTTCTGCTCCCACCGCTGCCATGTGCGTGTCAGGGCGCTTGCCACTGCGCCCTCCTCTCCGACCCCTGCGACCCAAGGGACCCCGAAACGAGGCTGTGACTGATCAACGACTCAATATCGTTGTACAACCTGCTGCGCCTTGCCTTCAGGTACAGATTCCTCCTTTTGTTTGTACATTTGATTCAGAAAGTGTCCTCTACCAATATTCTAATTTTTTGTCATCAGTTGGAACAGTATGGAGGACAGGTAGTAGTGCATTTGTCCTGGGTGCTTAACTTTAGGAGTCCAAAAAATTATTTAATAAAATATACAATATTTTTCAACTTGTGTTGTGGACAAGGGTAAACCTGTTTTTACTGTTCTTACGTTCATCGGTTTTCATTTCAAGGTGGTCAATCTTGATATTGCATCTTTTTGCAGATTTGTGCTCTCATTAGATGCTTGGCTTTACTCCTTAAGTGATTTCTTCTAGTCATTGCATCACTACAATATGAGTTTATATTTTTTTAACTTACGTAAATTTTTTTATGGATATTATTATAGTTTTATAATACGCTTTCTTTATACAATACTTAAAGCATTCTTTGTGCCATTTAACAATCACTTTTTCAAATCTTTCTGAAGTACTTGTTGGAACAAAATCTGTGAATCATTTTGGCACTGCAATTGTGAACTCGAGATCTAGCCAAAATGTTCTCGATGAGTTAGTTGCAATTCATGTGAAATGTTCCTAAGACTCAAGATGAAGTTCAAAGTATGCAACTTTATGCATTTGTACCCTGAAAAATGTTGTATACCGTTTCAGGTATGGTTTGAGGGACTGCAAAATACCATGTTGTGTGGTGAGGTACAGCGTGTGCAGGTCCACTTCCGCAATGTTGGCTCTGCACCATTACATGGCCTCCATGTTGCTGTATCACAGCCTGAACTTTTTGACTTTCAAACTCGACATACAGGTAAAACTGAAATTAAAAGCAAATGGCCTGATTTTTCTTATTTAAAAAACATTTGCTTCATTAAGATCATTTTACAATATTGAACTTCTAAAAAACTTGGAATGTTTGATTTCATGCATTTCTGCTCTGTATGCCCAAGTTGTGTTTATATTATTGACTTAAAATTCTTAGTTAACTTAGTTCTTAGTTAACCTACTTATAAATAAGCTACTGAGAGGTGGAGTGGGATTAGTAAAAATAATAACAATATTGACTTATGCCTTATTACAAAATAGTACCATACAAAATGCATTCTTGGACAGGGAGATATAAAGTTAACACTCATATGGCATGACTTTTTTGGAACCCAAACAGAAACCAATTGTTAGCAGTTATTAGTCTGCTGAGACTTTATGACTATCTTTGGTTGTATGAGTGATTTGTGCATGATTTTTTGGAAAAGGAATGTTTATTTCTCAAGCATTTTACAACTCCAATATCATTTAAATATTTGTTCTTCTATATCCAAATTATCAGTAGATTTATTATACATTCCTGCTGAACTAACAGCAGTAATTTCTGTGATACAGTGGATCTGAGGGATATTTTCTTTGAAAGGTGTTTTGAAGAATAACTATATCAAATGATATTTTTTAAATAATGCTTCATATTTTGTTTTTTATAGGTCCAGGTTCTGGTCTCAGTGGAGTGGCATCTGTACCATTGGATGCACTAGCAGGTACCCAATTAGGAGTTGGGCAAGAATTAGTTTGGGCATTTTGGGTTCGAGCGCCTGATACTCCTCGATGTACAAATGTGCAGCTGCTGACCTACTACGAGAGTGTAGTTGCTGGTGCTCTACCAAAGTGAGTGGAATTTGTTATACAAATAAGAAAAAAAACTGAACGGTTTAATTTTCTTTTCTTAAATTTTTAAGATGGGATTTTGGACGGTTGCTTTTCCAAATATCAGGTGAAAAAAACATGCTAGCTTTGGGTGGTATGTGACTAGAACAAGACAACAAAACTGGCCAAACACCAGATAAGAAAATGGAATTCCTCTGATAATCTGATGTGCACCAATTTGTTCTCTTGTATTTTGTGGAGGCCAGAATACCTGATTTTGCTGAAAAATAAATTATTTGAATTGGGTTGGAAATTTCACTTTCACAGGTATCGTCTGGTGCGCCATGAGTGGCTGTTGGCAACAGTTGCTGGGCTAAAGTTGTGGGGTAGTGCTAGCCAATCTAGTCGAGCTCCATCATCTGTGCAGAGTGGTGCCAGAATGCTAAACATGCCAGTCCAAGCTCAAAACCTTTGCCAGGTATTATATTATATTTACATAACTGTTTGTTTTAAATCAGCATATACGTTCCCTCAGGGATGTCATAAAATGGTAATCCAGGTCAAAATTCCAGATAGGTGAGTGTTATTTCCCTATAGGTGGAAATTCTCATCCGCGGTGTGTGATATGCAATTCATGTTAGAATTGATGCATTTTTATGAAAGAATTGGGATACAGTTCAAGGTAATATTGTTACCAAAAATTCTTGTGACCTTCCTCTACTCATGAGTGTGATGTTTATGTACCCTGTATAGGGCCAAACCATCAGGGGTGACTATTAATCACAGCTACCTCAAAAACTATGAACCTACTTATATCAGTCATACTGTTTGCTATTATGTCACCTTGTCCCCTTTCCACATTTAGGGGTGCTAGGCAAATTTTTATCAAGTAAAAAAATTTGCCTTGAGGGGTAGCAAAGGTGGACATGGGTAGTTTTTGAAAATCTCATGTAGACAGTGACTTTCCTCTTTTCAGGTCGTGTGTGCAAAATTTCATCATACTCAAATTGTACTGATTTGTATAAAGGGGATGAACACACTTCTGTGTCATCTCTAGTTGAGAGTTCTTTAATATTTCTTTAATATCTGATAATTAATTTGTTTAACATTGCATTAGATTTTAACCAAGTCTGTATGTTAAATTGAATAATTCTGCTATGTATGAAAAAAAGCCAATGTCTTTAACCCTAGTTTTAAAGATCTTGGGTATTAAACATACAAACAAAATCGTAATTTTATGTATAAGAAAGATTTAAGTTTGAACGCTCGAATAGTTAGTTTGGGAATACAACAATTGGAATAATATGTTGATTAAATCAATAGTTGTACTCATTTAATTAAAATATTTATTTACTTAAATAACTCTGTTACCTATGGTCAACTGGATCACCTAATGATGAAGGTCAGATTTTCCGTGACATTTAGAAGTTTTGTCTAACACTTTGAAATAAGACGTATTGTCTAGATTTTATCATTACAAAACCAAGAATATAGGATTCAAATTATGTATTAAAATTGAATAGGAATTGAGAGAACATTGTGGTTTAAATGATGTGAGAATGCAAATCCTGGGAATGTTTAAGTGGGTTGTAGAGTATTTGTGTTCTTCCACCAACTTACCACTTTTAGATGCAGGATGCAACCTCTGTGGAAGTGGAGGTGGCCCAGGCTGCCATTCTGACTCCTGGTTGGTGTTTGTGTCCATCACCTGTTGTGCCCTCAGGTTTGTTAATGAAAATTCCTGTACATTTTCTAATTTAATATTGTCTTTTATTTATTATTGCAGTTGAGACTTAATAGAACATTACTAGCTAAGTAAAATAATTGTAAAATAAAATTAATTGAGTTATTTTTGTGTTCTTATACCCTCAAGTTTTGGAATTTCAAAATGAAAACGATATTTTTCAGACAAATTTTTTCATTTTTCTAATATTACTTCTTCAGTGTTCCTGGTAAATACTTATATACATTATGTTACAACTGTTCAATTCATTTAAATTCTTCACATTATCATTATTTGTAGAAATAAAGTTTGAACAAGCACTGACACCTTATTAACATGACACACTCAAGTTTAAGACAATTTTAATTCTTTGAATGAAGTAAA
Organism: Laupala kohalensis; assembly: GCA_002313205.1. Classification (NCBI taxonomy): domain Eukaryota; kingdom Metazoa; phylum Arthropoda; class Insecta; order Orthoptera; family Trigonidiidae; genus Laupala; species Laupala kohalensis. Next base: position 1,511,254 of record NNCF01126863.1, on the reverse strand, counting down.
ATATCACAGCCTATTACTACAGCACAACTACTACATGACTGTCTTCTAACTGCTTTCTAAATCTTAAAATTGATATTTTTTGTAGTGCTGAAACTTCTACCTCAAGAAAAGATGTATTTGCTGCTACAGGTTCAGCAGTTGCCAAAAGCAGGTTGGTTCCATCTTTTACCTTACTAATCCTACAAACAAGATAGACATATATGCTTGAGTTCGTGTTTTTTTCATTGTTTTTGATTAAAGGTTTGGAAATCAGGGAAATTGACTGCGAGGCATATTAGTTAAACTATTAAAAAGGATAAAAATATTTAAAAGTTCCTAGTAATTGCCTCCTCATACATCTCTGTGTATTGTTTTATATGGAAATTCCAATTGTGTTTTTAGTAACAGTATAATTTTGAAGGAAATTAGTGGTATTTTCTTTTCAATAATCAATACAGTTTGAATATAGTTTCTAAATAACAGTCTTTATATAATGGTTGATTTCAGTTCAAAAGTATATCTCAGTGCCCTTTATAAAATACCCTTTTGCCACAATTCTATGGGAATATTCATATTGTACATGTCATTATATTTCAATCCTTCAATTCTCACACAATTCTTGATACATAGCATTTTGGATTAAAATTGAATTAGGCAATATAAATTTTATTGTATCTAGAGTTTTGATTCCTTTCTTTTGTAGAAACATAGCTGAAATACTATCCAAGTTACTGGAATATTTTCATTTACTCAATAAAATGACAGCTTCTACTCCTTGGTGTTATGGAGGATCAGAAAAAGTAGAAGCTAAAATAGAAATAACAAAAAAGCAATATAAATTTACCTTGTGAATAAAATTTGTATATTTTAGACATTTTTGAGGGGTTGAAACATGTATATTTATAGCAGACTGAACTTTGTTATAATTTATAACTGCTCCTTTTTGACACTTACTTCTTAGTCCAATCTCTACAATAAAACATAACTGTAAACTAAATGAAATTTATCCTAGATCCTATTTCGTGTTCTCAGAGGAATCATGAAAGTTTCCTTCTTTTTTGTTGCCTGCGAACTTTGTGTTTCCAAACAAATCTTTTGTAAAGGGTGACTGGTAAAATTATCTTCTTTATTAAATCAATATAAGGCATTAAGAATAGTAATGCAAATAAATTACCCATTATTACTACCAAACCACCAACATTAATGGATAACAACCTTTTATCATTTATAATGATACACTAAATTATTCTCATTAAATTATTCATTAAGTTTCATAATCCTAACAGTGGTTCTACAATTCCATAACTAAACTCCTGTAATTAATTATGTAATGCCACTGTATTTTATACATGTAACACCTGAGATTTGTGTTATCGTTGATCTTTACAGGCACTAATGGAGGAGTGACAGAGAAAGAGAAGCCTTCAACAGATTGCAAAAATAGTTGCCTTCGATTTACTACTAAATCGGAATCAGTGCATGAGGAATTGCATGCTCTTCCAATTACCCTGATGCAACAAGATGTACCTGCAGGGGAGTTGTTGTTGCTACTACAATGGCAGGTAATTAATGCAAATAAGTACTTCATTCCTGGCACAGGAAGAGGAAACGTACACAGAAAGAATGGATGGTACCAGACTATTGGAATTTCAGTACGTTGATTAAATGTTTAGGATATATATACTGTAACAATTTAAAAGGTAAATTAGGGGGGAATAGGGTAGTGGACAACACTCACCTGAAAAATATGCCCTGCCTAGATCATACCAATTAATTTTTGTGTGTGTGAGGCATCACGACTCGGTGACATCGAGGTCATTAGAGCCCTAAAATTCAGTACAGGTAGGAAAAAATGCAGTTACATACTAAGGAGAGTCAACAAGACTCTCCCAGCGTGTGGGACTCGACAAATGTCTCAACCATACCCACTGAATTACAACATATCAAAACATATCTCAAAACAACGAGGAAAATGAAAGATACACTAGCCCTCACAACCTACTGGCATCGGGATCAAAAAGAATAAGAGGTGACCGAGGAAGGTCAGGAAAGAGAAAGGAAGAAGCCTAGCAGAAGTAAGTGGAAGTAATACCAGACTCAGCTCGGGGCCCTGTGTTTGCCAAACACGTACTTACTATATGAGACCTAGATACCTAGAATCCACCATCATCGTTTCCACATGAACTACTCAATAAAGACCTTTCCTAGTGTACTTTTTGTTTTATTCCAACTTCACACATATCTATTGCCAATACCCAAGCTGCAGTTTATTTTTTTGGGAGCTAAGTTTTACTTTCAGAAATTGAAATCAGTGGAATTCAAAAAACTAGTTCAAAGGGCTGATATGTGACTGTCCTTTAGGAGGTATCTACATTGTAACAAAATGAGGGGGTTAACTAGGGTGGTTAGGTAAGCTAAGCCCCAAATTGGAGCGTGAATTGTAACAAAATGGAATAGGGTAGTGATCAACACACACCTGAAAAGTATGCGCTGGTTAGCTCGTACCGATGAAAATAAATAATCACGAACCCACTTACTTATCTAAGTGAAATACACACTCTGGGGTTCCTTATCAGAAGGAAAATAACTTGACTTAATTATTTATTGCACTTGTACATTTTACCTATAATTATACATGCGTCATTGCCCCCAAAATCACACGTTATTCCACAAACCATTACAACGTTAATACACTCTTTACAAAAGAAAACCTTCTAGAATTTAAATATACCAAATGATTACACTGCATTAATTTAAATTTAGAACAGAAAACCCTTAACATCGCTCATCTTTCAGCCCTTTCTATTTAATTGACAATCAAAAACAAAAGTTTTGAGCATGGGCCTTCACTCATTTCGGTCGAAGCACTGAATCTTCTCGCTGCTGCTTAAAATACTAATATTGGTCGCAGCCAACATAACAGTTACCTTCTCGACGGATGTACAGATCAGTATGATGTAAGCGGAGGTGGGAATGCAATTGACGGTATTTGGCCCGAGCGGTGACCTCCGGAGACTCTCAGCTGGTAGTTCATTCATGGACGGTAGCCCAGTCTTCCTGCAGTCTCCGCACCATTCAGAAGTTCCCGCTCATTCTCGGAATTGTTGTGCCTCACCATAGCCTCGAAAGTTCGTCAGTGACGTCAATGTTCCTCGTGACTTTGCCGAGATGCGATTTAAACGCCGAACGCCATCTTCACTCATCAGCCAACAAAGTAGCGCGTCGCGTTTCCGACTCGTTCTCGGAGAATTTAGAAAACGTAGAAGTTTTATCAACTTCAGACAATTTAAATAAGTTTCCACTTAATAACAACATGAACTTAGAAGACATTAAGATCTAATGGTCTGAAATTTTCATAGTCCGGCATCTCCTAATGCAATACTCATTAGTGAGATGGAGCAGGAACACGAATGTTCTGCTAAGAGTAATATTCAAATGAATGATAGAATCGAATGAAATTAATCTCGGAATGAATTCTCAATCTCAGAGTCGAATGATCTCGGAGCGTCTCTGTCCGAGAATAAATGGACTCATTCTCCCTCTGCTCCTCCGAAGCTTGCTCACGTGCTCTGTTTTTAAAAACCCGTGTAACTCACTTTATCCAATAACATTAAAGCCTTCGCTACTGGTTATTTTTCGGCTCGAGGCGTATTTCTAGCCAATCGACAAACTGCTTTTTTGAAAATTTCTACCCTACAACGGCGCGCTCCTTTCCAACCGTTTTTTGAGTGTTCTTAACCAGACGGTTTTTAACAACAAAAAGATACCGAATTTATGCAACTTTCTAAATTTCAACTGTCACACCCGTCCCTTTAAAGGTTTCTTTCTTCTCCATTTCGACGACGCTCGCCAACTGTCTCTAGGCCGCTGGTCGCTATCCTTTGATAATTGTACAAGCTAAGGGTGCGCCTACTCACTCCCCCGCCTTCTTTTGTCGTCCCTTTAACTCAAAATCTCTTTCTCCTCCCACGATCGGCGTCTTTCTCGCCGCTGTGCGTTAGAACTTGTGCCCTTCGCTGACGGTGACCTTTTTCTTTCAAGAAATATCGAGTAATTTTCCGTTGTTTACCAGTTTCACTCCCAACGATTTTGTTTACAATATACTCACCATTTTCTAACTCCCAACTGCTTTTGACCAAAATAAGTGTGTCGTACGCCGACACTTTCTCTTCTCTACGTTTATGGTCCCTTCTTGGAAGAAGGAAACCCTGCTCCGACTCCAACGACTATGAGCCTTCCCCACTCCACTACAACTTCGCCTTTAGAATTAACCTGTACGTGGACCTGCAATCTATAATTAGTTTACAAAAATACAAAAAAAACCTTGGATTTAATTGGCTAAAATACATTGAGAAGTAATGTACAAGAAATCATGATATTTAAAAAAAATGTAAATTTACTTAATCATAGAAAATTAATAGTCATACCAAAAAAAATCTCGAAATTAGTAATAGAAACATACAAACTGCCATACGTAAAGTATGAATGTCAGTAACATTATAAAATCAGACATAACAATAAAATTGGAATGTAAATTGAAAATAGATAGATACTCTGGTCAAATATGTAGATAAATCAAAATGAAATGTGATGTATGTTAATAGTTAATTCAAAAATCCAAATGTTATAACAATACAGAAGATGAAACACACCACAAAAGTACATGAGTCATACGAAATAAGATTCTGAATAAAATACAACTAACAGTTAGCTTGCGAAATCTGTCAAATACATTCATACATTACATACATTCTTACTAAAAAGGATATACACTTGCACAGTCTGGGGTGAAATTAAAATAAAGCAAATGTACAAACTGTAAAAGCCTTATTAAAATATTAGAACGAGAGTTCAATGAGATATGATTTAGCGAGTTTATTGCAACGCAATGTGATTTTTAAGTTCTTTTATAGTCAGTACTTTCCGTGAAATTGAGAGATTTTAGTGCATTTGGTAATTTATTGAACTCAGAAAGGACATTATATATAGAACTTTTTTTTTTTCCAACTTCTAAATTTACTGTGGGATGTCTTAGTTTTAAACCTAGTAGATTATTGGAATCCTATGTAATTTAATTTAATTTAATTGTAATGTAAATGGATACAGTAATTTATATATTTGTCTCAGGTTGAGAGGTTTTCTTCTTAACATGTTTACATATTTATCTGTAATTATATTTAAAATTTGGTCTCTCAATATTTTAAGAGGCCTGATCTTTCTTTCGTATGCTGCATCCCATGCTACAATTCCATAAGTGGCTAAACCATTAAAGAGCCCATGAAATAAAATCATCATTGAACCCTATCTAAGATGTCTTTTAATTTAGGAAATACATATATTAAGTACTTAAGTCTCTTAACAATACTATTGATGTGAATTTCCCATCTCATATGACACTCCATGAGAACTCCTAGGTACTTTACATATGGTACTGGGATTAAGTTAGTTATTTAATATTATATCAAATTATGTGGGGTGCTATCAATGTAGTTACAAAATGTCATGTTGACTGATTGATCTATATTTAGGGTTAGTTTGTTTAAAACAAGCCAGTTATACATATCAAAGTAATTATTGGTAACAAACGCAATTTCTTCCCATGTATTCTATGAAACTAATATTATAGTATCATCTGTTGAACTACATTGAAAATGCTGTTAATTAATAATAAGGGATAGATTAGGAATAATAAGGGACCAAGAATTGAACCCTGTGGTACACCTGTTGCGACCTTTTTTGTATTGCTTTTGGTGTTATCAATTTTTACTGCTTGTGTTCTACTGCTGTGGCCTTCTTCAGGGCAATGTCAGAGTCGTACAGACTTAAGTCGCTGTCGTACTCTGCGATGTCGAACGAGTCACATGTCGTTATATAGGTTTGGTTGGGGGGCATCAACCTGATTGGCCGAGCGCGGCAGCCAACCAGTGCGGGGCGGAGCGGGACCAGGTGGGATGAGTGTGGTGAGAAACTAATGCTCGTTTGCTTCGCATTATTATAATTCCCCCAAATATATACTTTAAAAATAAAATTCTCTACTTTTTTAAATTTTGTTATTCATTGCTATTCCATAGCAATAAGAAAACCTGAATTTCATGTGTCTACGACTAGTAAAGTATGTAATAATTCTGATATATAAGTCAGTCAGGAAAGTATGTAATAATTCTGATACATAAGTCAGTCTGTAAAGTATGTAATAATTGTAATACATAAGTCAGTCAGATACATAATGTGTACATGAAAATTGTTTGTGTTAAATTACAAACATATTGACATTCTATTAGTATTATAACTTGCAGCTTACTTTTTATCTTATCTAGGAATTTTTGCTGAAATTTTTGAATCTGCCTCTGCCTTAGGGCCCTTGATCGGAATTGATGGGATGGTCCCTTGCTTGCTTCCGGAGAGTAAATTAGTTTATTGTCCTCCACGTGGTCATACGCAGTTTGTACTGTTTTTTTGACAATAAGTTTATTATTATTACCAGTGAGTTACACATATGGGCTTATAAATATAAGGATATTTTACTTTGCTTTTAAGGTATTTCGTACCTAGATTTCGTTTTTATCCTACCTTTGCTCTATATCAGTGATATTCAACTTTCTCTCCTCTTTGCACACCCCTAATTATACCCTCCCATTCAAATATATACTCCCAGATTTAAAGGATCCTTAATTCAAATAATTGATTACTAATAAAAAAAATATAGAGATCATTATTACTTATTAATAAATTAGTTACTGAAGATATTAAACCAATTGCAGTGATATCGCAGTGCAACAGACTTTAGTATTCCACCTAAATTAAATTGAAGAGTCTTAGGGAACACAGTATTTCAGGACAGTAGTGTTATTGAAATTTTTTCATTATAAATCTTAAATTTTGTGTGATTTTAATATTTTTTATTATTACCCATACTTCTGGAATAATAAGTTGATAACAGTACATATTTTAAATAATTTTTCTTTCATAATGAAAATTTCTGTAAATATTTATTTGTTAATATTCTGTAAGTATATGAAGCAGCTAACTATTTTTGTTCTTATTTTAGAGTGGTGCATGAAAGGATTTTGCCTTGGGTTGCAGAAATATTAAACCTGCCTCAGACCCTTTGCTCTAAATTTATGGGATGGGTTTTTTTCTTGTTTCCAGAGAGTATAAATTGTTTCACATCCTTAACGCAGTCATACACAGTTTATGAAAGCTTTTTTGACCATAATTTTTTTAAAATTTAGCTCTTTGAGGTAAAGAGGAAATGCAAAGTATGGATTAGTGATCTGAATGTGCAGGCCTTGGTGAGCAGCGGTCCAGGATCCACCTCTCGAAGTGCATTGGGACAGAGCATCCTGCGCGTTCGCTACTCCCTCACTCTTTCTGCTGCTACCCTCGAGTCTACGCCCTCGTCCGCAGCGGTCTCCACAGCACCTACTGAAGGCAGCGAGCTCCCCGATGACCCTGCGCCCCCTCCACCGCCCGCGCCGCCACCGTTACCACAGCCTCCCGCATCCGCCACCGCCGCCTGTGCAAGCATAGCGACATCCGACAGCCTGGCACTGTTGGAGGCGCTACAGGCACAAGTCACCTTCTCCGTGGCGCACCCGCCATGCCTGAGACACGACTTCGCAAGCCACAGGTGAGCTCACTTCCTTCCTGGGTGTTTTGCCGTGTGACGGGGCGCTGGAAGAAATTGGAGTGCTTACCATTGATGCATGTTCTGGAAACTTATAATAAACACAAATTTAGGAACAAGCTAAGATATTTCCGTGAATGTGGAAAGAATGAATTCATTGTTTATTTCTCTTCATTTTTACTTATATTTTACTCTTTAACACAAAGAATGTCATTTTTCTATAACACTTCATTTCCTAGAGCATTCATAAGTTTTCTTTTGTTTTGTTTTTCAACCAAGAATTGTACATGTATCTGGGTTAAATCTTCACTTTCTGAAACGAGATTCATATGCGGGTGGTTCCAAGCTGTTTATACTTTAGAATGTCAATCAACACTTAACAAAGGGATCAATAAAGAATTGAGGGAAATCCTAAATTATAATTTTTCAACAAATTTAATAATCAAATAAGGTTTCATATTAACTCAAAATCAGAGGTCTCGGTTGATTCACGCATTAATTTTTCTTTATACTTTTAGTGAATGATTTTTCATGATATTTGTTGATATTTTATTTTTATTTTTTTTAATTATTACATTAGGCAATATGCCCAAATACATTATAATTTAGCAATATGTATGTCAGCTAGTAGAGAAAAAATAAAAATAAATAATATTTAGAGAATTAATTATCATTTAAGACCTTTATAAAGCACAGATTCTAGATGAAAAAATAAAATACAGCAATCAAAATCAATACATAATATTGATTAAAATGAAATTAACAAATCAATTATCATATTCATAATGTATTATATTTGAAGAAATAGGTAATTCAACAAAATTGCTACTTAATTAAGTTGACAAAAGATATTGAATTTTAAGCCAAGTTGGTTTCAGATATGTTACTATTAGTCATTTTTGCTTAATGAGAAATAGTAGGATGATACAAGTAGTCGGATCTACACTCAAATTCTCTCAATAATACAGCTCTTTGTATAGTATAAGGATTGGTGTACGGCTGATAAATACTTCTCAAAGCCATACTTTGCCAGTTAACAATTTGTGCATAAATGTAGCATCACTCCACAAGAGGACAAGAAGCACAGTATTTTCAGTAAATTCGCCAAGGTGTATACATCATATTGGGAATTCTCAACTAATCATAGAGAAAAATTAATGTTGATAGTATTCAATCTTTTTTCTGAGGTATTCAGTATTTGGTGACCACACTGGTAAGCAGTACATCAACTTTGATTTAACAAGAGAGTGTTAGAGCATTTTGATTGAATCTGTAGATTAAAATTTACCAGTTTGTATTAGTAAATACAAGAGTTTTCAATGAGTTGTTAATGACTTTACCTATGCGATTTTTAAAAGCCATTTTAGTATCCATAATAAAACCCAAATCTTTCAATTGTGGAACAATTAATTATTGTGTACTCAAAAGCAACCTCAGTATGACCCCAATTACAACGTTGAAGTTTACATTTCTTGATATTTAGATTTGACATATTCTCATTGCACCATGCAATCAATCTATTCAATTAATCTTGGAGTAATACATCATCATTTATGTTATGAACTTGTTTATCCGGGACAAACCACGTCTTAGTAGATGAAACTACCAAGGTTTCGACCATCAGCTGTGGCCTTCTTCAGGGCAATGTCAGAGTCGTACAGACCTAAGCCGCTGTCGTACTCTGCAAGGTCGAACGAGTCACGCGTCGGTTATACAGGTTCGGTTGGGGGGCACCATCCTGATTGGCCGAGCGCTACGGCCAATCAGCGCGGGGTGGAGCGTGACCGGGTGGGGTGAGTGTGGGGTCACTCTGCGCTTGGCGCCCGAGCGCGGTGGAGCGGTCAGGGGGAGTTAGNTAGCCTGTCTCTTATACACATCTAGATGTGTATAAGAGACAGGCTCAGGATCAAGCCATGATCTACATTATGATTGTTTGGCTTCTTTGATCGTCTAGGCCATCAACGATCCTCCTTAGTAATAATACGGGTGCCGTCAAAATTAAAGTCATGACCTGCTTCGATCGCATGCAGGGCCAGGGCTGATTTGGTTGTCCTACCGTACTTAAAATATGTAATGTGTTCCCTCATTCTCTCTTCTACGGTTCGTCCGGCTTCCCCTATATATTCGCTGCCGCAACTACAAGGTATGGAATAAATACCAGCCGTTGCCAGAGGGGGTAACTTGTCTTTAACTTTGACAAGTGATTTACCCAACTTTTCACGGGCGATGTAGACAGGTCGTATGTCATGTTTCTTTAGAATTTTACCAACCTTGTCAGTTACTCCTTCAACATATGGGAGTAAGGCGGTTTTAGAGAACTCGCGGTTTTCTACTTCCTCCGTACGAACATTATGGATAGGGTTAAGGTCATACTTATGGCTTTGTTTTTGTAGTCATTATTGCGGAAAGTATCACGCAATAGTCTCAATTCCTGGTCTAAACTTTTTGTCACACGCTTTCCTTGCTCGGGTGACTAATGTTCTTAACATACCACGTTTGATTGCTGGATGATGGTGTGACTCAGCATTCAAGTAACGGTTGGTGTGAGTTGGCTTGCGGTACACGCTATGTGCAAGAGAGCCATCATCCTTCCTTTTTACGAGCACATCTAAGAACGGTAACTGTCCATCTGATTCAGTCTCCATCATCAACTTGATGTTAGTGTGTGCTTGGTTGATGTACTCAAGAACCTGTCAAGGTTTTCACGTCCATGTTGCCAGATGACAATAGTGTCATCCATGTATCGCAACCAAACTCTAGGTTTTCATAAAGCATCCTCGATAACCTCATTTTCGAACGCTCCCATAAAGATGTTAGCAATAACAGGAGAAAGAGGTGAACCCATTGCAGCATTCTATTTGAGAGTAAAATTTACCATCAAACTGGAAAAAAGTGGAGTTAGTTTGGCCCACTCCAACGGAAATCCTCGCTGTCCGAGCTGTTCTATGACGTTCATTGTTTCACGGATCGGAACCTTCGTGAAGAGTAAAATAACATCGAATCTCGCCATGAGTTCCTCGTCACTTAAGAGTTATCTCACTCAGAACATATACAAAGTGCTCAGAATTTTTGATGGTTAACGAGATGGTATCAGTCAGTGGTAATAGTTGTTTCGCTAGAGGTTGAGTTGGTGCGTTGATGACACTCACTATAGGTATAAAGGGGACACTAGATTTGTGCACCTTGGGGAGACCGTATAGTTACCTCGTTTTAATGATTGTTTAATCTCATCAGGTATGGAAGAAGCATTGCTGATGAGTGCATTAACCTCAATCCTCATCTCCCTTACCGGAGAGTACGTCCTGTCTCAGTAGTTCTTCCACCCTACTGATGTACTCTCATCGTTTTATAACGACTGTGGCGTTACCTTTATCCGCTGGCATGATAACTAATTCATCTCGTTCCCTGAGAGATCGTAACGCACTTCTTTCTTCTTTACAGACATTACTTTTCGGTGGTTTAACTCTAGATACCACCCTGGAAGTTTCTCTCCTGATTTCCTCCGCGATGTTAGGAGAAATACCCACCAATGCATTTTCCATACCTGAAATAATATCGGCAATGGGTATCTCTTTTGGCCTAGTGGCGTAGTTTAATCCTTTGTGCAAGTGAAGTTTTGAAATTCCCCCTGATCGCTCCACCGCGCTCGGGCGCCAAGCGCAGAGTGACCCCACACTCACCCCACCCGGTCCCGCTCCGCCCCGCACTGGTCAGCCGCCGCGCTCGGCTAATCAGGATGGTGCCCCCCAACCAAACCTATATAACGACGCGTGACTCGTTCGACCTCGCAGAGTACGGCAGCGACTTAAGTCTGTACGACTCTGACATTGCCCTGAAGAAGGCCACAGCATGATGGCCGAAACGTTGGTAGTTTTATCTACTAAGACGCGGTTTGTCCCGGATAAACAAGTTCATCCAGGCTGCGGCTGCGGAAGCCTACGTTTATATTATTTATATCGATTATTTTCCACCAAAATTTACAAAAACTATATCAGAAGTAATATCAACAGTATCAGACAAATCGGAGGCTTCAAATGATTGCGGTGCAGCTGAATTATCAGAATAAGAGGTTTCAAAATGACTCTCAAACAAATTTGTCGGTTTTATCACCAGTATCAGCAGTAATAATACCCAATTTAACATTTAACAGAATAGTATGATCCAATTTTTTATTATCAATATAGCTCAAGAATGATTTAACATCATTACAACTAGACTCCTTAATCAATTCGATAAGACACTCATCAACACTACAGCGCATTTGTTATATACAGCACACAATCTGGAAAATTCTGTTTTATCTATTAAAGAGCTTTCCTTTTATAAATAAGATGAGCTTTCTTCTTTTGATGTAACAATTTGAGTCTATAGTTATCAAACTGTTTATGAAACTTAGAATGTGAAACTATATGCTTGTATATGTACTTATAAAAAATCAAATCATCTGAAAGTAAAAGAAATTACAAGCTAATCTGTTGATAGGGGATACATTTGTGACCAATCAATATCATTTAAGTCTAGTAAAATTGACTGAATATTAGCTTTACGATAATCAAATGTAGGCTGAATGTTTTGAATGTCATTACTTGGTTCGAAAGTGAAATGTAAATTCAATCTATAATCTGGGTGATACTTATTGCAAGAAAAAATAAGTCAAGAGTATTCTAAGTACAGTTCACAACCTTGTTAATTTGAAATAAATTATTCAAATGTGCACAATTAGCCAAAATCAGTGCTTTATTGAGTACAGATTTTAAATAAGCTTCTCTGGGAATATTTGCCAAACCTATGTTTTCATTTTTTACTGATATCTCTGTACAATGGCAGCATTTAAGCAAAAATGCTTTTCGCAGGTTATGTGTCGTGCCAGTACAATTGGTGCTACAGAATTGCTCCCTGCAGGAACTCTTAGTGAAGGTCAACACATTGGGTGCCAGGTTAGTTTCTTGACTGTATGTGTTTCAATTTTTATGTTATTAGTACTCACACAATGTTAATTTCTCATCAAATTGAACAATGAATTATTATTGTACTTCATTATTTGCTATGTGTGAGTAATATTTAAGAACTGTCGCTTTCATTTTCTGACATAATTACTAAGTACTGTATATTGATATTATCAGTAGCATTGTTGGAAGGAATGTGTTAATAAAGAAAATAAACTTTGTCAAAAAAGCAGTTGCAAACTGCATATGGCCACATGGGGGATAATAAATAAGTTGCTCTCCAGAAACAAGCAAGGTACCATCCCATTTATATCAATCAAGGACCCTAGGGCAGTGGTGGTTTTAATATTTATAAAATAAATTATTTAATAAATACTGATATCCATTTATTATTCCAAAATGAATTGTAGATGATATGTGCGGTAAAAGTTCGAGATATTTAAAATTCAAGTATTAATGACATTGCCGCCCATGGAATATCTGCCACAACCCTAAGGAAAACCGGAGAAAACTCCGGGCCAGGATTTTTTTTACAACGTGGAACGTCAGTGTCATTACCACACAGAGAAACTTTGTGTTTGGCAGCTCGAGCGGAGGTAGCAGTGGCGGTGCGGTCGTCGGAGGAGTTGGTGGGGCTGGCAACGGTCAGCGAGGCCAACTATATTCCCCTCGGGCGTCGCCAGCCTTCCGGTGGGTGGGGCGAGCGCGCGCCTGGTTGCCGTTGGCGCCTCTAGCGCGCCACAGTCTGCCACTGGCAGCCGCACTGCCCCAGCCTGGCACCTTCGACCTAGGCGCGCACCTCGAAGTTTGGTGCCGGCGCCCCGATGCCCCACCCGCCGATGCAGTGGCCCAGAGATGGCGCCTAGAATCCGCCATCATCGTTTCCGCATGAACTACTCAATAAAGACCTTTCCTAGTGTACTTTTTGTTTTATTCCAACTTCACACATATCTATTGCCAATACCCAAGCTGCAGTTTATTTTTTTGGGAGCTAAGTTTTACTTTCAGAAATTGAAATCAGTGGAATTCAAAAAACTAGTTCAAAGGGCTGATATGTGACTGTCCTTTAGGAGGTATCTACATTGTAACAAAATGAGGGGGTTAACTAGGGTGGTTAGGTAAGCTAAGCCCCAAATTGGAGCGTGAATTGTAACAAAATGGAATAGGGTAGTGATCAACACACACCTGAAAAGTATGCGCTGGTTAGCTCGTACCGATGAAAATAAATAATCACGAACCCACTTACTTATCTAAGTGAAATACACACTCTGGGGTTCCTTATCAGAAGGAAAATAACTTGACTTAATTATTTATTGCACTTGTACATTTTACCTATAATTATACATGCGTCATTGCCCCCAAAATCACACGTTATTCCACAAACCATTACAACGTTAATACACTCTTTACAAAAGAAAACCTTCTAGAATTTAAATATACCAAATGATTACACTGCATTAATTTAAATTTAGAACAGAAAACCCTTAACATCGCTCATCTTTCAGCCCTTTCTATTTAATTGACAATCAAAAACAAAAGTTTTGAGCATGGGCCTTCACTCATTTCGGTCGAAGCACTGAATCTTCTCGCTGCTGCTTAAAATACTAATATTGGTCGCAGCCAACATAACAGTTACCTTCTCGACGGATGTACAGATCAGTATGATGTAAGCGGAGGTGGGAATGCAATTGACGGTATTTGGCCCGAGCGGTGACCTCCGGAGACTCTCAGCTGGTAGTTCATTCATGGACGGTAGCCCAGTCTTCCTGCAGTCTCCGCACCATTCAGAAGTTCCCGCTCATTCTCGGAATTGTTGTGCCTCACCATAGCCTCGAAAGTTCGTCAGTGACGTCAATGTTCCTCGTGACTTTGCCGAGATGCGATTTAAACGCCGAACGCCATCTTCACTCATCAGCCAACAAAGTAGCGCGTCGCGTTTCCGACTCGTTCTCGGAGAATTTAGAAAACGTAGAAGTTTTATCAACTTCAGACAATTTAAATAAGTTTCCACTTAATAACAACATGAACTTAGAAGACATTAAGATCTAATGGTCTGAAATTTTCATAGTCCGGCATCTCCTAATGCAATACTCATTAGTGAGATGGAGCAGGAACACGAATGTTCTGCTAAGAGTAATATTCAAATGAATGATAGAATCGAATGAAATTAATCTCGGAATGAATTCTCAATCTCAGAGTCGAATGATCTCGGAGCGTCTCTGTCCGAGAATAAATGGACTCATTCTCCCTCTGCTCCTCCGAAGCTTGCTCACGTGCTCTGTTTTTAAAAACCCGTGTAACTCACTTTATCCAATAACATTAAAGCCTTCGCTACTGGTTATTTTTCGGCTCGAGGCGTATTTCTAGCCAATCGACAAACTGCTTTTTTGAAAATTTCTACCCTACAACGGCGCGCTCCTTTCCAACCGTTTTTTGAGTGATCTTAACCAGACGGTTTTTAACAACAAAAAGATACCGAATTTATGCAACTTTCTAAATTTCAACTGTCACACCCGTCCCTTTAAAGGTTTCTTTCTTCTCCATTTCGACGACGCTCGCCAACTGTCTCTAGGCCGCTGGTCGCTATCCTTTGATAATTGTACAAGCTAAGGGTGCGCCTACTCACTCCCCCGCCTTCTTTTGTCGTCCCTTTAACTCAAAATCTCTTTCTCCTCCCACGATCGGCGTCTTTCTCGCCGCTGTGCGTTAGAACTTGTGCCCTTCGCTGACGGTGACCTTTTTCTTTCAAGAAATATCGAGTAATTTTCCGTTTACCAGTTTCACTCCCAACGATTTTGTTTACAATATACTCACCATTTTCTAACTCCCAACTGCTTTTGACCAAAATAAGTGTGTCGTACGCCGACACTTTCTCTTCTCTACGTTTATGGTCCCTTCTTGGAAGAAGGAAACCCTGCTCCGACTCCAACGACTATGAGCCTTCCCCACTCCACTACAACTTCGCCTCAACGGTCGCAGTACTCTTCCGCTTCTTCACGAACATTCGGATCTTTTGTAACTTTTTTATATTGATTAATAATCGAGAAATAATCGAATCTTACAAATAAAGGACTTAATGTACTTCTACAGTCCCTCTGATATTCCTTTGGGGTTCACAGAAAATAGAGTTTCATTAGTTCTTGGACATGGCACAAGGATTAGTGGCAAGGTAATTGATTCTGTGCTTATTCTCAGTGTGTTGACTGACTGAATCTGGGAATTGTGACTAGTATAAATCCCCCATTACAGCAACTGAATTAAACCTCATCCACCAAGTCAACTTCTCGGTGCTCTATCTGCTGACCAATGTTGTCTTCATTAATCGCATTTTATTACCTCTTACTACGGTTGAAGTGAGATACTGTAAGTACCATGAGTGTTGTCTGTCCTCTATTCCAGAGGAAATCGTCAACTCTTTCTAATGAGAGTGAGAAAAAATTTGGCAGCTAAATTACCAATTCCCTACGAGTTTTCATATTCGCTATAGGCAAAATTTACCCAACACTAGATAAATTGGGAATGCCTACTTGTATTCCATGTAACAAAAGATTTACTTAAAAATGTTATTCTTGCCATTTTAAAGTATTCTCAAGATTGGCATACAACTGGGATTTTCTCCATAAACAAGGTCTTTGACTCAATCTTGAGAATACTTTAAAATGGCAAGAATAACATTTTTAAGTAGTTCTTTTGTTACACGTGTTTTGACAACCAGAAGTAAATTTGATACGATTACTTTATAAGACTTAGTTGCCTGACCACACTGTCATATATTCACACTCCTTCAAGGGGAAAGGGAATTTGTATTCAGTTTTTCACAATTTTCAGTCTACAAGGCACGTCCAAAAAATAAAGAGTACTCGATATTTGAATTATTTTTTTGAAAAAATTACAGGGTTTTGTTCAAATTGTTGGCTATTTTTCTACGTAGTCACCTTCTCGTTCTATACAGTTAGTGAGCCGTGACACAAGCTTTTAGATGCCCTCAAAGAATTCTCCCGCCACCTCCGTCTTCCAGTTCAAAACGTCTTATTTCACTTCCTCGTCGGTTGAATTTTTTTACACTCATGTGAGTCTTCAGCGAGGTGAAAAGATGAAAGTCGCCAAGTCTGGGGAGTATGCAGGGTGGTCCAAAATGTCCAAAAGCGCCTTAGAGGCATTGGCCGTGTGCGGGCGAGCGTTGTTATGCAACAAGCACACTCCTTTCGCCAACATTCCCCTACGTTTGTTTTGAATTCATCTCTTGAGTTTTTTTTGGTCTCACAGTATCGTGCTGCGTTAATCGTCTCCGCTTGAGGCAGAAATTCGATCAAAATGATTCCTTTACGGTCCCAAAAAATGGTTGCCATGATTTTTTTGTCCGAAATTGTGGTTTTGAATTTTTTGGCAGATGGGAAACCTGTGTGACGCCATTGCGTTTACTGTCTTTTTGTCTCAGGTGTGTAATGAGCTACCCGGGTTTCATCTCCTGCCACAATTTATCTAAGAAAGTCCTCACCTTCCAATTCAAATCGTTCGAGGAATTCGCGAGCACTAGCGACCCGATTCATTTTGTGCTGTTCTGTCAGTTGTTTTGGGACCCATCTTGCGCACAATTTTCGGAATCCCAGCTTCTTATAATAGTCTCGTGCAAGAGAGATCTGGAGAGTTGAGGAAACATCGCGGAAATTTCATCCACTGTCAATGGAAGGTCTTCCACTCCTTTGATCGTCATGAACATTCGTTGTGCCTTCATTAAACTCTCGACACCACTTAAACACGTTTATACGATTCATAACACCTTCGCTGTAAACAGTTTTGATGCGTGAAAAAATTTCAGTCTTTGTTTTTCTATCCGCAAGAAGAAACCGAATAACAGAGCGCACTTCGCACTTGGCGGAGTTTGTTATCGGCATATTTTACTCAAACGCACGTTACAAGGTGAGCATTCGTATTGCCGAAGTCCAACGGTACTATCTATGTTCAAAAGAACCTCCATACCACTCAGTGTTGCCAAATGTGAAAAAATCGCACAGTTCAATAGGATAACAGTACTCTTACTTTCTGGACGTGCCTCGTATCTGACATTCAAACTATGTTCTTATGCCATAATGACATGTTATATTAGAGCAAAAGTATTCGATTCAACTAACTTTATCCTTTGCACACAGACGCCCGCACACACATGTGCAGGAACTTCCAGCAATTCAGCGAGATGGTTTTGTCTGGGTGAAAGTGCAAGATATGTACATCTGTAGCGTCTATTCTCCTCAGATTCTCCTCCCAGTGCGTCCGCTGTTGAATTTGTCATTCTCCTGGACGCCATTGTCGACGAATTCCGTGACCGTCACTCAGTCGTCATGCTTGGGCCACGGACTGGGGTAGCAGATCTAACAACACTAGAGGTGATAGACTGCTGGAAGCTTTCAGCTCACTAGACGTTATATTAAACAACGGTACATCCCCAAAGTTTATGAGAGACGACTAGCTCGATAGTAGATGTGACATTTATCAGTGATGACCTGACTCCCCGGGTACCATCGTGGCAAGTCAGTGATCATAACACCCATAGCGACCATATGGCTATACTTTTCGATATCTCTATTAAGGAGATACGAAAGATTACTCCAACCTGCACATGGAATTTCCGCTATTTTGATGAGGATTCCTTTGCTACCCTCTGCTACCAACCGCAGTGTAATACTCGGATACAGCAATCTGGATCCTATCTAGTCGCTGTTCCTCCGATCTCGGTAAAATTCACGATGTGTCTAGCGAGTAAACTCTCACAAAAACTGAGCCTTACTGGAACTCATCATTCGTGGTTCTTAGCTGGCCGAAACGAGATACATACATACATAAAATCAAAGATCTATGAGGCCTATATTGGAGTTTTTTTATTGTTCATCTTGCTAATTAATAAATTAAAAGACAAAATGAATTTGAAATATAATATAGTGACTATCACTCTGGGTCTATTTTTAAAGATGTGTCTACAATTTTTATTTCTTCTTTATGCTGATATCAAAAATTTCAAATGCCTCTTGATCAATCTCTGATATATACCAGAATGGTCTGAACTTAATGGTCTCAAGCTTAATATTTCTAAATGTAAAATACGATCCTCTTGCAGAAATAATAAAAATAAATGAAATTTTAATTTTAGGATCAATATAATCTCTTGTAATCAATATAATTTGGAATCTATTGTCTCTTATACTGATTTAAGAGTTATATTTCAGAGTTCATTCAATTTAAATCTGCAGTTACAATCTGCTGTCTTTAAGTTTTCAAAAACAAATGAGTTTTGTACTATGGTCAAGTAAACATTTAGGAAATGTTAGTACTGTTATTTACTAATGCAGGACCCTTGTTTTCTTCATACTAGTATATGTCTCTTAAATCTGGACTCCCTTCTATTGAATACGTGTTCATAATATTGAAACTGTTTAATATAAATTTCTAAGATATCTATTGTACAGACTCGGCAATCCCATGAGTTTTATTGATCACAGTTATGCTTCTATTGCTACTTTGATCTATCATGCCTACATTGATCTAGTTTTGTAAAGAACTGTCTGTTAATTAATAGTATTATCTCAAAGACTCCTTGGTGCCAAGAGACATTTAACACTATATCAAAATTGTTGTGAATGAGTTGAAACCACTGCATTCCAATGTAAGTTTTTCCTCAGTATATAAGAGGATGAAATGACCATGAAATCAATTACCCTGTAGTATTAAAAATATTGACAGAATTAGTATCTTTAAAATTCAATAGATGAAGCATCTAATTTATAATGCTTATTTGATTATTTAAGAACATCTGAACTTCTTGCATTAACTTTTTTCTAAAGGGACCAGAACTTAAGTGTAAGGGTGCGCGAGTGTGTTTTGTTTCCTCATATCTTCCCAAGTATGAATTCCTTCAACCTGATCAGTTAAGTATCACTAATTAATGCATAAAGATTTTTCGTGAGTTGAATCCCTAACTTTTCTGATAGACAAGGTCAAGTTTCTATGTTGTTATTGGTGACCAAGTTCTCAAAAACTGAGTAAACCAGAAACAAAGATTTATTTATTTTTACTGAAAAGCACAAAACAAATTCTGTTGATCTCAGCCCTTCCAAGGAAGAGCGCAATAAAAAGAAACAAGGAATGGAGATAAATGACTAAGAAATTGCTTAAAAGAGCCTTCCTAGATGGAGATGACAACTGACGTATAGAATTGTCCAGAGTGTGGAACAATATATTCAATGTATTATGTACTCCCAAAGTACTGTATGGAAAAAAAGTCTACGTTGAGATCAAACTTGCAGATACTGCACCCTTTCTTACAATGGCAGATTCAATCCAAGACTTGTAGATGATTATATGAAATCAAGTTTTAGTAATACAACAAATGTATTTTCAAGAAATGGCTTATTGTTATTAAATATGTCATAATAGCTTCTTGTATCACAGTTCCAAAAAGGAACCTTATCAAATGACATCTCTACAAATTTACTGATAGTATGTTTAAAGGGTCAGCATGGTAGTGGGATGTGTTTCTTCTATTATCCTTAAATCTTTTAATAATTTTTTGCTCATGGGTGAAGAAATGAAACATTTCTATAACAAATATTTTATCTGCTAAGCAACACAATAAAAAGAGTTGATGATATTTACCTCATCCAAATCAGAAGAGAATTTAACCTCAAGCTACATAGGAGCATGACTAGGAGCCTGCACCACAAAAAAATTCCAACAATTCGCAAAAAATGATTTCAAATTTTTAAGCCACAACTTTGACACTGCATACAACAAAAGAAGACCCGCATTACATTGTACTACAACTTAATGATTCATGACACTCACGAATAATCATCACTTACATCATAATATCTTGTAGGCTTGTTAACAAACCAGCACGTTTGCTTAAAATTACAATTTGTAATGTATAAAATTGAAATAGTTAATTTTAACTCACAACTTCCAACTACTCGTGGAGGAGTATTCGCAACGTCAACAGCCAGGTGAAAATTGTAACGGACCGGGACTCAAACCCAGGACCTCCTGCTTTTCACTTGGCTGTTGATGTTGAAATAGTTTCCATATTTTAAAAGAAAAACATGTGCTGGTTCCTAATTTGGTGTGCTTTTCTATATATATTTATAAAAGCGATGTCAATAAATTGTTTTGCACAGTATTAGAAGATTCTTCTAATAAATAAATTTCCAATTTTATTATTTGTTATTCAATTCTTCAAATGCAGTACAATACAATTTTGTTGTTGTAAGAAATTGGAAACTTTTATATGTTTATCTTAAGGATTTTAACCAAATACGTGCTTTAGAACAATTTTCAGAGTAAATATTTTAAAAAGTTATCAGGGTTTGTCTCTGACCCCCATTGACCCGAGCAGTATTTCATAATTTTCCTCTGGAGGGCCCACACCACAGGTTGTGCCTAGGAGCCTATAGGTCATAAATATGGTCCGGATCCAAATAGAAATAATTTTGCATAATAAGTTTTTTAAAGAGGAAATCCATTATTATTAACAAAAGCTAACTCTCTTGACAACTAACTAGCAAAAACATGTTTTCATTTTTAAGGTATTTTATTTTAGAAACAAAAATGACTAAATATATAGAGGTCGAACTGTTGCTCGGTATTTTGAATATTTCTTGAAAATTATTCTTTATAGTGCAGCTGTGGATCCAAAGGGAATTTAACTTGAATGAGTAAAATACAAAAAGTGTTTTCAACTCACTAAATATTTTTCATTTGATTTACAATATCTAGAACCTAATTTTAGTTAATATCACCATGATTTATATTACTTGTCACTAATTGTCCTTTCCATTGCATTTTGTCCAGCATGGTAAAGGATTTTTATATGCAGCACAGAGTTATTCTACACAGTGCATAAAAATGACACTCAAATGCAAGTACAAGACTGAAAATAAACGCAATTCTCCCACTGACATAAATACACATTCGTTGTCTGATATGATAACGCTGCTAGTGGATGAATGTGCTAGACGTGAGCTCACTTGAA
Source organism: Laupala kohalensis (assembly GCA_002313205.1). NCBI lineage: Eukaryota > Metazoa > Arthropoda > Insecta > Orthoptera > Trigonidiidae > Laupala > Laupala kohalensis. The sequence goes on along the minus strand of NNCF01126863.1, from coordinate 1,489,683 downwards.
GACTGGCATGAGAAAAGCCACCACTGTGGGAAGAGGACCTTCTCACCATGGCACCAACAAAATTATCAGCTGGCCCAGAAACTGCGCAGTTGCCTAGTAATGAAATAAAAGTATCCCACCCAATATTAGAAATTTCAAAAAAAATAAAGCAGCTTCCACTCATAAATGTACAAAATTTGCTCTAATAAATGTTTGATTGATACAAATAAATTATAATATAATTTAGATTTTTCCCTATAGAATTTGGGTTTAAATCAAAGTGAATGTTCAATATAAATATGGCTGGAACATGTTTAGTAATGCTAGTAGAGCATGTAAAAAAACTAAAAATCTCCTATGTTTAAAATTTAATTTTTTTGTATAGTTGTTTAATTTGAATTTTGTAGTACTTAAAATTTTAAATGTACCAGGTTTATTCAAATAAAATTCTAAAAAATACGGGAAACAATGTAAACAAATATATTTTATTTCCTCTATTAATAAAATGGATTATTCTTTGGAAGATGAAGCTAACGGGGTGGGGTAGGGGAACAATGTTTAGAAAGTTTTTCCCCCACCCTAAGATCACTTGCTGGATCTAGCCCTGCTATAGTGTGAGGGAAATGATAAAAACTGAAGAGTGAAGTAAAATAATTTTACTTCTACCAATAAATCAATTCTAATAGTATATAAATACACTATGTATAATATACATATTAGTTATAAGAATTACATATAGGAAAATTAATTAAAAAATTAATGGATGTCTCGGGGTCAGGGACTGTGGAAAATTTGGGGCGTAAGATGCAATTTTTAGGTAAATCATTATTTCGTGATATTATGTTTTCATAGCGCAACGCGAATATTAGGCCTTCGTGCCAAATAAATTACTTTTTTACACAAACTTTTTTTACTGTTTCGTCCTTTTTCGGGAGGGGTGGGGTCTAACCTGTGTGGCGATGACGGACTTTCTGTTGATTTTGTTCTCTTAATTATAATGTTAATGCAGATGGGAGGTGTTTCACAGTAGCATACCTATATAGTCGATGGTGAGAGGATTATCCCAGGTCTCATCCTTTAGGGGACCTCTAAACCTTTAAAAATTAATTAAATACGTAAATTTGAAGTTAAATGTTCTGTAATTTTATTTCAGTAGTGAAATCACGCTCCTCGCCAATCAAGAGCTGCTTATTTAGGTACATCACCAGCTTCAAACTCAGCATATGAACACTTTTGTGAATTTTTTGAATAGGGAACCTCCAAAAAAACTCACCTCGGGCATCTTTATTTGTAGATACATTTGAGTTGGTGGTCGTCGGGTAGGCGCTGGACCTGCGCTGGACGGTTGAACGAGCGACACCCTTGGACACCTTGCTCAGGTGGCATGACTGCTGCAGGACCGGAGATCAGCCGGTGATGGTGGTATTGAGGATGTCGTGAACACAAGATCTTGTATTGTAAGAAATGATTTTTCTTCGCTGTCGGCCTAGACTACCTGTGAGAACTGCGAAGCATAGTTTCGGACCGTGGGCTGGCGTTTCCCATTGTCAATCATGTAACAATTCAGAGGGAAATAGACTGGTGAGTGCCTTTGAGGTTATGTCGTACTCCTGTTCTGCATGCATTCGACCCGCTTCAAGAAGAGTCATCTTGATAGTTCATTCTCGTCGCATCTTTGTTATAATTATGTAATATTTAATCTGTATACTTAAGTAGGGTTTTGAAACCGTGAAATATGTAATATCCTGTGAGTGTTTTCCCTAAAATTGTTTTGTTTTTAAATAAATGTTTCTGTGCTTTTTAGAAATGACTTACACAACTTAACTTTCTTGGTTGTTGTTATTATTATTATTGCAATTATTAATTTGATCTGGAGGTATTAAAATATAACACATGATTTTAATTTTGACTGATAGTAAAGATTAAATTCTCTTTCCCTCTCTCTGTGATAGATCTACATATCTAGGATAATAACATTAAAGTGGGCACTTCTCTGATAATTCTGGCATGTTTAAAGGAATTGTTGTTTTAATTACTATAAATATTTCGGCCAAAAATAACATTTTGGTAGAAACAAGGTTCGAAAAATAAAAAAATGATGCCATATTACTACAAATGCAATTTTTGTAGTAGCAATAGCAAAAACAAAAATCAAAAAGAAAACAAACTTGAAATAAGCTGAATATTTCCAAAGTGTAAATAAAAATGATAATCCCCCAGAATCTAACCACAGACTGTTTAACATATATGAGATATTGGACTGATTTATTTACACTTTGGAAATATTAAGCTTATTTCATGTTTTTTTATATTTTTATTATTACTTTAATTGTATAAAATTTGGGAGATATCTAATTTAATGTTTTAGTCAGTTTTAGTTAATTGGATATTTCCTTTTCATTAGATATTTTTAACTAGTCCAGTGGTGGTAAATGTTAAGGTATAGAAAAATTATTAGGGTATTATGACCTATTCAATTTTCTTTTTTGTTCATTACCTAGTGTGTATTTTATACCATTTAACTTAGAATCATCAGACATTTTATTTAGTATGTGTTAATGGAAAGTTACTTAATAACTCAAAACCTACAAAAAATTCACTTTAACCCTTTTAAACCATCACCAATTCATGCAGACTCTTTAGAGTTTAAATCTTCAGAACAGAAGAATGGTCGTTTGTTGCCTACGGCACCATTTAAGGGACCTATGTTACAATTTTTCAACAAAGAAAAAAAGCAGTGTTCAAATAATTATAATAGAATTTTGACCTTAACTGCATCAAATTTCAATAACAGCAATTTGTAATCTTCTGGAAAAGCTTTCACCGGTTCAAATATATCAAGATAACTAATAGGGACTAGATAACATTGATAAAATTTCAATACTAATTGTCATATCTTAATGGAGAACCCAACTTGGTGAATATGTACATACATACTTGTAAGCTGAGAATTATTGCTCACAAAATGAAGTATACATGACAAATGGATGATCATTTCGCTTACTTCTGAGGCAATCATTCTACCTTAGACAAAATAGGTGTCAAAGGAAAAATCTTTTTACTTTCGCATATACGTAGTATATAGAAAGTATTGTAATCGTGATAAAATTCGAAAGCGAGATTTCGACGGATATATCGGTTTTGGTGATCCCTGATTCTGAAAAAGTGGTTTTTGGCTGTCTGCGCAGCGATTCTGAGTAAACGGATGAACCAATTTAATTCGCATTTCGTATTTACGGTAGAATTTATTTGTTGTCGATGCACGTGCTCTATTTTTTTACTTTAAACGAAACATGAAGATCAACGCACTCTTTTGAATGTGTCTCAAAAACGGCTCCAACGATTTTGCTTAAATTTCCTGTACATACAGTACAATTAGTATCAATTACATCCGCATTAGCGGTATTTCGCTTGAAAGTTTGGTATAGACGCAGTGAAATAATTTCTGTCTGCTACACTTACACGTTAGTTTATTGTTTCAAGAAACTTTGATAATAATTAGCGGTGTAAATGGACCAGCAGACGTAGAATACAATTTTCGTAAACTGAAATGAAAGATGTGCTAATGATAAAATACATAGGACAGCAAAGACACTGCAGATACGAAAATACATCAATATGTCTACTACGAAATTACATTTACATAACTTTTACGATATTTTTTGTCACTCTATGCTGCAGATGGAGAAACGTATATGAGAAAGTATGTGCAATGGTTTTGCACCACTAGTTATTTTTTTATGACAGTAAGGAACCTATATTTTAAATTTTCGTAGAAAGGTAAAACCATAATTCTTTGCAGTTCTGACCCATTAGTTAGGTTTGGGCATTTTTAAAGCCTTTTTTTGGTGTCACTCGCGCATTGACAAGACCGAAAGTCTTGAAGCTTCGAAATAGACAGGCGTTGCACAGTGTGGGTCCAATAAACACCACTAAGCGAAACCAGTCACGAAGCTGAAGACATTGAAATGCAATGACTGGAACAAGTGATAGTCAGGGATAAAAATAAGACACTACATGTAATATGCCTGGAATGCGTTCAAGTCTGTAAGCAAAGAATTGAATGGCCATCCTTATTTTATCCCGTTAAGTGCTCACAATGCGTTTGGGAAAGGAGGAACGATGAGGGAGGGCGATATTGGTCTTGCCGGGGCAGTTCATAAACCTCTTGTGTAAATCACAACTTCATTGCAGTACGTCAAAATTTTTATTTCCATTTTCTCCACAATGTATGTTTTGCGTGTATTTTGATTAGTATAGTTTTTAAGTAATTCTTATCTTCGAATTTCCTTTAGTCTTGTTTTCCTTTAGGGAGAAGAGTTGTCGGCTGAAGTGAAGTTGGCATTGGAGGCACGTTGGCGCCATGATGTTCTGCACGCGCATGAGGATGATTTTGATTCCCGGCGGCTAGCCTCTCAAAAATGCTACGTTCTCCCCATGTTCCCTTATCCGTCGGGAGCGTTGCACATGGGGCATGTGCGCGTGTATGCCATTAGTGATGCCATGGCACGCTTCCACCGTATGAACGGCAAGCAGGTAATGGGAGATTTGTTTTTGCAAACAGCATGTTATCTCTGTAGACTTACACTGCGACACCGCCACTTGACTTGACTGGACCTGTTCCAGACCGGGTTTGAGAGATATGCGACACCGCCACAATTTTATAATGTTGACTTTAGTTTAAAAAACACAACAATTAACAAACATGTGCCAATTTGGTATCTAATTTTACTATCGGGTTGCGACATACATGAAACGTATTTTGTGTCTATGTCTGCCGCATGGCACAAAGACGGATTGATCTACACACCTACACCTACATTTCGGCAGAACCGTTCTATAGATGTTCATGAAGACAACGCAGCGATCTTTTAGAATTTTCTTATCGACAAAAAAAGAAGAGCTTCATAGAATCGTTCGCGGAGTACAGAAGCCCTATGACAAGTCGTAAGATAAACAGAATTCGCCACGTACGCATTCTCCAGGGTGTGTCAAAAAGAATCAATCTCAATTTTTTTTCGCTTTTCGACGTATGTTTTTGTTCAATAATATATTTTGCTTTTTTCGCTTTTATAGCACAGATACTGTAAGGTTCTGATCTCACACACTGAGATTCGAAATTTTGTACTCGTTTTCCAGGGTTGGTCCTAGTGACCTCCGGTAGAGCTTTTGAAGTTAGATATACATTTTTCTTTTTTTAATTTGTAAGCAATTATTTTTGCATGTGCTTCAGCCGCGCAGCGACGAGACCGCAAGGCTTAGAGGTTCGATATTAAGTACACACGTTCTTTGGGGTGGATACAAGTGCACTAAAAACGAATATTTTAAGCTTATTTTGATGTCAACCGAACAATGACTAGTCCGAAAGGAAGATATAGTACCCCTTTGATAGAGAGCGGCAAGTAAAACCAATGAAAAGTCCCATATTGGTTTTGACACCGTAGCCGTAGCTTTTGTGATTTGCCGTAGCCGTTGTGATGAATAGTGACATCACCCGTACCGCGCGAGTCCACAATCAGTACACATGTCCCACCCCTGCCACTCCGTGGGTGGTATTAGGGGGTATAAGGTGGCAAGGAAAATTATAGAAAACGATTGATATTCGTGTTTATTATATAATGTTGGGGGCCTCTGAAACGAATACCGATATTCCCAATGTTTCATTGAAGTTCACGATCAGCCCCATACACCCCTAGGGAAGAGGAACAAGTGAAAATTATCGTAACTTTCATATATCAGTGACGAATTCAGTGTCACGGAGACAGTGGAAATTGTGATATTGTTTAAGTGTAAATTCAGTACCCAGGCAATATGACATCTTTTGCGCCCTTAAACGGGGGCGAGAAAGGAAGTGTCTGGAAAAAATAGTTGCAAAGGATCGATTTGCGTCTGATCCATGGTTTTCAGAGTTTCTGAGTTGAATAAGTATTGTATAAGTGTGTTTCAGTTCAGATCGTATGAGGGGCACAGTACCTTTTAAAGTTGTGTGAAAAGGGCGGAACATGAATAAATAATGAAAAACAACCGATATTGGTGTCGAATCCATGGTTTTCGGAGATTCCAGGATGAATAATATTCCTGCTGCCATTATGTCTAAGGTCACTTATGTAAGAGTACAGCAACTTCCGGGGGCAGGGGAGGAAAAACATCCCTAGATTACTGTCCTCCACGTGGTCATACGCAGTTTGTACGATCTTTTTGACAATAATTTTTTATTATTATTAGATCCTGCTCCGCTGTTTTCTCCCACCTTTTATCGGGTCAGGCGAGGACGTGGTTCCCGGCGCCGCCTCCGCTACCCAGGTCTCCGACCCCACGCTCGGGGCAGTCAGCGGCCCTCCACTTTCCATACTTTCATATTCCGCAAGCTCTTTGTCCCTCTCAACGCACATTCAAAAGTTCCACGCGAAGAATAGACAGGCCGATGCGTTCATTCACTGCCGTTTCGCTAGGTACTGCCTGTTTAAGTCCCGTTAGCTCCAGCTTCTCTTTCACCACTTACAGAACACGACATTACAATAATGAAAAAATAACTAAACAAGACAACGGGTGGACGAGGAAAATCACAAAAGAATATGAACGGTGCTGGCAAATAAGATGGAAAAAGCAACAGGGCATAATTTATTAAGGATGTGACATACGTACTGAAAAAGAAATGGTTTAAGCCAGGAGCTCAATTAATCGAAATACTTACTGAACACAGAGACTTCAAAAGTTACTTTAAAAAAAGAGGAGAATAAAAGTAAATGATATGTGCTTTTGTGGGCGGGGCAACGAAGATGTTATGCACGTCCTGCTAGATTGTAATGTTACAGGGACTGAAAGAGGGGAATGGCTGAGACGCAGGAAAAGTAAGGGAAAGTTTAACTTACAGGACTAGGAACAGCGGATAGAAACAGAACAAGATTATATGCAGTTTGAGGAATAAGTCAAGCAGATCATGTACATAAGATAAGAATGCTAAGTTATATAATAGGATTAAATACAACTATTTGATGCGAAAAAAATGAAACTAAGGAAGGCAAGAAAAATTAAGAAGAACCCTGGTAATAGCCAAGAGGTCGAGGAACAGAGGTAAAGAAGATAGAAAATGAAAAATGAATGTAGATATAGGTCTTTTTTATGGTGTCACATTTAGTGAGTCTTAATTTCAGTCTTGTATTTTCGGCAATAACGGCCGTTGCAATGTCACAAGAAAAAAATCTGTCCATCGATACCAATAAGAGAAACTTTAATTTCAGTACTGATGACTAAATGGCAACAAAAGGTATTGAGGTTAAGCAGGCAATAGAAGATGTCATGATTGTGAAAACTGCAATATCTAAGGCCGCTGACTTCGATAGTATTACTATCACATGTGATATTGTCGATCTCTAAGTATTGTTGACTGCGTTAGGCTCTTCTAAAAATAACGTTTATTTCCAAAAGAGTGGGGGATGTTTTGTATTCGTCAGCATTGTGCACATTTCCAACAACCGGCTATTTTCCAACTCTGTGATAAAATCCAAATTCCACCTTGTCAGATTGCCCTCTACACGAGACGCTGCCCGATACCATTCTTTTCGTACCTATCTGCCAATCCAGACGTGGCTGGGCTACGAAAAGTTACCATCAGTTTGAGTCTGGACTTAAACGAAACGAGGGCTGATGCAATCAACAAACATGACCACAGTAAAAAATCATAAGTATTGGATAAATTAAATTGGTCGGATCGTTAACTTAATGTGGATTGCTTTTATGGAGAAATGTTGCAGAAAAACTAAGTAATGGTCTTTTAATGGTACAAAAAAAAACAATTGAAAAAAGGAACTGCAATTTAAACTGAAGTGTACAATATACTATTTAATGCTGGTTGAAGTAACCCAGGTAAGCCCTTCCGTTGAGTAAGGGATTAGCATGCTCGCTACCACCAAGTCACTCCGTATTCAATTCTCGACGGGGTCAGGAAAAATTTTGTAGCTTTTCCTATTAATGTTCTAGTTCATATAACTGTAACTACTGAAAAGCGAACCCCCCTCCTCCTTTCAATAACTCCAACCATTACTAATTACTCCTACTAACACCTCCACGTTTTCATGTTACTGCTTAACTGTTCTACATAAAAGACCAGAACACAAAGAGCACGTTTACGCACAAAAACAAAGAATAACTCAATTATTCCGTAAATGGAGTGGAAATAATAAGAAATGAGAAAATCACGTCACCCTAATTCACATCCTTAAAATCGAAATGTCGGAAAATCTTAACTTAGCAAGCCTCTGCAATACATAAGTAATATCAGTCAATATTTCCAGTTAATATCTCTAATATTTTTTCTCTGCGTTGATATGTGAGTCAACACCTTTTATATTATTGCTTAACATAATGTCTGTGGATAATTTTCCATCACAACATATTTTTGAGTTTTCAGACTCAAATATTCGTGAATTTATGAACTAACAATTTCGTAAATAATATTTCTTGTATTGAAGTTTTACAAGAGCTTATTCACACGATGGATTTTGTAATACACCTTCTTAGCAACAATCTTAGTGTAATAAGTGAGTAGTAAACAATTTCTTATTACATTACATTGTTAAATTGCACACCGATTTGGAGTGTCCACAATTGTTATTTTCGAAAATACTCCTATGACTGTTTTCTTCACATTTTAAGTAAGAATAATTGTGTGTTGAAATTAGTTCCATAAACGATTTCAATGAGGGCATATACCTCAGACCCCTCAAAGGATTGTAAAGGTCCGAGGAAAAGTCTTGAAGAACCCCTCTATTGTTCTCAGCGCAGGTAATTCTGCCATCAGAATCGTTCTTAGCCGTTTTTTAAAAATTGATTAAGGTTGGTTTAAAGAATTGATGAGTAAATTAAAAAAGAAACAAGAAAATATCTCATTCTTATTAATTAAATTTTGACTAATAAATATTACTAAGATTATACGATAATTTCACTTTGCTCAAGCCAAGTTTACGTAATCTTGATATAAATATTTTAAACACCTTGGAAGAATTGTGACAAACATGTCAATAACTTTGGAGGGATCATTACTTGTATGAATGTTCATGAGCACTAATCCATTCAGTCTCTCTTCTGACACACATCTCTTCTTCAGGTACGCTTTCGTCAACTTCAATGTTGAAAAACTTCTTTCTCCCGAACAAAGTGTCACTAAGTGCGTGCTCAGTAATTGGAGGAGCTCCTTAACATTGCGATAAAATTTGCACAAAGGATCAGCGAAAGCATCGATTGTTGTCAGTGGTATTTCCTTTTTGTTTCTACAATATTTATTCCGTAAATTAATTTCATTCGTGAGCTTGAGTTCATTTGCCTCATGACAATTCTTGGACGCTTTAGCAAACATCTTCAACGTCAAATTTTGAGGTAAAAGGCGGAATTAGGCTAAAATTTTTAAATCTTCATTTATTTATTTTATAAAAAGGTTGACAGCTTACTTATCAGTGTGTCGAGGAAAAGATTGAACACATTCAACCTGTAATATTTTTTGGGGGTTGAACCTTCAATGTTAGATCTGTATACTTGTTTTCTTTTTTATTATATGAGGACACTTAATTGCAATCTCATGTCGCGATGCAGTTATTGACGTATTATGGAAGATTTTGTTGAAGACTTCTTTAGTTCTGTTCCTCTTTTGAAAACGAATTGTTTTTTAGAAGGTTGTGTTGGTCGTACCGTAATAAATCTGGATATCAACATTGGGACATACTACGATCTCTGGACAATCCAACTTGTAAGCAAGCAATAGAAAATTACTTAACCACTTTTTGTTAAATCTTCTTTGTTGACCGGATTCACTATTTGAAGGAAAATTATACCTCTCGTTTGGTACCCATGTAGTATTAAATAACTCGTATTTTCATTATCATTAATATTTTGCATACGAAATTACCTATATCACACATATTTGTCTGAAAAAAATCTATGGTAGAATTGTGTGACGTACCGGGTTGAGACTCCGTTGTTCTTACATCCAAATCATATCCAGGCAAAGGAGAACCACTGCCTGTTGAAATAAGCTCACTGCACTTGTATGGTTGTAATTTTGTTTTCTTTTCTATTTCGGATTTTAAGGATCTTCTGTATACGAATGATTAGCAGCAGCTTGCTTGTTTTCTTTTAGAAATGATTCCAGAACACTAACACTTTTCTTCACTTAAAACACTGTCACACAACAATTCAAGGAACAGTTAACAGGTTGTTCACGAGTTCACACACTACAAAAATAGAGAATAAATGACTGAATGTAGAGCTATGTCAGCGTGTAAGTTTGCAGGTTGCAAAATTTCTCCCCAAGCAAACTACTACACTCCTACTACCCCTAAGACAATTGAAAAGACGCTGAGGGCAGGTGCACGACATGTCGGTTTCATGAGGTTTGCGTTGGGTCATAAGCGAGGCATATCACATGTTCGGCAACGTGTGCAATTAATTGAATAATCTCCTGTTGCCCACGCCAGTTGAGGAATATAAATTCTATATGGTTGATTCTATGATACATAATGTATAAGATATCGAATATCTGCCACTTCCTTTTCCTTCTCTTCTTTTTCATTCGTTGTTCCTTTTTTACTCATTATCTTAATTTCATGACGAGCAGGTCATTCACCCGATGGGTTGGGACGCCTTCGGACTACCTGCTGAGAACGCGGCTCGCGAACGAGGCCTGGAACCCGCTGCATGGACCAAAACCAACATAGCACACATGCGACGCCAACTGCGCCAACTGGGCTGCGGTTTCGATTGGCGACGTGAGCTCTCCACCGCCGACCCACGATACTTCCGTTGGACGCAGTGGCTGTTTGTACGACTTGTACGATCAGGGATGGCGTATCGCAAGGCAGCAGTTGCTCTCTGGGATCCAGTGGACGCGACGGTGTTGGCGGAGGAGCAGGTGGATGCGGAGGGTCGCGCCTGGCGCTCGGGGGCGCTCGTCGAACGTCGCGTATTGAGCCAGTGGTTCGTGCGCACACGAGCCTTTGCGCACTCGCTACGCTGCGGTCTCGACGACCCGCTGCTGGAGAATTGGAAGGACGTGCGCGCAATGCAAGCACATTGGCTAGGCGAGTGCGAGGGTTGCTCGCTGGAGATGCCACTGGTGGAAGGGGGAGAAGGGGAACGGCTGACAGCGTGGACGGCGATGCCATCGGAAGCGGGAGCGTCGCGCTTCGTAGCTGTGCCACCTGACAGCGCGTTGGCGCTGCTGCATCCGGGCGAGTGGACAGGAGGTGGCGAGGGGACAGAAGTGCCTCATTGGCGTGTGTTACCCGTACGTGCATGCTCTCCTTTCTCTTCCTCACCGCTGCCCGTGTTGGTCTTGGGAGGTGAGTGGGGACCCGAAGAAGCGCGCCTTGGTCTACCTCGAGTATGTGCCACGGACGCTGCGATCGCCGAAGCCGCCTCGCTGCCGCCCGCTGCGGAAGAGACGACAGCGCCGCCGCTGGATTGGTCTGCCCTCGAGGCTGTCGGTGCGCACCGGTGTTCGGCACGCCTACGAGATTGGCTTGTGTCACGACAGCGCTCCTGGGGCACGCCACTTCCTGCGGTGCTCTGCTCAGCATGTGGTCCCCAGCCTGTACCCGAGGAGCAACTACCCGTATTGCCTGCACCACCCAAGAGCGATGCAGAGGCCTACTCTTGTTGGCTAAACACCACTTGCCCGCGGTGAGATGATCTTATCATCTTTCTTACATTAGTAGAAGGTGTAGAATCATATCTCTTGTATGTTTGATGTTAGAACTACTTCACCTATCTCTTTAAGGCCATTTTGGGACATTTATAACATTGATAAAATTTAGAAAAATGAGAAAGTTTAAAAATGTTTCTGTAGCATATAGTAATATTTATAATATGTGCAAATCACAATAAATTCTCATCAGTAACAAAACTACTTTTCTTTGAATATTTAATTCTCGATGACACTAGCATAAATGCATAAGATCCACCAGTAAGGTGAACCACATAAGGTGTACATTGTGTTGGATGATGCAGGGTGGTATAAAAAAGAAAAAGGTTGGCACGATAGTCCACTTACGGGCTTATTACATAGTAGTTTCTTGTGGTGGTTTGAGGAAGATGGAGATGTGCTGTATTGTGCTAAAATTCTCAACAAAAAGTGAGTTGCCAAAAAATGTTGGTATAATATCTTGGTGTTTAGCTCTAAGACAGCTTGTATGGTGTAGTACATTTTCTGTTTCAGTTCTATAAGTGTGAAGTTGTCTTCATGTAGCACAATACTACCTCACTTTTATTTATAAATATTTTTTAAATAATGTTTTGTTATTTTAATTCATTAATATTTGAAAATTTTTATGATAAATAAAGATAATATAGTCTTGAATAATATTACAAATATGATATATAAAAGCTTATTTTATTCCAGTATTAAAACTAATATTTGTAGTAAGTGAGATGTACGAAAGTTTGGTGTGGTGTAGAATTTTTTATGTATTTAAATAGTAGGGGCACAATTAAGTTATATTATTTTGTTGACAATATTTAGTCTTATATCATTGTAATATTTTAATGTATATTCAACTAAATAAAATGAGAAAAGTAATTATTGTTATTAGTTTGTGTAATTACTGTGAATCCTGTGTTAAAGCAAATGCAAGTAAGGGAGTGGAGTAAGAGAGTGAGAATATGAAAAAGTGGAAAGAGAAGACAGAGAAGTGGAAAGAGAGCACAGAGTGATTGAGGGAGAATTAAATCACTTGATGTATAGGTGTGGTGGTGGTGCCCAGCGGGAGACCGACACTATGGACACATTTGTGGATTCCTCTTGGTACTACCTGCGCTTCCTTGACCCACATAATGAGCGTGAACCATTCAGCCAAGAGGCAACAGTGCAGATGCCTGTCGATTTGTACATAGGTGGCAAAGAGCATGGTACGTCAATAGAGATTAGTGGTGATTGTGATTATGTAATTCTTACCATAATCTTGGGATAAAACTTGTGAAGCTAGAGAATAACTTCTAATGTTGCAAAGAATATTTTACATAAAAACCTCTCAAGATTAATAAAATATTCACCTCTATGCCCAAGCACATTCTAGCTTACTTTTTCTACACATTAGTGCCTTATCACTTGTTGCAATAACTTAATTTCACTTAATTCACTTGTTACTAATAAGTTCCATGTTTATTTTATTGGTTTATGTTTCAGCTGTATTGCACTTGTATTATGCACGCTTCATGCAACATTTCTTGCACTCGCAAGGATTGGTACCATGCAGGGAGCCCTTCAAACGCCTTCTTCCACAAGGCATGGTTATGGGTCAGGCTTTCCGCCTGAAGAGTTCTGGACGGTATTTACCTGCATCTGAAGTGGACACTTCAGGTAAACTACCATATTTCTATGTTTAATCAAATAAGTATCAATAATGATTTATTTTGTATTATTTGATTGTTTTTTTCTCACCCATCCCTGGCAGGTCTAAAAGATATATTTTACTTCTTTTCAAGAATTACACCAAAATCAATGTGTTACCCTAAACTTTTCTCCTGGTTTCATGGGGTATTATTTATTTAATTCAATTAATTTAAATCATAACTCATACCAACATCTCATTACAGGAGCTTCAGCATTTTATAAGATATTTTAAGCTGATATTACCCTACAATGGTAATTGTTAGACTATGCTGAAAAATTGGAGTCCTCCCAATTTATTGAGAATAAATTTAAATGAATATTGATGAAAACACATGCAAAGGTCACTCATATGAAGAGGAAACATTTTGACCTTTGCCTTAATCCATACAGAAGTTACTGAAATTTTTTTCTTTCTTTTATATTCATTAAGTGGCCATTAGAGAAAATTCAAAGGGAAAGAGAGGTATTAACCAAAATTTGAGTTTCCTTGCTTCTATATAATCATAAATTGGTAGAGATTACCTGGAATCAGATAACAAGTACTTTTCTTATTTTTACTCCAGTTGTGGAGTATGTTTAGGAAGAGTTTCTAAATTTTGTTTTAGGGATTGAGTTTTAGGGTGCCAAAATTATTTAATTTAATTAATCTGTTGGATAGTGGTATTAAGTAAAGGTTATAAATATTAGATGTTTTGATAATTGGTATAAGCCTTTTCAGTCTGAGTCAAGTATTTTGTTTTTATTGCTACATATAGAATTTCAAACATTTTTCCTATCTTATTGAGGTTGTTTGCTATTTTTTTATTTATTTTCCTTTGCCTAACAATATTCAGTTTGTTCTAAAGGTTTTGAGATATCAATAGAAATTCAATATGGTCTTGTTTGTAAAAGCAACAAATAGAAAAAAAGAAGTCTTGAATAATATTACAAATAAGATATTTAAAAGCTTCAGTTCTGATTTTATTCCAGTATTAAAACTAATGTTTGTAGTAAGTGAGATGTATGAAAGTATGGTGTGGTATAGAATATTTTATATATTTAAATAGTAGGGGCACAATTAAGTTATATTATTTTGTTGACAATATTTAGTCTTATATCATTGTAATATTTGTGTAATAATGTCTTATATCATTGTAATATTCAACACAATATTTACAGGCAAAGAGCCTGTGGAGCGAGCTACAGGACTTCCAGTTGAAGCCTTGTGGGAGAAGATGAGCAAATCCAAATTTAATGGAGTGGATCCTCAAAACCTTCTTGAAGAATATGGCTGTGATGCTACACGTCTTTTCATGTTGGCAGATGTAGCTCCTCTGTCACATCGACACTGGTCCTCTCGTAGTGAGTTACTTTTTTAAATGTTATAGGACATAATGCAGAAATATTTCCGTTTTTTGTCCGATATTTCTTTATTTTTATTTACAGGACATTATGATTAGGCCTACATTTTTTGGTTTGTCTAATTAGCAATTATTTATTGTAGTTGTTGGAAGTCTCTCATTTTTGTATATATTTTAATAATTATGCACCACATTGTGTTCTGCTCTATCTTAATTTTATTTCAGAAATATAATTATGTCCTGAAATTAAAATATATTGTTTTTAGTCCTATTAATGCAGTTTTCTCTGTGTTGGTTTGAAGTTCTTGTGCAGTTTATTGTGTTGTAAGAATTCTAGTTTCTGAAAAATCAAGGGAAATGAATGTAAATTCTAAAAAATTCTCCGTTTCTTTGCATATTTTATGTAGTATATTGACTAACGTCTGTATGTTGTATGTAGCATTTGGTGGAGTACTCAAGTGGCAGCGGCGTATTTGGCTAACTCTTCAGAATCTGTTGTCTCTGCGGCAAGCACTTGCAAGAGGTGATGAGAGTTCTCTTGGCCCTCCCATGGATCCCAAGCGCTTCCAAGAGGAAGAGGACAAACTGAAGGATTCCCGCAACTTCTATGTAATGGGTGTTACATTCCACTTTGCAGAGACCCAACAGCTCAGCGTTGCTATTTCCAAGATGCAAGGACTCACAAACAGTCTACGTCGTGCACCACCATGGGTAAAGTCAACCTTCACATTTTGTTCTACCCATTTGTTTCACTCAAATATTATTAGGTAGTAATTTCTAGAGTAGTATGCGTTGAAATTTAGTGGAAAGAAAACTGTATTCTCTGCATTTATGCTCAGAATATTTTCAGAAAATCTTACAAAGAACCCATCCACTTATCAGAGTTGTTGGTATTTTATATCACTTCTTCTTTTCTATTTTGTCCATCTAGGACTGTATGAAATAACCTCATGCATTCGTCGTCGTGCTTCTTTCTTTGATTTCCAGTAGTTTTTCATCCTTTCCCTTTGCTCTTTCCTTCTCTCTTCTGTCCAGATGTTAGTTCTTATTCTCTTCTCCTTCTCCTGAAAACCCTCAAAGTTGTGCATCAGCCTTCTGAGCGTTGTTCTGACCTGTATTGCATCGTCTGTTATGCCAATCTGTCATATCTTTTTTAATTTCTTGGATCCACTGGTTGCCATTTTTGCTCTTGTAGACGTGGTTAAAGATTCGTTTTGTAAGTCTGCTATTATCTATCCTCATCATATGACCAAAGAATCTAATTCTCCTCTTCCTGATTGTGTCTGACATCCTCTCATTTTCTTTCTCTGTATATTTAATATCACTATATCAAATATTTAAAAAAAATTAAAGATACATTAAATTGTATAATATTTTAACTTAAGTGCCTCTTGGGCAGAAATGAGAACATCTATATTTTTCTTTGTTTGTACCTCTTGTTCATAATGCAGAAAAGATGCTTCCAAAATGAAAGATGAAGAAAGTTTATTTACACTGATGGTAGCTGCAACATAGTTTGTTATTTTTGGGGAAAATTCTTGGTGTTACAGGTGATAGCTCAAGGACTGGAATTTGAAAGGGCACTTGCAGCACAAATTGTGCTTTTGACCCCATTGGCTCCACATTTTGCTTGTGAGTTGTGGGAAGCATTTGTGCAGGCTCCAGAACGTGTATGCACTAGTGACTTAAAAGCTAATGATGAGAATAAGGTGGAGAGATGGGGTGCCAATGCACTTCAGCAGCCTTGGCCCCATGTGGATGCAGACTACCAGCTACCACTCACTGTCAAGGTATATACTACCAATCCTTTGCACAAATTGCCTTTAAAATTACATGAAAGGTTAACCACTTGGAATAATTTCATTTTAAAATTGTTTCCAACTATCCACATACAAAATTAACTCATTGACTCACTGCTAGGGACTAACCAAGATTGAAATAGTCCTACTAATTTTGTGTATTATTCTCAAAAGAGGATGGTTGCAGGTAACTTGTAGAAACCTACCCAAATATTTTCGTAGTAGAAAGTGTCTATAATAATAAATTTGTAGATAAGATGCTGCTGAGACACTCTTGTAAGTTTTTTTTAATGGTGAAAATGCCAAACGAAGCTGCTCATAGAGAAGGTTTGTACAACCTTCAGGTGACGCTAAATGAATTCGGTGTTTCAGTCGCAAGTCTGGTTTACAATGGTGTGTCTTCGATTTGTTGACTCCTCTATCCTATCCTTTCCAAGCCTCACCCTTCCATTCTTTGAGCTCTTGCCTTAAACTCTGGACATATATCTCATTAAGAAAGTTTATTCAACCAGGTTACAAAATTAAACTGAAAATAACATTTAAGTTACAACTCGAATTTTTCCTAAATATCAATCCTTTGAAATTGTGTATTGTGGAAATATGAAAAAGCAGATTTGTGGTGAATATTTATTTTTAATTCTTCAGTTTTTGATATTATTCAGTTCCTGTCGTAAAAAGCAAATAACTATCGTGATGTTACACTCCGAAAGTATATTGATCAAGAGCTATTACCGTTTTATTGACAATAGAAAATAAAGTAAGTATATTAATATACATTGAATTTATTAATCAATTTTGTACATTTAACAATAGACTTTTAAATTAAATTAAAACTTGTCCGAGAAAACTAGCTGGTACAGTAAAACTATTCTAAATGTGAAAAATTGTGGAGAACCATGCCAGAGTCGAAAGTACATTAAAATAAAATTACTTTTCTTGCTATCAGTAGCAATGTTCCATTGCAACCTTTCTGAGTGCAGGGTTGTATATATTTTCTTCAGTCTAGTAATTAAGTGTACTTACAGTTTTGGCATTTTCAACAATTAAAACAAAATATTTACAGCATGTCAGCAGCTAATATTTTATCTATGCATTTATTATCATACACATTTTACTCAAAAATAATATCAGGGCATCTCTCACTGTTCCCTTGTCAGGGTCATTTAAGATTTCAGTGCCTGTAATGAAGGCCATTAATAAATTCTATTGAAATGATGGAAGTATATTTTGTGTGTCAATCTGACGTGCCAAGTGATATTGGAAATGCATAGTTGGGAGCAAGAATATTTCTATGAATTAGGAATGAATGCTCCTTTCAAAAAGGAATAAAAAAAAAGGAGTGTTTACATTATACAGAAACCACTAAGGTTCACACTTCTTATTTGATTTCTTTTACATAACAATGGTTGACATAATCAATACTTCCATTATTTAATGCCATATAAGGATAAATATGATGAAATGTATAAAAACTCTTATATCTTCACAAAACACTACTTATGTGTAAAACTATGCTTCACACTGTTCCATTATTCACACTTTTATTGATTTATATTGCCCTAAACCTATTTAATAGACATTGTAAGAACATCAACATGTAATGTCATGGTTGATTTAGTATGTATGTGTATATCTAGGTAAGTGGGCAAGAAGCACGTATCATTAAGTTGCCCAGGACGGATCTAGATGCCTTGACTGAGGCTGAAGCAGTTCACCTTGCCCTGAAGGATCCTGACCTCCAAAAGTATGTGCAGCATTCTGGCATGCGTCACACATCACTATGGCTGTTGAAATCATGTGCTGCAGAGCTACGTATTCAGTTGCATAGACAGAAAGCAACAAGCAGAGATGAGGTTTCCTCTGATGTGGAGGAGCAGCAGAAGAGTAAGGCCAGAGCTACAAAAGGCTGAGGAGAATTATTGACAATTAGGAAATTACCTGTTTGGTGAGTGTTTTGAATTAAATTTTTGTTTACAGTAGAATTTTGTGAAATGAAGTAATCTTAGGTGTCCTCCACTTATAAAGGAAGGAGAAGAGGGACAACCACTGTTCATGTATGCTACAGTGCATTGACCACACAGTCCATCTCTACATGTGTGTGATGAACTATACATTACTCATCCTTGACATGCTGTTTCAAATTTTATTGATATTTTTGCTTAATTTTACAATAACTTTCTGTAAAATAACAAAATTTTTCTTCTTCTTTTTGCCCTTGGCACTAAATTTCAGACGTATTGTAGCAATGGTTTTACCTTTTACCTCTGGTTCAAGTCTTGAATGAACCAAGTAGGATTTGCAGATATATTTGGATCTACAAATATCTAAAAATATGTATGTACATAATCAGCATGCACAACACAGTCCAGCCTCTTTTCTTGAAGATATCTCTAGAAGATATTTCTAGGAGATTAACCAACAACATTCCAAAGTACTGGACTATAACTTAACTCTAAGGGATAGTAACTTTCATTTTCCTAATGATTTTCTTCTTTTCTGTCTCCATATATTAAAAAATTAAAGGACTAAAGGAACAGTGGTGATATGTGGTTGGGAGGGGAGTGAGGGTGCTGCCGAAACCTCACTCATGGAACATTTGCCACTAAACCTACTGCTGTACCTGAACAGTTGCTTGTTTGAGTATACATGTTTGTTAGATACCTTGTATTCTCAGAATAAAAACCTCATTTAATTGTAACTTAATGGACAAAAAATATCTCCTCTTAGATTAAACCACATGATGATTGCAAAAGACTATTTGTGCCTCATCAGTCTGTAAACTTGTTTTACAGATACTCTTTTTACATGTTTATAACATATACTGTGAACTGAAACACATGGGATATATATTAGTATTGCTTTTATAATTTTCTTTTTCTATTAGATCTATAAAACTAAGCTTAATCATCGTATTCTTTTTTCCAGAATATGAGAATTTGTTCTTGAAGCTGTAATCTTCAGATTTGATTGTATGGCGAGCAGGAAGAACTGACTTATATTGGAAGGATACCGATAATTAGTGATAGTGAAGAGTTCTTCAGGAATACTATGTTGTGTTATCCCAAATGGTTGATGGGAAGATTCAGAGTCATAATGTCATTGAGAAAAAATGTCCAAACGGTCCTTGCTCTGAAAAACAAAAGCATATAATTGCCCTAAGAATATGCCATTCACAGTGGTACAAGTGTAGATACACATTGTTAAACTAAGTCAAATTACTATATTTAACTAGTATATAGTAAATATAATATATTGAAAATATTATATATTTACTGTATCATATTTGTTAAGAATGTTGCTGGGCAAATAACTAATCAAAGTTTCTAAGTGACATGACATTCACAATTTTTTTTAATTGTTGAAGGATGGTTTTATGTAGCATTATTATTCAAGCAATGAAAATAAGGACAAGCTATATTGGAGATGTTTAGTAATAAATTAATGCAATTCTAGGGGCATTATAAATTTTTGACTTGAATAAATAATTGTTCAGGAAGATGAGAGTACACTTCTAGGTCAAGAGAGAACAAAAATTCCATAAAGAATTTCACTCTAAATTCCAAAAAATATGACTCGTTACTAACATATGGAGATTCATCCACAGTTCCTATAGGAACAGCATGACAAAATTATCAACTGTTTAAAAATGCTATATAATTGGCAATATACAACAGTATCTTCGAGCAATGTCTTAATATGTTAAATTACAAGAACCTGCTGATGCGAAGCAACATGAGTTATTCAATATACTATTATTCCATTTATGGACATTTTTCTTGTGAGTTATTTTTTCATATAGATTTATGACCAGGAAGAGATCAGCAGATACTAGAGTTATGTTTGCTGATATTGATTCCTCATGAATGTAAAATGTGTCTTATTAACTTATGTTTTGTATTTATTGTAAATAGATGTAGTTCTTTGGTGTTCATTTAATTCATTGATAGGAAAGATCTATTTTTATTTGATTTCTACCTTGTGTATTAGTTTTTCTTCTTAAAATTCTCTGATGTACAATTACTCCTTGTACTAATTGAAGTTAATAATTTTCAAAATAATAATTATTTAATGTTGTTAGGAGTTTTTGGATTGCATTAAGGCAATAGGAAAATTCAGAATTACTGGTAAAAGGATGCTGTATTAAATTTTTGATAGTACAAAAATGAACTCGTAAGGTTGTTCCTGTATGTCCCTTATATTGTCAACCATGAACAAGTAAAAAGAGAAGTTTGACAATCTATTCAACTTCTCTTTAAAACTATACGTCATTTATATTGCCATTAGCAGGTATTATAAACTACAGAAAATGTTTGGAGTCTATTTAATAATTAGTGCTACGTGTTGAAACATTTTATATTTTGTGTGCTCTTCATTTCACAAGTAATCCGATAATTGAAAGCCAAAGTCTGAAGGCAGCAAAGCTAGGTCAGTCATGGAATATTGCAATGAGAGGATGTTGCAAGTTTATTATCCTGGATTATATCTTGACTGGGTGGCGAATGAACAGGAAAACCAGGAAGTCAGGAAATTTTGTTTCTGGAGAAGTAGGAATTAGCTCACTGCCCAGGGAATTTTTTTTAAAAAAAAAAAAAAAAAGAAAAAAGATAGTCACATTAAAAAACTCCCTACAGATTTTCTTTAATTAAATTTAAGGCGATTTACTCAACCCCAAAACCCTTCCCAGAGTTTTTTCATGGAAAGGCAGAAGCGCTGCCTGACTAACAGCGAAAGTAACCAATAACTAACTTCTTGTTAGTGCCATTGCAATGAAGCAACAGCGAGACGGTTCCAAGTGGAGCTAGTTGAGGTTCGAGCGGTAACTGTTTCGTTGCAATGGTGTAAACTGTAGAGCATCTGCATAACACAAGATGAACAGTCTTAACTGCACTCTTAGCACCTATTCTTTGTTGTTGTTTTTCTCCAAAAAATAAAATTAGAATTTGAGTTATTGAATTGAAATTAATTCTTGATTTTCATTTTCTTTCCAATACAGAGAAGTATCTATTGAGTTCTGTTTAATAGCCACTTTCTACTGTGAAAGCATGTCTTTATTTAATATTATTAATGACACGTAATAACAAATTAAATTTAATGTTTTATTGCGAAGGGTAGAAATCATTTTTCATAGGAACGTCCAGGTTTTAGCTCCAAAATCATGGATTATTGGTCTCTCTGTCCTAGATTTAAGATTTTATTGAGGGCAACCCTACTTGCAAGAGCTATTCAAGTGTTGAACAGTGGTCAGTGACTCCACTCCTACCCCTATTTCCTCCTTTAAGCAGGTGTGTTTCACTGACCTCAAGTGTAGTGATTGCATCATAACTTTGATGACTGACTTTCTGAAAAAATGTTACACATGTATTTTTGTACTCAGCATAGTGAAAGAATAAAAACGAGATGGAGCAAAAGCATGGCATTGGCATACCCCATTGTACCTACAACCATAGATTCGTTCTCAAACTGCTTCAACATCCTTCAATGATGGCAAAGGTATAGGTTACTTAAATCAGTCTTCAGTCAGTCAAATAGCAAACTTGGTTTCATTTATATTTCTGAAAAGGCAGCTTATTTTTTACAGCAATGCTTTACTATTGAAGAATGATTTATGAATTATTGATAATTTCCATTTATGAAATTACAATACTTTTATAAGATTTCACTTGCTGGAATGGTTGTTACTCAATTGTTAAAGAAAGTTTTGCATGCATGTTAATGTACGATAATAGTCAGGGAAAATTAATCCATTGGTCAGGGAGTCAGGAAATTTTGAGATCAAGAATAATTAGCCACCCTGCTCAATGAACCATTTACTCTGACATGGTTATCTAGCAATTTGGCAGTATACAAAAAAATCAGATAGATTGGAATTAAACAAAGAAAATTTTCATAAAGGTTGAGAAAATGATTTCCAAGTGATCAATTCTCAGCACTTTTTCATCAAGTACTCTAGCAAATTTATTCCATGGTATGATTACAGGGTTGGTTCTCTTTAGCATGAAGTTTTCACAAAACACAAAGCTATGTCTGGAGAAAAGCCAGTTATAGGAGTATATGCCCAAATTGTTTTATTTCTCATAAATAAAGGTTATTGAATATAGACTTACATTAAAATATTTCTAGGTTAACTTACAACTTATTTAATTATGTTTGAATTCAATTAACGTACTTTGAGCTTCTCTGTTCCTCTTTCAAATCTTTCTTCCCATGTTTTAATTGAAATTAAATTTAATAGTATTTTTATTCATGAATTTTGCAGAGCATATTAAAAACTAGACACTGTCGTATTCAACTGATTTTTAGAAGTCTATCCTGTCTACCATAGATTGTCCCAGTGGTATAACTAGCACCCTGTACATCCGGACATTGCCCGGGAGCCCCTGACCTCTGGAAGTAATACAAAGGGGGCATTCTTTGTGGTTTTTAACCTTTTGTAAAGAAAAAAATATTATTCGAACAAAAGAATTTTGATTTTTACATAAATATTATTTTACATAATCTAGTCATAATTAATCAACAAACTTTTTGCACATGCCCAATTTTTACTAGTTCATCATTTTACACTATCAGCCAGTTTTCCAGACAAGTCTACAGTTGACATGTGATTTTAACTCTGCCAGGTATAGTAGTGACTGCAGAACAGTCATTTCTGAATTTGAAGTTCATCCAAATTTACCCAAGAAATTCCTTGAATCAAGACAAATTGAATGGTTTAAGTATTATATCCATCAAATATGGGGTTACTAATGATTTAAGAAGCAGATTAGATCAGCTTGTTAAAACATTTGCCGAAACAAAAGTACTTCATATGAAATTATAAATGTATCCTTGGATATTTTAGTATAATTACTGCATTAAAATTATATGGTATATAAATATTATTAAATTAAATTACTAAATAGTTACTAAGATATGTTGTATTTTTTCCAAAAAAATCATAAAATAATTTTCTAAATTTAACTATAACTAAAACACAAACTGCAGCCACTAAGGGACCTCGAGCCACATTTTGCCCAGGGGCCCCAACTTGAATAGTTAACACCATTCGATTGTCCACTCTGTTGCATTTATAACTTTTACTTACAAAATACTTTTATTTAATACAAGTGTTGGAGTGCATTCCACATTGTAACAGAATGTTCAGTGCCACAGATGCTTCAATGCTTCAGACAAAGAAAATCAGAAAAGGAAGAAAATGTTTTGAAATTTAAATTTTACCTAGTCAAGTACTTACAGATTTGCTTGTATGAATTTTGAGAATTCAACTTTTTCATTCTGATACTATTGCTTATTATTGAATATGCTGATCAGAATAGTTAGTAGTGAATATATTCTTGCAAATTGGTTTAATTTTGATTTCATATCAAGTATTTGAATGTGCTTTGTTTGGCTTGTGGGGTCTGAACCTGATTTGTTGTGCTTGGGACTGAAAATATTTGCTCCTTTGTTTTATAAATAACTTGGTAATGTAAATTCAGGATGAATTTATCTTGCAATGTTTTCTGTATGATAAAGTAGGTAAAGTTGGTGTATTGTAAAACTTATTATAGATTATTTTCTTGTGCATGGCATTCATAAGTTATCTGGAAACATAGCATACATTTCAGAAAATTTGCCACATAAGAAGTCAATTTGTATACACTATACATGAGTAACAGTTGATGAAAAAATTATTCAAAAATTTGTTTAATATTCAAAAATATTTCCTCACTTTACAACTTCAGAATGATATATTTTAAATAGCATTTGCTAGAGAAGAATAATTTAGTAATAAAGTGAGTATTAATTAAGGTATTGGAGATATCTCTAAAACTATTATTAGTATTATCTTTTTATGATCACCAGAAAATATTCTTCTTAGTTAAAAACTTGTTTCTCATTCTTTACAACTAGTTATCACTCTGCAGGGCATATATTCCTCCAGAATTTTTCTCTTGATAAAGGATTAAATTGGTAAGATTACAAAAAAATATGAAGAGAGAAGACAAGCTAATAGATTAGGATATACCTGTTTACAAAAACAATTCTGGTAATGGATAAAAGAGAAATGGTACCCAAACTTGCATTATCAGTATGCTCCTCTTCATAGAATTGTTTAAAACATTATACATAATTTGCTATTTTATATGAAAATTTAATAATTCTGATGAGTAGCTTGAACATATTTTTGGACTTTTAGACTTGATATTGAATACCATTAAAATAATGCTTATTTTTTGTTTAAATACATACCATTTGCTTTATAGCATTGAGAAATTGAATATTGTCAATTCAAAATGTTTATTATATTAGTTTACTTTGGTTATTGCTAAAGGAGTTTGTTGAAAAATTCAAAATTATATAAGTCATACTTGAAAATAGTTTATTCATCATGAATGCTTTACTGTTGTCGCAGGAAAAGCCTCACATTTCTTGGTACCTATACAATGTATTTTCTCTTATCCTGTAAAATATAAGAAAAGACAGGTAGGTACAGAGGATATTACCTGTCTTGAATTCTCTCAATAACAAAGCTTTCTTTTTATGTATTCCAAGAGAGGTCCAGAAATCAAATTAAATGTCTTCAACACAATACACTCCCTCGACAGTGTTTCTTAAGTCTCCCAAGTGGGGAGTGTTGCTGAATTATATGAAGTTCTACCAAGTTTGAAGCACAAAATCACTTAACTATGCAGTGTATAAGTCTGAGGATATTAGTGGGTCATCTGGAATTAGGTGAGGAAAAGAGTAAAGCATTGGAATGTAAGCGGTAGGAAGTATCATTTAGGATAACATTGGGTGTCCACAATGTGTTGTTACTAATGAAATGAACATGGAGAACGATCTCACTCCGCACAGCGTGAGAGTTCATGGTCTTGTGAGAAAGAGGAATAACAGACTAATGCGAGAGTGAGGAATTTATTTCGAATCTGGGGGAGTGGGAGGCGGTGTCGCGAGGGGTGTTGCAAGCCCCTGCGCCAACGCCCCCACCCTCAGACCGCCGGTGTACTCAGAGTGCGGCAACGCATCAAGCCATCGCACGTAATCCTCAGGGAGGCCACTCTCTCGGGCACCAGCCACGATCACCTGCGACCGGAAACAAAAGCATGAGATAAACGAGTCAATCGAGTTGTGGGACCTAAGTGAAAAAGAGCTTGCACAGGCATGAATCTTATCTCGACTACTAATTAATCAAAATGTAAAGAAAATTCGTACCCATGAACGATAAGAAAGTTTCACATTTTTTATGGGGAATTTCGTCCTCAAATAATGTGTAAAGCTAGATTTTGTATGCATTTTTACGTTCTGTTAATAACTTATCCTGGTCCCCATTGATCCCGCCATTGTGATATCAGTCATCACAAAACAAACTTTATGACAACAGTTGAGATCGAACAGAAAAAATTAAAGGCAACATTAGCGAATTGCCATTTTACTTTTCAAAAGAATCGAGAATACCGAATTGCTATTTTACTTTCCATATCGATCAGTAAGATGGTTAGCAGTCCTCATGTACTCTTCAATATCGCACCTCATAACTTGTCATACGAGCAATCCAATAAAACATTTAATTTTCAGCCGAATGATTTTTTTCCCTTTTAAACTTAACTTATAATACCACCTTTTGAAGGAAAATATGCAAACGTGAACTCACCTGCCAGTAGATCTTAGATGGTGTGAGGTTCGGTGGCTGAGGGGAAGCAGCGATGAGCGAGAGGGCTGGAGGCTGCGCCACTAGCCGATAAGTTCGACAACGCAGGGTGTCACCGTCTCCAACCGGCTCCACATCCACATCGAAGGCTTCGTAAATGCCCGCCGCCACACCCTCTTGGGTATCGAGAGCACCACGGTGCTGGTTCCCCACCGCCCATACTACACCCCACGCGTCCGGAGTGGAATTGGCGGAAGCGGCTGGCAGTAACGTAGCCACAGCACCGCCCCAACGAGACGACCAGTAGCCGAAGGCGAGACGTTGTCCAGGTGCTCGAGCGGCGATGACGCGACGAGCCGAAGGGCTGCCAAGTTGCAAGCGCTCAGCGAGCAAGTTGCTGCCGTATGCGAAATACAAGAAGCAGTCTGCATCCGGCTGGCTGCACATAGCTGTGAAATACAAGAAACAGTCTGAATACGCATCCGGCTGCCAGGTATATAATCGCTTTCGTGTGGCATATGATATTTTACAATGGAATCGAATGAACAACAAATACTTGATTTATATTCTCTTTGTGGGGCTTTAGGGATCGTCAAGGTCTTCAAAGCCCTTACTTGATTTTTAGTTTATAAAGCCCCAAAACCCATTTTAGACAAATCTTTGAACACATCTGTCCCTTCACGTCACCCAGTTGTATTTATTCACCATCCTCTCGGTCATTGGGATCCATCGATGCACTACGAGAGATCGCAATTTGACTTTGATATTCTCACTCAATTACCAGTTTTCTAAGCTAAATTTCGCTTCTTCGTAGTAACTCGAACTGTGTTAAATAAACGCAAACCTCTCTTTGGTTGCGTCCCTGAATAAAGAAAGTCTATGTATATAAATGTCATGTCTAGTTAGTTTTATTCGAAAAGATACAAACTACGGCGAAAGTTCTTCAAAATTCGTCCAAAAATTGTAGTAACTCATTCGCGGTATCTGGGTTACGCTCAATTTCAAAGAAGCAGCTTTAGATAAGTTGCCACTGCACGAACATTGTTTCGTCTTTAGGACGTTATATTAAGAACTATCTCTACAGGATGATTCAGAATTCATATTACATAGTTACAGGTGTTGTAGAGGGGACTCAAAACAGCAATATTTGGTAATAAACCCATGTCCGGAAATGTGCCGTTTGGGAGATAAACGACTTTGAACGATGGAAGGCAATTCACATTGACAGAGGGCGGTGTCTCGTCACATGATGTGTTGTGTGACGTCATGTCACGTGTCATCAGAGAACAATCCAATGAATTGTTGCACATGTATATAAGTTGCCACTGAGCGATCGAGAAAGACGGTACATTACAAAATGGCGGAGTACACGTTTTCCGAGCACACCGACATGTTGCTCATCTACGGTGTAAGTGGGACGAAATGGTCGATTAGCACAACGCCTGTATCACGAAAAATTTCCGGGTTGTGCCCGTCCTTCACATGCCATTTTTGCAAGATTAGAACAACGGCTTCAGGAAACCGGCACCTTCAAGGCTAATAGAGCCGATTGTGGATGTGACCGGACGCGCCGCACTGTTGACGTGGAAGAGGAAGTTCTCCAACTGGTCGACCAGAACCAGTCTACGAGTACCCCCAACATCACAGGTAGCATGGATGTATCCCAGAGCAGCGTCTGGCGGGTTCTCCATTAACAGCAACTTCACCTATACCACATTGCAGGCATTGGGTCAAGCTGATTTTGCGCCACGTGCCGATTACTGCGTGTGTCTACACCGTTTAGTCTTTCCTCTGATTATTCTTTTCACAGATTTCGCGCATTTCACAAACGCAGGTCTGCTCAACCCTCGTAACCGCCACATTTGGGATGAGGACAACCCTCATGCCACACATACCCTTCGATTTCAACATCGTTTCCGTATTAATGTGTGGGCTGGTATTACTCATGGTCATCTGATTGGCCCGTGTTTTCAACCGCCCTGTCTAACGGGTCACAGCTACTAGAGCTTCCTGCAAGACGTACTGGTGCAGCATTTGGAGGATGTGCCATTGCATATCTGTCGGACGACGTGGTTCCACCATAATGGCGCGCCATCACACTATTCACGCGACGTCCGTCAGCACCTTCACCCGACATGCGGGGACAGGTGGATAGGTCGCGGTAGACCGATTCGTTGGTCACCACGATCGCCCGATTTAACATCTCTCAACTTTTTCCTGTGGGATTACATGAAGAGTATTGTCTTCGAGACCCCTGTGGAGTCACAGGCCGATCTCTTTGCCCGTGTAATGATTGCAGAGGAGGTCATTCGGGACACTTCACATACAAACGGTCCAAAAGTCCTGAACATTGGTAGCAGGTAAACTTTGTGCAACGAAACTCGTGGTCGCCACTTCGAGCATATGTTGTAGTTTACGCAGGTACGAGTAGGTTCATGCACGTGCAGCGTATCCTTTGACGTTATTTCAAAGTCTTTTATTTTCCAAACGGCGCATTTCCGGACGTTGGTTTATTACCAAGTATTGCTGTTCTCAGTCCCCTCTACAACACGTATAACTGTGTAATAGCAATTTTGAATCATTCTGTATTGAAAGTCAAAAAATAAATATCGGTGAGAAAAAAAGGAGAGGAAACTTTTCGATGAGGTACGTTCTTATATACGATTTTGGAATTCTACACTAAACTGACCATTTTCGGAGACTCGCCTGAAATGAGGTCCGGTGTCCCGCATTTTCGTCCCCACTATCTTCACTATTTTCAGAGGTGCTAATTTCTTTATTGTTTTGTGTATAATATTGAATTCAAGTCATCTGCTGTGCTGCGTTACGTTTTGCTACTTTCATTTTAATATTGAAAGATCGATGGACTCTTGTATTACTTAGTAGATAGGTAGTAGAACATTCATCCGGAGTAACTGGGACCAGTTGTAATTCTGACAATTAAAAATTCACACAGTCCGGAAACGGAAAATAAACAATAAAATAAATTACTATAACTTGTGTTTAAAACAGAGTACTGTACAGGACAATATAAATATTATTTAACATACATGTGTCGAAACACGAATTAGTGGAAAAACTGAATGAGTCACTAAGCGACAAATATGTTTGATGAAGATGTATACTCCCGGAAACAGAATATTTTTTTGAGCTTTTTTATAAGTCCCGCGATGTTAGTAGTTTGGATTTGTACGGTTTGCAATACCACTCTCCTGCGACGAGGGCAAAAGCTCCTCACCTTCGTTCCACCAATCGTAGGCAAACTTCAAACTGCTTCCATATTTGTCACACCAATAAAAGACTAGTACTGGCAAACATACCCCTATTAAATCGTAACCAGCTTCGGTAGACACTCGCCACAATCTAGTACCAGCACGCCTTCCAACCTCCCCCGTGTCACGATATTGTTGAACCCACTTGCAAGCAGTTCTCCGACTTACCCCATATTGCCTTCCAGCTTCCGAGACACTGAAATTGGCACTTTCCACCAACGCAATCACCTTTTCCCTAACGGAGTGCTCGTGATGAGACATGGCAGTAGAATACTTCGCAAGGTTCACTTTGTTAAACTCGTGTAAGTCAAGTTTCCCCTCCATTGAAACACGAGGTCGTCTGGTCAGATAAGATAAGGTATTGGACTCCGATCGAGGAGAGCAGCGACAAAGGAGATCTTTCCCAGAACAGAGTGTATAGCCTAGCATTTTCCGAGGAAAACATTAATCGTAATTGGGGAAACGTGATTTTCTAAGACGAGAGTGTTTTCCTCTGCAAATGACCGACCCGTGCGCGTATATCGAGTGTCATCTGAAGCCCAGGACGCCGTTTTGGTGAACCAGGCTAAGGAGAATCCTTTCCGCTCTTCAGAACAGTTAAGACGCCTGTCTTATTTTCCCGGTTGCGCGAGAACTGTGAGAAATCGTCTGAGAGATAATGGACTCCGATGGGCGGAGACGAAGCGTGTCATGGTTGAAAATTGGCCTGATCCACCACCCACAACCACTGATGCGCTCTGGGATGTTGTATGTGAAGCGTGGGAGGAAATTGCCAACAGCACGACTTATGCGTCAATCTTAGTTAACTCAAACCATTGACGGTAGCAAGACGTGATAGACTATGAGGGGAATTGGACTCGTTATTAAGTGAACAGAACAGAACTTTTAAGGGCTCAAAAAATACATACAAAGATATCTTCACAAATATAAATATCCATGTTGGTTCGTATAAAGTTATATACTCGTAAAGAATGCATCTAAATTACCATGTTCGTTCCCTGCTATTGAAATCAACAATTAATACTGAAATTAACGTGAATGAATAATAGTTATGTTCCTTGAATTTATATAAGTGTTCAGTAAGGAAAACAAGAAAGAAAGAACGAAATAAATGAAATAGAAAAGAGGTGATAAAGAAAGAAGGAAGAAACGAGGAAGGTAGGAAAGAATGAAAGAAGGTGGGAAAGTGGAAAGGGGAAAGGAACGAAAGAACGAAAGAAGGTGGGAAAGTGGGAAGGGGTAAGGAACGAATGAATGAAAGATGGTAGGAAAGGGAGAAGAGGAACAGGAACGAATGAATGAAAGATGGTAGGAAAGGGAGAAGAGGAACAGGAACGAATGAATGAAAGATAGTAGGAAAGGGGGTAGGGTTAAGGAACGAATGAATGAAAGATGGTAGGAAAGGGGGTAGGGTTAAGGAACGAATGAATGAAAGAAGGTGGGAAAGGGGGAAGGGGAAAGGAACGAATGAATGAAAGATGGTAGGAAAGAGGGAAATTATAAAAAAGGAAAGGAAAGAAGGAAATCAGAGAAAATGTTGAAATTGATATCTGAGAGAATGAGAGATACTCAATTAAATGCAGTTTTAATTTTTATTCTATAATTTATTCTGGAATATTTTTCTTGCTTTGGTAAATTGCTTAAATTTCCCATGTATGAAATGCGATGTTTTATTGTGTGATTAACTTAGTCAATCTGTGTGAATAAAACTCAATTTCAGTTGAATATCTTAATAAAAGTGTTTTGTTTTGTTGTTGTATTTATTGATATCTAAACAAAGTTTTTTGTAATATTACTCTCTGAGCATGTTTTATGTTGCACTATTACAGCCAAAGTGTTATATCTGTGATCAATATATTTCTAGTAAAGGTAATTTATTTATTCTTTATTAATATCGTTAGAATTAACCTTTAGTGTTATTCAATCATTTTTTATACAACTGTTTTCTATAATTCTTGAATTCCGATTGATATATAAGAATAGTGTAAAGAATTGCAAATTATGTGAAATTACGATAAACAATACACTTCACTTCATGCCAATGAGCTATGAGTTCTTTACGTCACTGTATAAAGTTAAGAAATTATAGGAATATTTATATGTAATTCCTGATTCGAATTTTTAAAATCCATACGATAACTTGCAATGATATCCAAATTCTATGATAAAAACAATGTTTTTTACAGTAAGAAACTAACGTTTCTACACAGAAGTTGAATTTGTTTTTATTCCCTAGGACGGTGTTGTGAGACAACTTGAGATGTCATTTTAATACCGAGAATAATAAAGTTTATTGAAGTTAAGAATATAAAGAATAATTTTTGGTAATGGTGTATAATAAAAAAATCACGAAATATTTCTTTAATAGCGGCGTAATAAAACATTTTCTCTGGTTACGATTTAATAGGGGTATGTTTGCCAGTACTAGTCTTCTATTGGTGTGACAAATATGGAAGCAGTTTGAAGTTTGCCTACGATTGGTGGAACGAAGGTGAGGAGCTTTTGCCCTCGTCGCAGGAGAGTGGTATTGCAAACTTTACAAATCCAAACTGCTAAGAACGCGGGACTTAGAATATTTTTGTGAGCCCTTTTATGTTTCTTGGACCGTACGTATGCTCTCCCGTCCATGCATCACAAGTTCTGTATGCTACACATAATATTTTATTTTGTACAGTGGCGTATCTAGGTGAAATTGCTCCCATGGAAAATGTCAAAATTGCGCCCCTATTCGAATATTTAAAATGTGTTTAAATTGATCATTAACACTTACGAGCTTCATAGACGAATTTTCATTTGTCCAATTGAAATATAGACAATAAAATATTCTTTAGAATAAAGAAAGGTGCAACATGTACCGATTTTTCTTCTGACTGAACTGATTAAGTAATATATAGCCCAAGGAGAATGTTCTCTAGGGAATCAAAGAATTCAAATTTTATATTCAGCAAGTAAAAATTATTTTAAATTCGTATACGCCACGACCCGAGCGAACTCGGGTATCGACTGGCGACCGGTAATAAAAAGAAATAAAGATTCTAGCGTGAAATGTTTTTTTGGGAAAATGGTAAGTACATTGCTTTTGGTTTAGTGTGACCAGTTTGTTTGACTAAGTACAGTTAAGTTAGAAAAATACAATGTACTGCAAAAATTATGCACTGCTAGTTTATGCAGTCAAATTATGCACCCTCGACATTGGCGCCCAGGGCTCGTGCCATGGACCTCTGATTTTGTATTACTATTTAATTAAATACAGGACATAATATACATTTTCTGAATAGGTTATAAATATTTTGTTATAATAATATATTTTCTGGAATCGTTTTAATTTTCTTTTTGGAATAGACAAACATTTTCCCCTGTGATATCATACATGAATAATTTAAATATCAACAATGAATTAATTTAACAATGTTAAAACAAAATATTTTCTGCAGTTTAATGCTAACGTTTTTAAAAATAAACGTAAGAGTGTGTATACGCGCGCGAGAGTATTTCTTTACGTACCTGCGTTTTGTACACACCCATATATATATATATATA
>NNCF01126863.1:1429233-1456688 GCA_002313205.1 Laupala kohalensis | reverse complement strand
TATATATATATATATATATATATATATATATATATATATATATATATATATATATATATATATATATATATATATATATATATATATTGCTCTCAATCATTTTTCCGAAAGATCATTTATCTACCACATGTTCTACATGTAATATTTTACTTGCTTCATGGTAAAAGTAAAAAAAAAACAATGTAATTTGAATATGTTAGGTTAAAAAGAGCATTTACCTTCCAGTGACTTTAAACAGGATGAAAATAATTTGATGGACAGATGTGATTATATCGAAACCATCAACGTCTACTCCGTTTCCAACTTATTTCTTCAAGGTGTTTTACTGCCATGTAACACAGTCACAGGTAAGACTGCGAAACCACAGATGGAACTAGTCGATAAGATCGATTCCACTTGAGTCACGACATTTGCAACTGTATGTCGTTCACAAGCACGTCGCTGCAATCGCTCATAGGCATGAGACAGGTGCTGGGGTGTTGAATTCATGTGTCGACTAGAACAGGAACGCATTTCAGCGCGGCGGCGTCAATTATGAAGCTGCAGTCAGCTGTTCCGACACGCGAGCCCTCTGGCGGCGCACACGACAGCCATCTAAGCGAGGTCAAGGTCGGTATTGTAGAAATAGATATCATGTGCGCATTTATCTTCGCACGATATAGGTAGATTTTGGTATGTGACTGCGAGTTGAAGATGAAGGAAACGCGAGTCCTATCTTAAGAGGTTCAAAATTGAAAAGTTATTTAAGTACAATTATCTAATTAGATTATGATTATTAAGGAGTGCAACTAGTATTTTACTTGATTTGCATAAATACTTAATAGAACTACAAGAAACAAGGCATAATATTATTCAAAAAATATGTATTCGAATTACGACACCTACTCTTTCACTTCCTCTATTTCCTAAAAAAATATGTTTGATTCTGCACTTTGTCGACTCTCGTGGAAAAAGGAATGTAATACAGTAATACTATTCGAAGCAATGTTATTCTTAATAATAAAATATTTTTTTAATTTCTTAATCTTTGGGTCACAACGGCAAAAAAATATCGAAAATCGTGCATGAGATTAATTTAACCACCTTTCTAAATTTTGTATCTACACAGAATTGTTTAAGAATTCCAATTCGAAAACACTTCGTTGCCAGAACCGGATCCATAATCCTCATAATCCCCGGCCCCAATACCAAATCAAAATGCGGTCTTGCGTCCCTGATATACCACATCATTCCATTGTTTAAGTATTAACTCGCTCCTAGACAGTTGTGTAAATATTACCCTTAGAGGGATTTTTGTTCCTTTCGTTGGCAGCCCTGATTTATTCGTGACCATGGATACCGAATGTAAATTAGGGTAACGTAATTCTGCTTGAGGCCCCGTAGTGTCCAAAATCCGGAGTGCTCTTGATTCATGTTGAAAACTATCGAAAATGTACGTTCGTTTGAACCATGTGTAACAGACGAAATGCTATTGCCTCACTTTTCACTGCAAGCTTTAAAACCAATCCATGGCATAAATAAATGGAAGCAAAGACAGTGGCAATTATTTAAGTTCCACAATCTGTAGAGGTCCTAGTTCATATATAATTTATTCTGTACACCATGGTGATTTTGTACATTGTGATGACTACATAAGCTTAAGTTTAATCAATAAAAACGTTTTTAGATTATCTGATAATATAAGCAACAGTTTGTTATAAGAAAGACCAGTGATATAGGACAAAAATATTCACGTGCTATATTTGCCCATTTAGAAAACAAACAAGCAAACGTTTAAAGTCATACTACAAATGATCACTTATTAGCTTACTTGTGACAAATTATACAAATTAGTTTACTTTTGACACAATAATAATAATGAGAATTAAATGATACAAATTAACTTACTTTAGACACACAATAATAATGAGAATTACGTTCGCAATCCCTTATAGGATAGTAGTTCTCTCAGAATCCACGTACATTATTTAATTTAATTGAATGTTATGCAAATATAAACCTTGTGTGCTCATCCGCAATGTTAACGCGAAACTTATTAGGAACTCGAGGAACAAAGTGTGTTTCCAAACTCAATAATCGTTATTCCCATTATACATGAACAAAAATATCCTGAATTACCTTCCACTTCTCTTCCTAAACGTGCGTGGCCTAACGCACGCACGTTTTGGTTAATGTTGATAAACCATACGTCAAAAAGCAAATCGTCTGCCTCTCCGTTCTAGGTTGCCGCCTAGATTGTCTATATGGATGAGCTGGATTGTTGGAAAAGTACAAACAATTTATGATCGTGATAAGGTCTGTGTGCCTCTTTGTTCTTCCGTGTGATCGTTGGTCATCAACTTCGGTATGATCGTTGGATTTATTTTGAATATTTCCTTTCCCTCAAATCCTTCCTATTTGGGCTATTCTTAAAAATGGTTGTCAGACCTAAGGTGATTTCCTGAATATTGAATCCCTCTATTTGAATAGTTAATGAAGGAGGTGAGTCAGTTACCATTTGTAAATACAGTAATGAAATTTCCACGAAATTTTCCTGCCAGAAATTTCCTACACTCAGATTCACTGATGATAACGGCCATGCCATTGAAAACATGTTATGAAACAAAGTTGTTACCATGGCAAAACATGGAAATTTCATTAATGTATTGAATAGTTTAGCAGAATTATGTATATTGAAAAACAAATGGTTTAATGTCGTGCTTAATACAAACATAATTTTTTGTTACTCCACAATTACCTTTTATATTTTGAATGAAATTTTGTGATATTCATGGAGAAAAAGTCCGTAATATTTACGGAGAGAGAGTTAATGCTTCGAAATGAGCGAATGTGCGTTGGAATATAAATGCGTTCGCCTAATAAACATTTTGAAATTATTAAATCGTCATAAAATCAAACTTTTTTTAATACGAGAAAACGGGACGGCTGTTCAACTGATGAGAAATTTCGGATATTGTCCTCGGAACACTCAATCAATAGTAGGATCATTTTCAACTTCGGATTCCAAAATTGCCAGTTTCAAGTTGTCATTTTTGTTATTGGTTGTGTAGAAAGTCATTAATACCCATGTGATTTAAAAACTTATGTTAAGGCAAGTGTATTCAAGAGGTTCGCTCACTATCGGCACTAAACGTTTTGAAGGAAATTTGACGGTGATCTGCCTGCCTGCCTCTCGTTTCTCCCGTCGGCTCCTCTCTTAAATGGAAATGGCGAATGTAAATACTCGCCTTTCGCAAACTTTTGCTCCCTTCCTGCAAAACTTAAGCTAAACGGGGCATTTTTTTCTAGATAAATATACTTCCTGCTTATTTTCCATTTACTATTTTTGCCAATTCAAATTGTATTTGCGTACACAATGTAATTGATAAATACGTATGGAAAATAATCAGTATATAAGAACGTATCAGAAATATAAGAACGTACTCTTGACTTGAAAATTGTTCATTCCATTACCTAGCAGATTATTGTTATAAATGTAAATAATTAATAATAATGTAATGTTAGTTATAATTATAGTTATAATGCTTATAATTATAGTTTTAGTAAATAAATGTTCTTTTGTGATCCTTTTATTTTATGTTATTGCCCTGTTCCTGGGTCTTCGTCCCCAATTCAACTCTTTACTTCTATGGAACGGGCGGGTACTGCATCTTAACCCCCACGCTGCAGGAAGGGCACAGGTTTACTGCTTTAGCCGTACATGTCATCAGTGTATGATCTACATCCCGTACGATGAAGGTAAGTCATTCTCCCATCTCAAAACTTTTGTCGGACTGTTCCTGAGAGGGGCCATCCTACACAGTTCGGTTTTCGGGATGCGAAAGAGAGACTAAATTCGTCGCACTGTGGAGAGCGTCGGGTTGCATCTCTTAGGAGTACTGCGACGCGAGCGTGAACATGGATGAATGACGCACCTTCAGCATAGAGGATGTATGCAGTGTGTACCCCATCCTTTTGTAAGAAAGGATCCGCACTATCTGAAAGTGTGTTTTGATTTATTTTCGTGAAATTTTTACATCTCTTCACTCTAAGTGTATCCCAGCGCGAATCTAGCGCCTTAGAAACCTGATAAAGGAGTGTGGAACGTTTCATTTAGCACCTCCAAAGAACTCGCGCCTTTACAGCTAGCCCTAATTCCTAACAATTACGCGCGCAGCGCTTTTACATAACATTATATTGTTCTCACAATAAGTAAAATTACGCACTGGCAATAGATATTTTCTTTCATGTCTTTATGTAACTTCTGTCTTTAATTATTGTATTTAGTCTGTATTCACAAAGTAAACTGAATTGGAGGTTACATCTGCATTTTAGCTTACTAAATATTTTTACCTAATCATAATTGCCACTCCTGCGACGTGATTTATCATGCCACAGGGGCAATTTATAACAGGGACTATTTTCTATGATAAAATTTGTAATTTTCTAATTCTGTTCTAATTTTTTGTACTGTCTAAATTCTTAAATTTTGTAATTTACTATTCCATTGCAATAATTCTGTATCAGTACTCTATTATTTATTTAATAACAATAACTACGCGGGAATGTACTCCCCGTGTAAACCTTGAAGCTTGCAAGCTGAAGTCAGTCTTTCTTGTTACTCGCGCCCAGTGTACTACTGCTTCGAGGTGTAACGGAGTACGGATGCACGGAAATGCTGAACTTCCCTTCTTCGTTAGTGCCATCGAATGACGTGTTCGAGTAATCTTTGAACAAGATGCTTTTAAGTATTAATCAAACATTCTAAACCCAGTTCGTTGTGGCAATGCAGTATTTAATGGAGATGTGGATTTACTGGGTTTTACATCTCTCAGAGCGCGGATGGTATGACATACATTGTATGAGTACTTTTAAATTGTATGCGGTTCGCGGTAACGAAAGATTGTTCGTACGCTTCATCATTCCCGTAAGGGACTGAGTAGTAATCTTAAGAGTATACGCATGAGATGAGTCCAGCCCGACAGCGTGTCTGAGAGAAGATGCTATTTGCCAGATCGTAACATCAATGCTCAACTACTACATTACCTAAGGATAGAGACCAGGATTTGCTGGATCCCTTCAGTCTTCAGGGGCAATTTTTCGGTATCGTTACCATGATTAAGAGCTCTCATTATTAATAGGCGAACTTTACAACTGCATAATTCCTGGCCAGGTTTCTAACACAGTCAGTTAGCAATCATTTCTAGTGCTTCTATAATGAATGATTTTCAGAGTATTTTTATGTCATGTCTTGTGTTTCTATTGTGAATAATTTGGAGGGCATTTTATGTTATTAATTGAAACAGGATATTTTTATGTCATTTCTTACATGTTGCTTAGTTTTAAGAATTAGGTTATATTTTATTATGTCTTTTTTATTTTTAAGTCTTAGGCTTAGATTTTTTAATTGTAATACATAGATTTAATAAATATGGTACTTTCCATGTGGTCCTCCGATTACTCACGCACCAGAGTGCATAGAAAATACATGTAAGCTATCTCACCCCAAATTTAAGAATGATACAATTCAGAACATAGAAGTTATGGTGAGATGAAGGAAGTGAGTCGCAAATTGTGCCTCGCTATTCTTTTCAATCATATGTTGCGATACCTCAAATAGATAAGAGTATACATTTACTTGGCACTCCTTCTAATACAAAAGAATCCCCATGTAGTGTATATTTATAACATATAAATAAGTAGACAAATTGACAAAGGAAACATAAGCACCCTGTCCGACTCTCCTAGTCCTGTTTCGCGCACAAGAAAAATTTCACATTAAACTTCCGTCTTTACAATAATCAACTGAGGATTACACTATTAATATACCATTAAAATTATGGTATTGTCTGTATTCACATTAATATTTTGATACAATCCACGACTAGCAGCTGTTTTCCAGTCATCTTGAATTCACCTTAATTCATTAATAACATGATAAATCGAGTCCATGTTCCTATCTTCGAACAAAATGTAGGTGTCATAATGATATCGAGAAGATAACGCCGATTACTTGACTAATTTATTGCGCAAATGGCATGACTTTAGTTTTTATTTCAATTGCAATAATCGTTATATCTCGATTGAAGATATAGGGTATATAAGAACTTTTCAGATTACACATACTGTGATCTCTTTAATTCTACTGCACCAGGAATATCAAACTCGTATTCCTCCTGTGTTTTTGTGTGGAATACGTGTTTTTTTGTGTACCGATTCATGGGGAGGCGATTTTCATTATGATTTGAGTATACTCTAAAATGGTGTCGCAAAATGAGATGCTTACTTTTATATGAGGTACGCAAAGCATAAGTGTAGTAAGTCCAAAATCGACAAATTTTTGATAACTTAGTTGTACAGCACATAACATCGTCCTTTCAGAGTCAAAGAATAGTGAATACTAGTCCTCTCTTGTCTTTTTGGCGTATGCACTTTTTTATTGTTCTTACAAATTCCCTCCTTTCGTCAGTGCTGTATTGACGCAAGTCCATGTTACTGACTGTTTTTAACAGAGATGGATTTAAGCAATGAAGATACTGTAACTGAATGTTCTGAAGATATCGAAGATAAATCATGGAGTCAGGACAATGTAACTGTATGGATTGCATTTAAATTAACTGTATTTTAGGACTGTACACACAACTTTAGTAATATGTACAGGAACATCATATATAAATGTTTTTTTTTTGTGGAGCTTTACGGCTCGTCGACATCGAGGTCATTAGAGCCCTAAAAACTTGTACAGGTAGGGAAAATGCAGTTACGCACTAGGGAGAGCCAACATGACTCTCCCCGCGTGTAAGACTCACTGAATGACTCAACCATACCCACTAAAAACGCTCCTGAATTACAACTCAAAACTCAAATATCAACATATCTCAAAACATTACATATATTTTTTAACAAGGAAGAAAGATACCCTAGCGTCGGGATTGAAAAGAACAAGAGGTGACCAAGAAAGGTCAGGAAAGAGAAAGGAAGGAGCCTTCACAGTGGAAGTAATGCCAGACTCAGCTCGGGGCCCCGTGTTTGCTAAACACGTACTTACTAGATGTAAGTCCCCTGTTTCTCCATTCCTAACTAGGAAAAGAAGGGAATGTGCGGACCATTTACTGCGGGATTGCCATATATACGGCGAAGTAATGAGTTCTAAAGGAAATGTCGTGAATTTAAAGAAGTACGAGAGGAAATAAAAGATCATTAAAAAGAATTATAAGGTATACGCGGTGTTGACAACACGAATGTGAGTAATACGAGATGTGATTCAAGAAATATAGTACATGCTGGATAGAAGAAATGTAACAGCTTCAAAGAAAATATCGTGAAGAACATCTGAAAGAAAAAAAATGTTCTGAAAGTGTTATGTCTAAATGTACGATGAAATTAGTGATAAAAAACTACCACAGAGTTGTGGAATCACTAGGTTATATATAAGACTATCTACGATTGTATTGCAATTGAATATTGGAATAAACAGACAAATAAGTATGCGAAGTCCAATCCTAAACTAATATACAATCCTTAACAAAATCCTGCCACATCTGCACGGCTAATACTATTGCTAATCTCAATATTTCTTCGTTAGGTTATACTAATTATATTATGAAGACATTAGTAAATAAAAAGTCCTTAGCGTCTCATATCAGACCAATACGCCACCGCTTAATCAAACAGTGCTTAGATAGGATGAGTAGATCTTTTTCGGAATAGTTGTTATATCACTCTCCTCTTTCTAGTTGAGTAGTTGTTTGTACGCGACAAAAAGATAAGTTCCGTGTCCCTTGCGTCAGCATGAGCCGTGGGATGATGATTCATAAACCACTCCTTCGGTAGTTTGAGAAACGAGCCTCAGATTTCTCATTCGTTACAGGATTCGCATATTTAGAAGGAAGAAAATTCTTCACTCTGATTCGTAACTCTCCATTCCTAGGAGGTATTTTCCTTCCTCAAAAGTTCTCATATATTCACATCTGTCGGTGCAACTAACTTCATTGTTTTCTGATTTCTCTCTCCTTTAAGCCATCTTTGTGGTCTTCAACCTTGATAAATAGTAGGGAGAGGCAATTCTTTCGGATTTTCTTGAATGTGCAAACCTCCTTTAATTCAATTCACATACATATCAGATACATTTCTCAAAATAGAGACCTTTGAGTGACTTGGAGAAAACTTCTCTACACGTCTTCAAATTTCTCTTCGTTGATTGATCAAGGGATTCTTATTTTGCTGACGAAACTTCGAAATATTTCTTGTCAAACAGAGCCTCGGTTCCACTCCAACAACGTTATACAGAGAGCAAAAGTAAAGCTGTTTTATTACTATTTAATTGACTTCTATGGACTCAGTTTTAAAGAGTTTGACTTTAAATCAAGTAAATTGGCATTGGCAACTTGAAATTTTACTTTTAACATTAGTTCTCTCTGTCCCTCCTCTTTCGATTGGTTGCTTAAGATAGTACTAGCGTAGGTACAATTAAATCACAAAAATATCTGAAACCGCCATAAATAAACAGAGAAACATGTATTTATAGTGATTTCAACTTGAAAACATACCTAACCGTCCATTTAGATTAAATAATTGCAATTATAATTAGTGTTGAAATACATTGCGTCTTATGGAGAAAACACTTATTTAGAAAAGATGGCCAACTTTTAAATAACGAAAATGATGGAAGTTTATTTTGATTTGTTGTAAATTTTCCGTAGTAGTTTTCACATTACTTTTATCTATAGGTTACCGGACATTTGAGAAAGATATTTCACTTTTTCCGAGGTGAGATGCATAAATCACGAAACCGTCGCGATCAGTCGCCATGTTTTTGCATGCTCTTATGCATTCAAACCAGTCAAGCGAGTTCTTTAATATTATTTGTACTATATTATTAACTAATAGATGAAAATTAAATCATGTTTTTTCTTCGTTATTCATTTTGTTGTGTTTTAAAACAATTAGAATAATAATAAAGAAAACATTTATATACCTCAGTGATTTGACTAACTTGGAGTGCTGGTCCCACATTAACAGGAACACATTGGTCTGTTGTATTCAAGAATGAGTACTCCTTCGAAGAGACCTTCTCCATCGCTCCTTTTCCCTTGTCTTGAAGGGATCGAGGATGGAGGATGATACGATGTCTCTTTTGATTTGGCAGGGGAATTACGAGGGTGCCGGATATACTTCCTGTCGCACCTCTCCGAGGCGGTTGATACACGAATGACATGAAGGCGAACGGTGATGAGTGAATGTTGTGGTNCCCCCCCCCCCCCGAGAAAACCTGACGCGACTGGAATACTCATTCGAGGTAATTTATAATTTTTGCACTCTAAATGTCTATGGACTATATTGGTATAAACAATTAAAACCAATTTTTAGTAGTGTCATGAACATAATTTTTTAAATATCCCCCATATAAATTGGACTGTCATCATTTTCAACTGGTTCTTTTCCTTTTTCCGTGCCTCAGAAATCCGTTCGGAACTGGTGGTCTTCTTTACTTAATAAATTATCTTGCTGTTTCGTTTGAGTTACATTATTTTTCAATTTCATAATTCTTAGTTGGAAATATTACTCTTCCAATCACTTTCTCAGGGTTATTCAACATGTTCAGAATAAAAGGTGGCAACGTTTTTATCAATATTCATGTACTTTAACTTCCGTTTTTACACACATTTTAAGAACTTTGTCAGATGAGACATTTCGGGAGAGAAATCAAAGTGCGTTTTCAAGTAGTTTTAATGAAAACTATTTTGATGGTATCGTGACACCGTCGAGTAAACAATTTTTATTCAGTCAGTATGTTCATTTGCTACCTTACACCGAACGGGTACGAAGAACTTCGATTATCCAAAGATGGGTGCGTTTGTGCGACCGCTCTCGCGTAGGTCGAAATTAAACGAGGAATCGCGTTTTCACTTTTAATGTTTTCAGTAGAGGAAACTTTATTTTGGTCAGTAATATTATTAGTTACATAACAAATGTCGAATATCCGAACATGATTTTAGCGAATGCTTGTAGTGGTCTTACAAGTGTTCTCTTAATTCCCCTTCAATTTTGGGATTCTAGATAATACCAGTAGGCATTATAATAACGTACGATGTTTAAGCCTTGTCAATGTTATGAAAAGGGAATGGAATCTTAAACGTATGTAATTCCGTCGAACAAATGCTTTGACAACAGATCATCATTCCCCTTCATCGTAGAAGTGGGTAGAGTGGGCTCAGAGAAATTAACCCGTAATTCCTCGAGGAACACTGTTGCACTGTTCCGTTAATTGAAGTCGTTCAACTTCAATGATACAAATTTCCTGACGCCAACTTAGTAAACGAACTCATGAACTCGAATTCCGTCAAGTTCAAAGAACTGCTAAAACGTGGATAAAATAAGTTCCAAAAAATTATTGTTCCTGTCTTGGAGATTAGTATGAAATACTCATGGATTCATATTTGCATAATTTTTATTAAGTAGAG
The DNA here is from genome assembly GCA_002313205.1 of Laupala kohalensis. Classification (NCBI taxonomy): domain Eukaryota; kingdom Metazoa; phylum Arthropoda; class Insecta; order Orthoptera; family Trigonidiidae; genus Laupala; species Laupala kohalensis. The sequence goes on along the minus strand of NNCF01126863.1, from coordinate 1,446,246 downwards.
AAAACAAGCTCGGTCTTATATGTGACTCGATAAAGGAGGTACGAAATATGTTATATTTACTTGATAGTGTAACATAATTAGGATTGTGAAAAAATAATACAAATCAACGAGGAAGTGCTTATATCTCGTCGTCACATAACAAAGACGAAAAAAAAATGGTCCAGAATTGCCAATCTCTGAGGAAGATTAATGTAAAATAAAAACATTGGAAGAAATAACCACACAAAATGAATTAGTTATAGTAAAAGAATTGATAATTATAGTTCAACAATATTACGAGTACAAACAGACTTAACTAGTATGGGTACAAGTAAATCAAGAAAGTTTGTTATTCAGTGCTCAGACCAGAGGCGATTTCCTAAATTTTGAAATTCGTATTTTCAGAGGAAAATCGGAGTTTCATGTCTAGAACTAATCTAGTAGTGAAAAATGTATTACTTTTCGAGTTTACCTATTTTTCATATTTTGGACGAATTATATACGGTGAGAAATAATAGTTTGTTGTCACACTTGTTACCAATTTTTATGTTACTCCGCTCCCAAAGTTTATTTTATTACACGAATGAATTCAGATATTTTTGAAAGTATAGTCTATGAATCAGATGGAGCAAGTTAGAAATTCAAAAGTGGGTAAAAATTTAGGACTGTTTCCAAAGTTCAAGCACTCCTCAATAAAAAATTTATGAGCATGGCGGAAACCTAGAATAATTTACTCCTTTTTTTGAGATATCATTTGAGAACGAACTCCGAAAAGTCAGATAACAGCAACTCCTTGATTAAATTATTTTATTAAGGACATTGTTAGATAATACCACAGTATCTACATTATCTAAGTTTCGAAAAAGTAAAAAATCAAAGAGACTTGCCAGAGTTCAACGTTGCTTTTATTTCACTTTAAAAGGGGTAACATTCCTCGGACCATCTTCGCTCAAAACGCTGGGACACATTCAGTAGCGTACCTAAGTGGGGCGGAGGGGGTGGTTCGCCATGGGCCTCAACACGTAAGGGGCCTCCAAATAGGCCACCTAATATCATTTAAACTTGTAAATTTGAACATAAATAGTATCTGAATTTTAAAACCATAAAATCAATAATATTTGACCTTGTTATTAAATGCAACTGAAATTTCTATTCTTTTTAATTCATCGGAACGTTGGATATGTACTAGTAGCCATGCAAACATGTTTGTGTTTGGGGACCTCCATAAACTTATAGTGAGGGGGTCTCCAACAATACTTCCACCCCGGGCCTCATGAGGTGTAGAAACACCATTGGACACAACTTCAAGTGCAGCTGTAGGACTCAGATAAAATATTAACTGCTGAAAAATACTCAGGTGCTGCAAATGAAGGCGTGTGCTATTCGTTCCGGGCCTTTTCTTTCATGAGAAAAATTTTGTCTTTCCGGATTTTCCAACTGACGATCGTAACTGGAACAATAACATTTCTGACGCTTCACTCTTGACGAAGCATGTCGAAATGATTCAACAGGTATTCTAAAATTTAAAAACCGATATTGTTCTTACTTTAGGAATGGTGGAAGACCATAAAATTCTAAGCTGGAGCAATTTCGGACAAACCAGGCTGAGTATCAAAGCTCGGACAGCGAAAAAATTGTTTTAGAATCGCCGTAGACACTATCAAGCGAATGTAATTTACTTCGTTGTGAAGTTCAATTATGGAATAAAAAATACGTTTATAATATGCATTTTTTGAAGAAGTATCATTAAATTCACCGTAATTTTTTTATCAGAAATATTTATGTCAATTATAATAATATACTTTGACATAATTCAAGATTTTGTACACTTTACATGGATGGTTTCATAAAAGCTTTATAAATAGTGTTTTGTCACTCTTGTAAAGTTCTCCTTGTCTTGTAACCCTCCATTAAAAGAACGGCTACGTTCGTTAGAACAAGGGCTCCAATGACCTTTGATGTCGACATGAGCCGTAAAGCCCCACAAAAAAAAAAAAAAAATCGTTAGAACAACACAGTAAGGGCATAGCATATTTCCTTTGTTGAACTTTTAACATGCTATTATCTCGAAAACCTTATTTTAGGAAAAAAAAACGCTGACAATAACTGCAATGAAAATTTGTTTGTGTTCTATGCAACGATTGTTTTAACGCTTACTTTACTTTTTTAAATAAAGTGCCACGTTGCGTAAGATAATAGCCTAATGTACAAGAATCTTTTAATTTGAATATTACATATGTGCTAAAAATTTGTTTTCCTGAATCTAAAACTTTTTGATTTCACAAGAACACAAAATCATAAAACTGGCATTTTTGTACTCGAGGAGTTCTAAATTGCGAAATCATACCTCGAATCATACATTCACGCTTGCTAAAAGAATGGATTACATGTATTGATACGTATGTTAACTTACGGTGAATTTACAAAAGCTAAAGTACATGTAAGTATATTCATTTATTAAATCAAGGCTAAAGAAAAGATGACTACCTTCTATATTACTGCTCGGCACTCCTCTTGATCCCTGCGCATCTTATCACAACGCAATCATAGTTATTATTTTCACCGCAGCGTATGTCAACTGTTCTAACATCTATCTTTACTTGTATAGTTCAACAATCGCCCCCTTATTTACAGAGACCTGTATACCTCTTCATCTTCCCTTTCTTTTTTGTAACTATTCTTATGTTCCTTGTGCTTTCATCCGATTTTTCATTTCGTTCCTTGCAGTATACTACTCAAAAGTTTTGAATCGCTCGTTTAAAACATTTTAGCAAGCTTTAAATCATAGATTTCCAAGGTAATTTGGTTTGTAAATACAGATGACAATGCAAATGTTTCAAAAATTGAGCTCATGTAACAAAGGACAACTAATCATAAATAAGAGTACAACTGATCAGGATTCTAAAACCATTGCACACCCCCAAATAATATGAGGTAAACTTAATGTTGTATTAACTTAGAAACAATTTATTGACAATTTTATCGCCATTTTCAAATTTAGATGCAGTGAGAAAGTAGTAATCATACTTGTCGGGAGGGAATTTCATTTGCGAGTTTTCGCCGTTGTCAGTGTCATGATGTCACTGTTACCAAGGGTTTTGAAATTTCACCGCATGAAGGCATATAAGATTTACAAAGTCTAATCATTGGATCCGCTCACTCCCTAAAACTTATAAAGAAATACAATCTCCATTAAAAATCCGCGAAGAACAAGTCCCTTGGTGTTCTCACGTTAGGGCTCTAATGACCTCGATGTCGGAGAGCCGTAAAGCCCCCCCCCAAAAAAATCTCACGTTAGGAACCTTTGTGTCACTTTCACTTCTTCAATTCAATGGGATAAACACATAGCTAACGTAAGGATATATACGTTTCTCTTCATGTACTCAAACTTATTCATAAATTTCTTCCAAATTCAGCCAAAGAAATGGTCATATCCTCATTCATATACCCTCATTTTGACTTCTGTGACATTTTTTTTTTAACACGGATATGAATGCTAGTCTCGCAAACAAACTTCAACTCATTCTGAACACTTGTAATATATACATTTACAACTTAAGAAAGTTTCACATTTTGAATTTTCATCACTCAAATAAAGACTTACCGTTACAGGCGTAAATTACTCAGTCTTAGATTACTTTACTTACTACTTTGTAAGAACGATCTTTCGTATTTAATTGACTACGTCAGGAATCAAAAATTCTTTCAATACTCAAACATACTCAAGGCATCCATACTAATACATAAATGCAAATGTGTGTTTGAAACTTGATCACGACTAAACTACTTAATCGATCATCATGAAATTTGGTAAGGAGATAGTTTGGATATCCAGAATGAACTAGGCTAACTTTTATTTTTTAAATGTGTGATAAGAAAGATAAAAAATTGTTTTTGACAATATCGATAAAATCGCGGAAACAAAGTTATATTGGCTCACGCTGTCTAAACGGTTAGAGATAGGTAACTATTAATGGCAATATTGTTTACCTCAAAGTTCTACAAAACGTCCTTGGCAGTATATGTCTAGCTACAAAAATTAACATAAATTATTGATTAAACATTAAAAATAAGAGTGTTTAAATACTTCAATTTAAGATGAAAAAAATCAATCATCATCAAATTTAATGGATTACTTGTTTTGTACATTTAACAAAGATGTAAAGCGTCTTTAAATCGCAAAATTTCGACGAATCATTTAGCTTTTACAAGAATTTTAATGAAATTGTGCAGTCGCGTCATGTTCCAAAAGCGAAAGTTCGTCCGGGGCGACTACCACGAAATGGTGCAGTTTATACAGTCAAGATCTGGATTAAATTGTGTGATTATGAATTTGAAAAATTAGGATGCTGAACATGTTTTTAAAAACCAGTAAGTATAAGTATTTTGATCTTACAATATAGATAGATTTTACTTTTTCAAATAAAGAAACATTAGTCTAAGAAAATCCCGAGCAACGCCGGGTATTAAGCTAGTTTACAACAACTCTTGTAACTATAGGAGTAGCTAGGATATGGAATTCTCTTCCTATTACTTTCAGGAATAGTTCTTGTATACACTCTTCCAAGAAACAGGTTCTTAACGTTTGTCTCTCAGAATCACTCCAGAAGTAGCTGGTTTGTCCAGGCAAAGATTAAGACAATTTCAATGAAAACTTTCGTGATAATAGCTGTAAACTATTGTCATTTTTAATAATAGTAAGTATACTGTTCATTGTTATGTGGTGTACATAATTTTTTTATTAATAATGTTTTAATATTTATCCATAATATGAATTAAAACGATTAAATGTTTCATTATGCCAAAGGATTTATTTGGCTTGATCTAATATTAAATTGTAATTATTATAAACGTAATAAGAATATTTGTTATAATTACTACTACACTAAATAAATTTAAATGTGTTTAACGTTATTTGTAAAATCATAATTTTGTAAGTTTTAATCCTTTAATTTAAATATTCCATTGCAATATTCTTCGTAATATTTTGAAATATTTCCTTGTAATTTATGTATTTTGTATTTTATGTAATTTTTCTCTATCGTGCATGTGTATTAAATTATCTAATATTTGTGTTCCAAATTGAGGTTTCTTCTGGGTTTTTCTCAATTGCTTAAGGTTAATACCGTGATGATCCCTAGATTGATACCTCAGAGTAGAGTAGTTCTATTATTGTGATAAAATTTATGTATGTTTTAAATAAATGTAAGTATTATTATTATCACTCTTATTATTACGTTCATGAATGTATGTAAATTTGTATGTATTATTTCTTATGTATTGTATTATGTATTGGTCAGGTGGGCCTGATGGCTTGAGACTAGCCATATAATATTTAGTTTATTATTTATAATATTTAGATTCAATACAAAGTATAAACTAATCTACAATACTTTAATGATACTTAAAAGTAAAAATTATGAGAATTAATATATTAATTATATCCAATACTATTAGGGATCAATCAGGATGTCACTATTCTTTGTATGCATTTACATAAAATAACAAACTGATACACCCCAAATCAAAAAGAACTATTCTCGTATCCGGAGGCGGGGGCCTTCCCCTCCCCCTTCCCCAAATTCTTGCAAGTTGAAAATAAAATTAAAAAAGTAATATGTATGAAATCCATTGAAATTTCCCACTTTTTATTAACTTATTGTGTCAACAAATTCACGTGCGAATGCATTTAATGTATGTTTATTGAAAATCTTATTGAAAAGTAGATATCTTACTGAAAATGAAGTATATGTGGTAATATCTCCAGTCCTCGCCGATCGAGTAATACCGCGGAGGAGGGGGTTACTCCTCGAACTCGATAAATTCTTTTAGGGGGTTGGTGTCCCAGTTCCGTGCACTTTTGCAGTGATGAGAGAATTAATCTACTCATACTGCACTTAGGGAAGGTCACTGGATTTCTGCAGTTGCCTCTACATTTCCTGGAGGATTTCTTTTCCGACGTTGAGGGTTGTAGATTCGCATAATGAAGTTGTGGTTCGAGAATGATAAGTCACATGTTTCTAATATGTTACCTTGTAATCTTGTCCCCTTCCCTGCTCAAAAACTTTGCTACGTCCTCGAATAGTACGTCCATGCCTATCGGCATGAATGTATCTACTGTGTAACTTGTTACGCACTGATGTTTACGCAGAAACACAAACTAAAAGAACCACAAATAATAAAAATATAATATTAAATTAGAGATGCACCAATTTTCGTATTCAAACATGAATCTCTGAATACCAACCGCTAGTAAGTAACTAACCGCGGATAGCCATTTTCTGCTGCACGGAGATGCAAAAAAACATCCGTTTTAGTAGTGCAATTACTGACTTGGGATCAGTTATTACAACTTTTTTGCAAATCAACTTTAAACTCATAATACGCCGACGTAATATCGATTTTCCTTGTGTGTGTTTGTCGTGTATATGAGTCGGCTTTTCAAAATATTTTACGAAATAGTATGTACTATTCTACACGAGTCGTGACGCAACCACTGTTATCTTATTGGACGAACGAGATAAAACTAGTAAGGCCCTTCAAATACCAAAGCATTTAAGATATAATGCACTTAAATTTACTCTTTTATCACAAAGTGATATATGCGTACATATCAAAGTTGCAAACATCGTTGATGAGAGATTTAGCTGTCGAAAAAGGAAATTGTTTCGTATCATATTAACTGAAGGCTATATTTTTCTTTCTTTTAAGTGTATAAGAAACTGCACAATAACCTATATACAGCATATCGCAATGAAATATTTGAAATTACTCATCTTCATTATGCAAGACCCATTTCTGTCTATGTGAATTAATGTTTTTCTTTACTTAACAATTTTAAAAAGACACATGTTTGTAATGTATAAATGGCTTAATGTATAAATGTATGAGAATTTAATACAGTACGCATGGTATCTAATATATCTAATATACATAAAGCTGTATATAATATACATCTCTGATTATTATAAAAAACATTTATTACTTCGTACAAGAATAAAGAACACAATTATTTTCCCGGACATGTTTGCTGTGGTGAGCATCATCTTGTTTTTCTGATAGTATTTGTAATTTTTTTGTATTATTATTATTATTGGGTCCATAGGGCTCAGTTGTTTTATAAATTTGTGGGATATTTACTCCTCGTAATTTTCAATTAGAATTCGTGTTTTAGAAAGATGTTTCCGTTGACCATGAGCATAGCTACACGAAGAAAAAATTAGTGCCGAATGTGCCAACGATGAAACAAACCTTGACAAATAGTGGTGTTCAGAAACCAATATGCTTAACTGGATTCTCAGAAATATTCGAGTTGTTTATAACGTTGTATTGAAAGTAATGCAAATATTTCAGAGATCACGTATACGTGTTTCAAGAATTATATTTAGAGAAGCGACGGAATGCACACAAAAAAATTCTTTTGACAAAGTACATGCAGTTAAGTTTTGTTTCTTTCACGACAATAACAATGTTTTGTGCCAACAAGAAGAATTTTCTGAAATATTTCAATATTCTTGATTTTAAAAAATGTGTGTCAAGTTCAACAAATCATATTTGTTTTGTTTCAAATTATTTACCGTGTATGAAGAGTAATAACTTTAAAGTAATGAAATTAATTACGAAGTGCAATCGGAAGTACTCAACAATTATTTTCCCGAGCATGCCTACTTTTGAACGCTTCATATTATTTTGGTGAGGTAGAAAATATTATTCATTTCGCTCTTGAAGTATATCTAAGGTCAGAAATTAGTGGGTCGTTCACTCCTTGTAATTTTCCAATGCATACAAAAATTAAATTAAACTATTACTTAATGCAATACTTTTTAAGAGATTTTATGAACAAATATTTCTCACCTCGCCTGAATACCCTTCGACGCATCGAATGTTATTTCGTGATAATAGCATTTTTTATCACTGAACGTGATCGCATGTACAGTACATTGCTGCCTTCTGCCTTACGAGGAGGCGTCCAGCACGAGCTCCCCGCTGTCTCCGACGCGCAGATTGCGTTTCGCGAGCGTCGTTAAGAGCTCCGCCAGTTGCGATACTCGCCGCCGCCTCCTCCTCCTCCGCATTAACGTCATTCAGTCTTCCGCTTTGCTCAGTGCGATGAAGATGGATTAGCTCTTGACTGCGATGCTGATGAGCTGGCGACTCACATGTGTCCACCGCGTTCGGTTACACGCTAATAACGGCCCATCAACTTTCTAAGATGTGATCTCTCAAGTTTTGGCTCGCGTAATTTTACAAGAAAACACATGAATTAAGTTTTGACTAGCGTAATTTTACAAGAAAACACATGTGTTGAAATGGACTTATTTGTACTTAAAAATACTTTCCCCATCATTTAACTGAATTTCTTGAATTCTATAAAAAATCACCTTCAATCATGTTCAATAATTAACACTAATTAATATTTTAGTGTTAAAATACGATCCTTACTATATGATTCTGCTAAAAGAAAGGCGAATAGTGTTCATTCCCTTGCCCTACTTTTGATTTTACATTTGAGTTGAGAACAAAAAAATATATTCGTTTGAATAATGGCTGGTTTCTTAAACGGTATATTTCTAGGGATTTAAGGATTCCATTACAATACATCCTGAAAAATCGCTTGTATTGGAATTAGCTCTGTTTAAACAGACTCCCCCCTCAATTATAAAATGTGGTTTGCAGATATAGTTTGTGACTCATCTGGAAAAGCAAAAATGACAGGCAATATTTCTCAAAAGAAAATGTATTAAATGATAACGTAAAACTTCTCAACTTTTTCTCTATGATCACATTTTAAATAGTTATATTGATAAACATGAAATAGTTCCCTTAACTCGAAAAGTCAACTACTTTCAAAAAATGTAACAAGATATTACTTCACTACTTTCACAATATATATTAGGCTGAATGAAATTGAAAAGAGACAAATTCGGCAAACTCTTAAAAGAGATCAGAATAAATTTTAATATCTATCCTTCCCCAAATCTCCCTTCGTTCACAGCATCCCTCAATTATGCTCATGTCCGCTGTGAGAGGGCGGCGAACGGCCACCGTCACCATCCGCCGCCCCCGCACGCTCTGGCGCGATTCCAAGACCTTCAGGAGGACGCAACGAGGACGCACGCCCCTCAGGTCATCAGATGACAGCAACAGACTCCGTTACCAAAGCAACAGCAACTTCCCTCTTAGGCTTTTATCAAAGAAGGAAGAACGCAAAAGCAATTTTCTGAACCAAAAAGGAAATGAAGTGTAATAAAGTATGCAGACAACGGGAATACAGTAATACTGCTTTTGTTGTCGTTAGACTTCCCTCGAAATATTTCACTACTCTTTCTCAATTATTGTTAATCCTCCTGTATTCCCTTTAAGTTACGAAACGCAACAGTCTATTACAAAAGTTGTCATCGGAAAGGTTAAGAGTTGGTCTCGCAAGAGACAGTTCATAATGTATGTGACCTTTGAGGAACAGAACACGAGTGTCTTCTTCCGGAAAGCAGTCTTTATGGACATACCGAGCAGATGTACGAATGTCAGAGGCAGTGAGAGACAATGTTTTTCTGCAATGAGAATGGACATACGAGAGAACTTAAGAACTTACCATTGGCGGGGACGCGTGTGCTGATTTCGGGGGTGGCGCCAAAAGCTCCGGAGGTGGTGGCAGGGGTGGCGGAAAACAGCATCCCGAGAGTAAGCGGCAGCAGCAGCCGCCTTCGCGACGGCTGCCGCATGGCATGGCACAGCGTTCCCATGGCTGCTGCGGTGTCTGCGCGTTCGAAGAGGCGCGAAGGCGGACATCGATTGCCCGTTGTACGCGAGCGGAGGGAGGTGGGAGGGGATGGATGAGGGGACGAGTGTGGGAAGGGGAGGGGGTTAGACGTGCGCGTGGGAGGGGACGGGCGTCGGTGGGGAAACGACGAGAGGCTGGGGAAGCGGGGTAGCCGGTGGCGAAGGTGAAGGCGGCGGTGACGGCAGCGGCGTCGCAGGGGCGGAGACGCGTCGAGGCTTCCGAGGCGGCGCTCGTGGATTCTCCACCTCTTCTTCGTCTCCCTTTGGCAAGGGTGAAGCCAAGGGCGATGCCGTAGGTGACTCCAAGGGTGACGCCGAGGGTGAAGTCGATGGCTGGGGTGAAGACGGCGGAGTGAGTGAGCGACGGTCAACCTGGTCCGCTTCAGGTGATGAGTCCTGCACAACATGGACATCACGGAATCAAACGCGGGAATGTTTGCGTGGGGGAGGGAGGTCACCAATGGCGACGTAAAGAATATTCGGGAAAATGATGATATTGTATAGTAACAGACTTGGGAAAATAGTCACCGACTTGGGGAGGGGGCAAGCCATTATATTTTCCAAAACCAGCACATACAAATATTAACGATTATAGAGAATAACATACAAATATTTTAGTCCCAATTTTTAATTTTGAAATATGAAAATAGAGTTTATAGTTTTACATTACTCGTTTCATTTTTTATTGAACTGTCTCTTCTTAGCTCCGGTATGATAAGATGCATACGTAACATGAGGTATTTTGTTTTTCTATTTTGCGTATGATGAACTTATGATTATATGAGCTTATGTTGCTCTCATATATTAAACCGACTGTCTCTGTATTCTTAAACGATTTCCCCTGGTATTAATATTTATTTTGATAATTTCATTTCTCTATCCCGCTGATGTCTTCCACTGCAGGGCTATTGTATTCCATTATCTGTAACGCTGCGGAGTCGCCACTGAATCTCATGGGAAGGTTAATTAAATGGTGAGAGGAGTCTCAGAGGTAGTATTGTAATTAGGGGTAGCAGTAAGGGTGCCCACAATATAAAACAAAAGTTTGTCTGTCCATCGCGTAGTGCAAAAGCGGATCGTCCAAGAGCTTCAAATCTCAGCACAGAAGGGGACTGAGAAGACACCCCAGTGAGATTTTTCGAAATTTAATTTAGATATTTTTTATCCAATGTTTGAGTGTTTCTTGGTAACAGTCGCGGAGCGCAAAAGTCATACGCAAATGGCTCAAAGAGTACCTGCCAGAGATTTTCTCGAAATTCGATTTAGATGGTTCTCTTATTTAACTTTGAACTGTTTTTTTTCTCGTTTGAGGCAGGCATTTCAAGGTCCAGATATTTAAAATTCGGTATATTTGATCTACAGGGTTGGAACGTTTGAACCTTCGATGGATATTTTGGAATTTCTTCATAGATTTTAGTTTTTTCAATTTTGTATTTTTCTTCTGACGACAGTCGCGGTGCGACGAGACACTTAAATTTTCAGGCTTAGAGATTCAACTTAACGAAGATCTCACTTCACTCAGTATGTGGGCAAAATCTATCGACCTCCTCTTAAATCCGTCTAAATCACAATGCTTGTTGCTTGGTTCAAAGAAAACCCTCAGTAAACTTTCAAACTGCACGCTACCCAATATATCAGTTAATAAGACGTCTCGTTTGGTGCAGTCACGTGAAAAATCTAGGAATTTATATTGAAAGCTCGCTAAGTTGGGAAACCCAAATAGACGAGACATGTAAAAACGTTTACTCCACCCTCCACTCTTTAAAACGGCTACGTGATCTTTTACCAACAGGAGTAAAGGAAATGCTTGTGAAATCTCTTGTCATGCCACACGTTGATTACTGCGAATTTCTTTTCACTGACTTGACGGAAAAAGTAAAACGTAAATTACAAGTAGCTCAGAACTCATTTCGTTTCATTTTTGATCTAAGGAAGAATGACTATGTGAGAGAATTTTTCAAAAAAATCAAGGGCACTCACACTCGAGGAACGTCGAACGCTGCATTGCCTATCTCTTCTTTGTAAAATAATAAAAAATGAACATTTGACAGTTTTAGCAAAACGTTTTAAATTTTTGAAAGTGGATCGCGCGCGAGGCTCACATCTCCTCTCTATTCCTCGGCATGGCACAACTCTTTATAGCAAATCCTTCACAGTATACACAATACTTTCTTGGAACAAACTTCCTGCTCAACTAAAATCTCTATCAACTTTCTTTTCTTTCAGGCGACGTCTCACAGAGTGGATGGAAAACAATGCCCTTTAATATTCCCACATTCTCTGTCTATTTTTGAATCCGCCTCTGCCTTAGGGCCCTTGATCGGAATTGATGGGATGGTCCCTTGCTTGCTTCCGGAGAGTAAATGAGTTTTTTTCCCTCCACGTGGTCATACGCAGTTTGTACTGTTTTTTGACAATAAATTTATTTATTTATTTATTTATTCTTTCTGCTTCATTTGTATGCTTTCTTTCTTTCTTTTTTTATCTTCCTTTCATTCTTTCAGTACTCTAACTTCATATGATCTTATGTAATATATAATTTGTAAATACAGTGTAATATGTATCTAGTAAGGTATACTCATATTATAATATGTAATTTGTAAATATTGTCTTTATGTAATAATTTGTTTTGATATCCTTGTTGTAATTTCTATATTTCACTATTTGTATATTCATAATTATATTGTACTGTTACTGCTGCTTTTAACCCATGTTCGTCACTAAGCCGCCATCCTGATTGGGATTTTGCTGGGTTTACTCAATCACATAAGGTTTCAACGGATGGTCCCTAGCATTGCTTCCCAGTTTTAAATGTAAATACGATCCTCCCAATTTTCATCTTGTATTTAAAATGTAAATGTTTTAAAATGGTTAGACGGAAGAGTAGACCTTAAGGTCAGAGTCTCGCCAAAATAAAGACACTTATATTATTATTCAAAATTCGGTAGACCCGTTGTCTTAGGAGAATTCATGTGTTTAAAAAAATCGATTTAGATTTTTTATTATATACTTCAATGACGATGTACAACGAGTAGTTGTTCGTAAATATAAATTTGCTATTCAATTAATTGCTTGATATTTAATTCCAATTATTGTCAATTCATGAAACAAAGAAAAAAAGTACATCAAAATTATTTTGATTTCACTTCCTAAAACAGCTGTCTTTTGACTACGAATGGGTAAGAAAATTCGTGAATAAATTATTACAATTTACCAACTTATTACAATTTACAAGAATAGTGTTAATATCTTCTAAACATATTAAAGCGAAATACCACTGACTAACTGATTAGTCACAAAATCTCAGAAACCACAAAGTCTACACTCTTGAAATTTGGCAGGGGAAGGGGATAACATGAAAAAATTTTCGAACATGACTGGTACCAGTGACGAGACCATGATTTTCGGCGTTGCTGAGTTGACTGTGAAATCGGGGTATCATGTAAGTCTAAATTCAGTCCTCATGAAATGAAGACACTACTAGCACCCCTTTCTACAAGCAATAATGTCCACTCGAAGAGTTTTAGTGAAAGAATTTAATCGAAAGAAACTGTGAAAACACTCGTATATTAGTGAAATGGCAGTTCAATAGAGTGGCAATACCACTCGAATGAATTAAAAGTGTTTAGTACAAAAATAATGTTGAAATAATAAGCTCTATAACAGGTCGCCAAAGTGGTGGAGAAAATTTCGCTGGTCCCCAGAGAAATGTGGAATATACTTACTCATCACGTTAAGTTATGTTTTAAGATACATTGAAACATAAACATAAACTGCCGCACCTCAGTTGAGCAAGGCTTAGTGGCGTGATGTGGGGGCTCCACGTCACCGGACATTTATTTCCTCCGAACTCGTGGGACACAATGAAAGATTCTCCGAAAACACTGCCTTGCGGAGTGGGCGAGCCGCAGGGTAAGTACCACGCCTCAGGATCTTCGAAGCGGCCGAGGGTTCACAGCCCTCCCACTTCAGAAAAGAAGGAAAAGTTAAAGAGCATTCCCTACGAGAATGTTTTTGTCGTTATGACACGTATAGAAAAAGTATCCCCGTTCTATATTTATAAAGGTTTAGAAGGTCTCGTTGGTTCACTGAAGACCATTAAAAGGTTAAGGAACGGTGCAATGCTGCTTGAGACAAAAACAAGCAAGCGTTGAAACTACTTGAATGTACTAAGCTTGGCGAGTTCCCTGTAAAGTGCGAACTCCATGCTGCACATAATCGCAGCAAGGGGGTCGTAAGTTGCAGGGACATAATGGAAATGGCAACAGACGAACTTGTTGCAGAATGGAAGGCTGACCATGTAGTTGAGGTCAGTCAGATCATGAGGAAGGTAAATGGTGTTCTGTTCCTTCATCGTGACTTTTGACTGTCCTAAACTACCAAAGGATCTGAAGGCTGGGTGGCTGAACCTGCCGGTCCGTCCCTTTATTCCGAATCCTCTGCGCTGTTCCAAGTGTCAGAGGTTTGGACACACGACAACATCGTGTAAGGGACGTGATACCTGTGGAAAGTGCGGAAACGAGGCACACGAACCCGGCGTCTCATGCCCAGGACCTGCAAAGTGCATTAATTGCACAGGCAGCCACCCGGTATGGAGAAGGGAGTGTGTCGCCTTTCTCGAAGAAAAGAAAGTGCAGGAAATAAAAACTACGGAGAAGATCCCGTACGGTGAAGCGCGGAAAAAATACAGGGCATTATACCCTGTATTTTCTACTAGTTACTCCACCGAAGCCAAAACTCCAAAGCAGATGAAAACCATATCTGTTCAGGCCGATTTCACTGACGTGTCTACGACAACGTCGTGCACATGTTAGTGCAAATGCGGAAAGAAAGATTCTTCAGTCGTTCCACAACCACCAACAACAGCGCCTACAAAAAAACCATCTAATCCAAAAAAAAACATCAAGTAGTATTAAACTTACCACCGTAACCGCAAAGCCACAGACAAAGACAAAACATGGTTCTACGGCTAAACACGTGAACCTAGTTGAATTTTTAAAAACATCGAAAACACCTTCCAAGAAATCGCAGAGACGTAAAAAGAACGTCTCTGTACTTTCTTCCTCCGAGTCAGAATGTGTAATTTCCGACGGTGACGCGGAAATACACATTCACGAACCTGACCCCGGAGGCTCCAAACAGTAATGGCTTCCATACTTCAGTGGAACCTTAATGGCTATAGAACTCAACGTGAAGAGTTACAACTCTTAGCGCGTCATAAACCGATATGTATATGCCTACAAGAGACACACCTTTCACCAGAACACTCACCCTCTTTGCGAGGATACAGCAGCTTCAGATATGACGACGCCACGGGAGATAGAGCAAGAGGTGGAGTTGCCGTGTTCGTTAGAAACACTATCCTCTGCTCGCCTGTTCTCCTACAAACCCTCATCCAGGCTATAGCAGTCAAAATTCACAGTGTACCATCTATGATCGTGTGTTCTATATATTTTCCTCCGACACGAGATTTTTCGGAGACCTTCCTCAGAGATTTAATTCATCAGCTCCCTCGACCATTCCTCCTCCTTGGAGATTTCAACGCCCACAGTGTACTGTGGGGCTCGGCGAGTGATTGCCCCAGGGGCCGACTGCTGAATTGTCTCTTTAAGGGAGAAGATTTATGCTTAATGAACACCGGGGAGATGACCCACTTCGCATTTGGCACGGGGTCATGGACTGCTATAGACCTATCAGTTTGCTCTCCTGAAGTTGCTGATATCTTTCAATGGAAGGTAGAAGGTGATCTGCATGGTAGCGACCATCATCCTATCTGGTTGTCCTTGCAGGAACGTGCAACTGTTCCCGAATGCAAGCCACAGAAATGGATTCTCAGAAAGGCTAATTGGACACCCTGACTGTTTTCAGAGAAACGGGTAGTGTCCAATAAAGGGTCGACCATCTAACCCAGGTGATTCATCACGCCGCTGAAGAATCCATTCCCAAAACATCCATTTTTCCGCGAAGACCTCATGTCCCCGGGTGGAACGACGCATGTCGGTCCACTATTCGGGCAAGACGAAGAGCATTACGGAGATTTAAGGCTAGTCCATCTCCGGAAAACCTCGCCGCATATCGGATTGCTAGAGCAAAAGCGCGCAGAACTATCAAAGAATCCAGATCCACCTCCTGGAAAGAGTTTCTAAGCACCATTAAGAGAACAACATCGTCCACTAAAATATGGGAGTCAATCCGAAAGATATCTGGAAGGTATTCTCGAGTCCCAATATCTGGATTCAATTATCAGAGTCGGGTTCTCACCAACAGCAGATAAATAGCAACAGTAATGGCTAAATATTTTGCTGACCTAACATCTACAGCAAACTGCGATCCTGATTTCAAGAGAAAAAGGGAAACAGTAGAGAGCACATCTTTTGACTTTCGTTCCACTAACTGGGAACCCTACAACTCTTCCTTCTACATGTGGGAACTTGAGTCAGCTCTAGCGACAGCCCACAACACTGCTCCTGGCCCTGATTCAATTCATTATGAAATGCTGAGTCAACTCAGTCTCGAGTCGAAAGAATACCTTCTCGATATCTTTAATCTTTCATGGTCCGAGGGAGTATTCCCTAATTCCTGGAAGGAATCAACGCCTATCTCTTTATTAAAACCAGGTAAGGACAAAACGAACATTAGTAGTTATCGAAGCATTGCCTTGATGAGTTGCGTTGGAGAGAATTATCAACTGCCGTCTCGTCTGGTATCTTGAACGGCATGACTTGCTGAGTCGATCTCAGTGTGGTTTCAGGAAGTTCCATTCCACCCTGGACAACGTACTTCTCCTGGAAACTGTAATACTAGATGCTTTCGTCCGAAGATAACAGCTCATCGGAAAATTCTTTGTCGAGAAGGCTTACGATACTACTTGGCGTCATGGCAATTTACAACAACTCTGTGCCTGGGGATTTAGAGGACGTCTTCATCTGATGCTCATGTCCTTTTTGGATCAACGTTCCTTCCGCTATAGAATTGGAAGAGACACCTCGGATCTCCTTCTTCAAGAGAACGGTGTTCCTCATGGCTCAGTGTTGAGTGTGACTTATTTGCAGTGGCTATAAACAGCATAACGTCTACTGTAAAGAATCCTGTTTACACTATCTTTTTGTCGATGACTTTGCTATCTTTTGTTCATCACAGAGTGTCACAGGTGCGGAACGACAAATCCAACTCGCCCTCAATTGATTATACCACTGGTCAAAAACGACAGGTTTTCGTTTCTCTGCTGAGAAAACACGCTGTGTTCTTTTCAGT
>NNCF01126863.1:1407756-1427352 GCA_002313205.1 Laupala kohalensis | reverse complement strand
TCCAGGATCGTGAGCGTTCTGTTTATCATGTCAATTCGTTTATTTCCTGGAAAGATTTGCTTAAAAGATTAAATTTATCTTCAACAATAGATAAAATTAATTAATATGGTATGAATAAGGAAACTGAACGCCTTTTAAGTTATTATTTCAAAGAATCGTAGATGTGATTCTGTTTTTGGCATGCAACAACCTTCCGCTTCGGTGTACAGGTGAGAAGATAGGGTCTCTTAATAATGGAAATTTTCTAAGAAAATTCAGGATAATAATTTAAGCATGCATCTAAAAGAAAGCCTCATCGACCTATCGTCCGACGAAACTCTCAAATTTAAATTTCATTCATCCTTATCAAGATCTCAGTTTTGGCTTTCCATAAAAAGTGAATACCCTTTTCTTAGTGAACAGGCGTTGAAAATTCTGATTCAATTCTCCACAACTTATTTATGTGAAAATGCCTTTTCATCTGTCACAGCCATCAAAACACGGTACCGAACTCAGCTTGAAATAAATGCATTTCTCCGTCTTGCAGTAACAACATTGGAACCAAATATCCACAATCTTATTTCAAGTAGCAGAAACATCCATCACACTAGGAATATATAATGCTAAAAGTTTGATATACTTAAACCATTTTTTAATTGTTTTGTTTTTACAGATTTTGTTTATTTTATTATGGTTTATTAATAAAGCTTTCATAATTTGGTTACAATTAATAGTTTCATTTTATTAACTAGATACATTTTATGTGTTCTTAGATCACAATTTTTTAAATTAATGTATTTAACACTTAAAAATCGTTTAGTGGTCCGCGGGATTTAAATTATGAATTTACTGGTTCGTGAGGTCAAAAAGTTTGGCGACCGCTGCTCTATAACATATTCCCCGCTGGAGTAGAAGCGCTTCAAGGAATGTATGTAGGTTATGGGGAAAAATAAAGATAGATTCAATAGTTTCGTGTGAAATGCACGGTTTCTTATTTTAGTATTATCTTTTCCTAATAACGTCAGGTAATGAAACATTATTGGATTGATGACATAATTGATATCGTCCCCGTCAATTGCCGGGAACGGTTTTGGATTGTTAACCGTAACCCATTGATCTTTTGAGTTGATCTTCGCCCCGAACTCACTTTTGCTCTCTGTGTAACAAATTACGCTAAACCATTCGATACAGTCGAGTTCCATGCAAGTAACTGTATTTAATAGCCCGTACTGTGATATAGCAGAATTGAACCGTCACAAGTCTTGTAAATATTTGAAACTTGCAAAGAAATGTATTTCTTAAGATAAGTTTTTGTTGTTTGCACAGTTATTATGTACCCGACCGAAATTCTCGTTCTGCCGTAGTCCGTCGCAAGCAAAAAAAGTCAAAATGATTTTAAGTTTAATAATTGTAATATGATGATTTCACTTAATTAGAAATTTATGAAGTAAAATTAAATTTAGGAGTCAATTGTAACTATATATCTTCTTTAACCCAACCTTTTCCCACTTCATGTGGAGTCGACTGGTTGAATGGGGATGGATATATGATGCTTCATTTGGTTTTGGCTGGGGAATATTAGGGTGCCGGATGCCCTTCCTGCCGCACCTCTCCTGAAGTGGCGATTGATATGGGGATGAATGATTATGAGTGAATATTGTGGAGGAATGACAGGCAAGGGAAACGGGAGAACCCCGAGAAAACCTGCCGCGAACACCGCTCCGTCTACCACCTCGGATTCTACTTGGATCGGACCGGGTTTGAACCGGTATCCCCAGAGATAGAAGACAAGTACGTTAGGTACTACGACACGGGTTAGGCACTACGCCACAGGCCATGAAATATGTGGGTAAATTTCCGAATAAGTAAATACTCTAAATGATTAGACAATAAGAAAATATACATGGGTAGTGATGTTCAAAAACGGCTTTCTCTTCAAATTATGGCTGATAATATTATTAAGAGATAATGTTAAACTTATTGTTGAATGACGAAGGAAAATGAAAATGGGTTCAAAGGTTGCCATTACTATTTTCGACAAAGAGTTTTTGCAAGTTATTTTGCTTTCTCTTAACAGCCTTCGCACATTACATAATATTACTTTATGGAGAAGTTTTGTGAACAAACTCCGTCTGTAACTATTTGGTTAAAGCGTTATAAATGCAATTGATATGAGTGCCAATCTTACCTGACCAGAAATATACTTTTATCTCGGAATTGTCACAAAGGCAGATTATTTATTTTTCAGAGAGAATGGTCAATTACCTAGAGCTCTATATTTATCATTATTCATTATACTTGCAAACTTCCTGGAACACACCTATATTCATATTACTTTTCCTCGGGAAAATTTAACTTAAGAACAAAAGAACATGAAAGGATACGCACTGTGTTTATTAGTTTATTGTATATTAGTCGTAGAAAATTAATTTATTGTCCTCAACGTAGTCATAGGCAGTTTGTAACAGCTCTCTTGACATTAAATTATTTCTTTATTTATCGTCAGCCTAACTTGCTTGATGTTGGTACAGAACTTGTGCTCAAGTAGCCGGCGCTTTTACTTCACCATCGTCCATGACTGTAATGATATTCGTACCTCGCGTTATGTTGGCAGGACATTCGAATTTCTCAAATCTATCGCCAACTTCGGCCATCACTTGTACTTGTGGTGCTCTTTTGTTCATTCTGCATCGAGCGTGTGGTACGAATATTATTTTGTGTAGTGTTTATTGTGTTATTAACTTGTTTTTCTTTACAGTAAATAGTTGCCTTTGTGACTACCATTAATATTTATCCGGATATTTCTTAAATTCTTAGATGTTGGCAAATTGTGTTAGGCATAATTTCCGGCAAAGTTACATGACTGAGTATATGTTCTTCAGCGATAACCTGCCTGTCTTATACTTCGAAATTAACAAGATTATATTCTGCTTACTATCATCTATTCTATTTTTATTTTTTTTACAAAATCGTTATTGCTATTTCATTACTTCAGTATCACCAACTACAGAAAAACCGCATTTAAATAAAGAATCAAAACTTATTCATTAAAATGGGCTCTAATGACCTCGATGTTGACGAGCCCTAAAGCCCCCCCGCCCAAAAAAAAAATCATTAAATAATGAGGGCTTACATAATGATATTGAAGTACCATTATGGTGGATTTTCTGCCATTTTCACTTAGTTAACAAATATATTTTACACTCTGGGTTCTTCGCCTGATGGTTTCCATGGTTTCCCCGATCCAATCATGATGCTGGAGCAGTAACATGAGCAATGGATCAATCACGATCTCTTTTATGTCCCTTCTATGATGCCACCTTGACAGTGGCAGATCTAGACCGTAATCAGGGGAGGTGGATAGCCGGAGAGGGATCGGAGGAGCATGAAATAAACACTCCTGTTTTAAAATTATGGTTTTACAACGCAGATAATATTTAAAAAATTTAATAATTAACAATTTATTAAATAGTGGCCAAATTAATTAATCATTTAAAACGGCAAATACATAAGGATAAGAATTTCGTAACCAAATCAGAATTTTATAAAGATACAAATCAAATAATTCACGAATATATATTTTTAATTTAGAAAAAGTGAACAAACAACAAATATACGAAAGTTATAAAGAAAAATCCCAATCATGAGTCTTCATTAGGGTGTATTATAAAAAAAACCGTCTTGAGTTCTGCTTCTTAATCTAATAAAAAAAAGCTGTACTAGTGAGATAATGCACAGCTTGCAACGTACATAGACTACACAACGTAGAGAAGGAAAAACGGCAACCCGTAAAAGAATAGAAATCTACTTGATGTCTATAGACGGCATAAACCACGAAGAAAAGACAAATTTCGAACCTCTCAAGCCCGTTCCATCCTCTGTGAAGCAGGTAAAGGTCCCCTAAAGAAAGACGTCGCTCACAACGCGTTAATAATTGGAGGCTAATTGTGAGTTGTGCTGTCGGTAATGATGTTGCTCTGTATTACTATATATGTATTGCAGAGTTTAGATGGAACACGCCTAGTGTTGCGAGTCGTTTTAACCAGTGCATGTAATACGCAGAAATTCTAATACAAATTTGTATTACGTTTGCTTATATGTAAATTTAGTTTGCGAAATATCTGGTAAAACTTTGACTAAATATGCCTTTCATCAATTTCAATTTTATGTTGAGAGTTCAGATTCAATGGGGGGAGGGGTGGACTATAAACTCCATAGATCCGCCTCTGCACCTTGATACGATAAATACATTGAAAGTGGATACGATAAAAAACGCTTCAGATCGTACGACACATATTCCACAAGATTATTTTTTTAACTTGTGTATACAGGGTTTCGTCTGGTACTCTAGAAATTAAACTCAGTGAATCACTCTGATGTATCCAGACAAAAAAACTGACACGTTTAATGTTGAGCAAGTTATTTGCGAATCAGGCCATTTCAGTTACGACCAGTCGATGACAAGGCTGATCTACATCACTGATAGAAGTAATTTTATTTTGAGTAGTGTGGAATGCTGCTTTAGTTACGTAATAAAGCCGACTTCAGAAGTTGAGAGCCATGCCAGATCTCTCTTGAGACGACATCCTAACATTTTGTTAACCAGAACAAACCTCGAAAATCTGACCACTATTCATTGAATTTTTGTTGACGTTACCCTTTTTTAAGTATTATTTTGTTTAAATATGAGCATTAGCTTTCGCTATGTTTCACACGCTATGAGATGTCCGGGTTTGAGAAGTAGCAGCCGTGGTTCATGTCTCCAGACGATGGCTACTTGACACCGGGATGAGAAGATGGAGAATGTCCACAAAATCTAAACTAAAGTGATAAACTATCGTGCAAGAAATAGTACAGACAGGCGTGCAGATAAGACCTAAGTTAAAAATTTGACACATTTTTATCTCCCGTAATATGCCACTGCTTTCTCCCTCGTTCCTTTTTTTCAGTTAACTGTAAATATCCATTTATTTTAACAACTTTTCAACAGAGTTAATTGAATTGATGATTTTGTTAGGCCATTCCCGGCTGACAGCAGCACATTTAATGTGTTTAAAAATTTCTTTGAACATACGATCTCGCTACATAATTGATGGTTAGTTAGGAAAAATTTAAGGGCTCTCAGAATTCTTTTTTTTCTCGCGGTTTCTATTGGAAACATTTAAGTAAATTGCAATATTTGTATTACAAAGTTTGACAAATAAAGTAGAAGTATTTACTTTTGTATTTGAGTTAATTAAGAAAAATATGTTACACACGTACGACGATATCATCGGAAATATTCGTAAAAGCCTTAGTAAATTTCAGTCGAAATTTATAAATATGGTGAGTGTATAGTGACTTTTTCCTTTTCAATTCTCTCTCATTTACGTTATATGTGTATTTAGAGAGTGAAATGTGTTGTGATCAGCGTGGAATTTCTAATTCATCTTTCTTGGATTCGCAAGTGAAACTAAACTAACACAAATATTGAAGGTAATAATACAGTCAAAATCTTTCACCTGCGTCGGCGTTTTACCGGATAACAATAATACTCAAGATAGCGATTAAAAGGTATCTAAACGAAATTACGTTGCAAAGAACGTACCAAATATAGTATGTTGTTTAGAAATGCGATTATGAAACATCGATCTCTAATCCAATTAGCATTATTTTGATTATACACAATCTTTGTAAAACCAAATATACAAATACGATCATAAGGATCACGATTTTTAATGTCCTCATTGAAGGTACAGATCTTTTTATGAGGCAATGTGCTGTCGCATATTTGATTTAAGTTTCCACTATGACTCCATTCTCCTTCGTACCTCCACTGTTTCCAAAGGAACAATTCCTATGAAAGAACAGATGACACAAATCGCACTCAGTCGCGAATAGCAATGCGCTTGTCTGCTAATAAAGCGCTCGCGCCGTCGATCGCTGACGTCACTCAATGCGCTTTGACGGTCCCCATTGCGTCGGATGAGAAGTTGGAGTTCGTACCGAACACGACCGGCTGGATACGAGTGTATTTTACAGCAACTATTAGACATGAGGTTGCAAATACAAATGTATGTTTTAACCGAATTATCCGACCCGGTGGCTCAGTCGGTTTGAGGTTGAGATCCCTCCTGAAGCCAAAGGTTCTGAGTGCGATCCCGAGTAAGGTATGGGTATTTCTTTATCATGAATTGTACCCGAGTAAGACAAAGAGAAGCCACCAAGGGTTGTGTCTATGCATTACAATCACCTTTAACATCGTTATTCTCCAGAATGGCCGTGTCACAGGTGCGCCTGGGGTTACCTAGTTTCACCTCGAGATGGTTCAAATCAGGGGTGTGAATGGAAACGGAACGGTTGGTAGGAAACGGAAACTGTATTCTTATTCTTATTTAATTTCAATCCTCATTGAAACGAAACTCTCAATGTAGTGTTGTTTCCATCCCGCATTGAAACGAAACTCGGAATGCTGTCTCGTTTCAATTCGAATTGGAACGAGCTCTCAACTATCTTCATTAAGTTTCAATTCACATCGACAACAAAATACAACAGTCGGTTTCGTTTGCAATGCGCATCGTAACGAAACTCGGAAACTGAATGCTTAGTAGTATAGATTCACGTTGGAACAAAATTCTTCGGTTTCACATTGTATATCCCTTGTTTAATGTGGCTTTAGAATATTTAAGATTTTAAGTAGTTGTACGGCAGCACATTTATTTCACAATATTTCGAATAAAATTTCAGATTCATCGTAAGAAACACTCTACTCACTCATTTCTCATTTACACACTTGTATACAAACATTTCTAGAAGATAACATCTATATTATTACTACTATTAATATCCAGATATATCTTGATAAACATATACAGTGCAACAATTTTCTGTTCAAAACAAGTTATTTCTTTCAACAAAAATATATAGCTGTTTGAGTTGTTCATTGTGCCGAGATTACAAATACCAAAATAATACAATATGTTGTAAAATTTAATTTATTGCCATGAGGCCTACTCTTTCGCCTAACCGTGCCTTGGAAAAGGTTATTGAGGACAGAGGTTGCGATGACGGGAAATTTATGGTTTTGAACACTTGGTATAAGATTAACACCTAGTTCGGACGAGCAGGGGTTGAACTCGCGTTCTAGCATTCAGCGGTATCGTGACAGATAAGAGGCTACCACTAGACCACCGCTGTCGATAACATTCAATAAGTAGAAAGGAAAACCTATAAACGATACGAATAAAGCCATCAACATCTGAAGAAGGGACGAAGAAAAACACATTTACGTGAAACATGAAAATGTAACACTAGTATCTTTAAAAATGAGTTCCAATGGTTCTGGATGCAAATCTGTTTACTTTTATTTTTTAATGTGAGTTTAAAACAATTTACTATGTGAATTCTTTAAATTTAAGGACAAATTTTATTCGAAATATTGTGTTGCAAACGCGCTCTGTCGTGCGAAGATGAAGGTAAAAGCCCAAGTCGTTTATCTAGGGTTGAGAATTTTTGAATGGTTGAGATTAAAATTTAGTAAATTTATCTACGACATGTCTAGTAAACGAGATGCGGAATCTGTCGGGTTCTGTATGAAGTTCGCAAATTGGAAGTGAGTGTTAGTTAGTGCATTACTTATCAGAATGTATAAAATAGAATTTACAACATTAAAGAGAATTTTTATAAATATATCTGCTACATCTACTATGTCTGCACTAAGAGAATTATATATTTATTAAATTAATAAAGAAACGGTAATATATTGCGAAATCAATTTGGGAATATATTGTCAGATTACCAAGAATCACACCGTGCAAGGAGCGCGTGTATTTTATTTTCAACGTCACGTCTGCATAATGTAACCCTCAAATACAAGAGGGAACTATTATTATCAAATTCTTCATGTATATACATTTAAATATTCCTATTAATAATTTTCAAAACGATAAATTCATTAATGATTGTTGTTTAATTGTTTCATTTGCATTCGTTTCTAAGGCCACAGATATATTTGTTCCTGCAGCCTTTCTCAACCTCACCGGAAGTACCTCGTATCTCATAAGGTTTTCGAATACCCTTGCACAGTGGTGTTCTTTCGCTGTGGTGTTTCATGGAGACATTTATGTGATAAGCAGTTAAAAATAATATTGAAACTGCTGTCATAATTTCAGCAGATAAGGATGGGTTATTGTCATAACTTCTGCTAATAAGGATGTCAAGATGTATATTGAGTACTTAAGTTCAAAGTAAAAAATTTATATTTCTCAATTTACACAATTTAGGGTGTATATCACAATTTTCAATCATGCGTAATAATTGTTTGCAAAGTTTGAGTATTGAAAACAGATTAGTTTTCAAAACAATTTCAAATTTATAGGAATATAAACATCTAAAATATGTTATCCAAAGTCTCACTTCGATAGTAATTCTTCATCGAGTCCCGATTATATACCTAACAGTTTTTTAAAGAATATCCCCCCATAAAGGACTTGATATTTAATACTCCGGGTATTTAATACTATCCGGACAACTCGAAGCTTCCTCAACAAATGGAGAGAAGCAACAGTAATCCCAATCCCAAAACCGAATAAAGACCACTCCAAGTCAACCAACTACCGCCTATTTCCCTCACTTGCAACATTTGCCAACTTTTCGAGAAAATGATCTGTAACCGTCTTCGATAGTTCATTGAAACAATACCCTTCTGTCAACTCATCAAAGCAAATTCCGATCATTTCGTCCCACAAATGATCAATTAAATAGTATTGATATTGAAATTTGCGATGCGCTATCAATGAATCAACTTGTGATAGCAGTCTCTTTAGATGTAGAAAAAGTTTGTGAAATGGTGTCTAAAGACAGATTTTTGTTGTTCTCTCATCAATTGTAAAAGGAAACATGTTAGCATTCATCAGGAACTTTCTGGCACGTAGATATCTTCGTGTCAGAATCCAAGACAAGCACTCCTCACTGGTTGAAACGGTTAATGGTTTGCCTCAAGGAGCGGTACTGTCGAGTGTGTTGCTTTTCCATCTAACAATAAATGAAGTCAATACAATTGAAAGCTCAGTATTTCTCTTCCCGGATCATATCACCCTACTCTGCAGAGGAAGGAATCTTCAAATTTCTTCAAAAATCATCCAAAACACAATGAACTAAATCTAAAACTGATCATAAACTTGGTTTCATGTTTTCGAAATTAAAGTGTGAATTTATTGTTTTCTCCAGAAACAGAAAGATCCTCAATTCAGAAGTAATCCTAAAAATAGTTAATCATACTCTACGCAGAACTAATGTATGTAAAGATTTCTTGGTATGAAACTTGATCAAAAACGCTTATGGAGATATCATACCACCTCACTCGACGATTGTAATAGTCGATTGAATATTATTAAGATGTTGGCATTAACCAAATGTGGTCCAGAGTCGCAACGTTTAATAAGAACAGAGTCATAATACAATCCAAACTTAACTATGGTGCAGTTGTTTATGGGGTGGCTTGCAACAATCTACTTGAAACACTAAATACAGTATTAGATACAGCATGTCGCCTTTGTTTACGAGTCTTCAGTTCGAGCCCAGCCACCAGTCCAATCGTGTGGGCTGGCCTTCGTCCCTTTAATCTCCAATTGAAACTATTATGTTTTAACTTCGCATATTCGACGTACGCATATTCGGATAATCCAGCTAATAGCTGCATCTTCCATCCTCGAAAACCGAGGAAGAATCAAACTTACTCGATACATCTTGTACCTATACGGGAAATATTACAAGGAAACTTTGAAGAAATTGTTTTAGAGAAACCATCTACTCTACCCAGACGTCCTCATCCATGACCTCCTTGGAAAATTTTCACTTCTATGATTAACACCTAGAAGCTACTGAACTTCCGAAAGCGACAACGACATCAAGGACAATCTTACTACATTTTATCTCCCGCATCTACGACAAATGCGAGAAACACCTTAAATATTATACACATGACTCAAAAATTAGTGGAAGATCTGGTTGTTCAATTGTATTAACAAAACTTCTTGAAATTAATTCATACCGTCTTACGAACTATTTCCCTATATAACATTAAACATGTAAAACTTAAAACCATCGAAATTATATTTAAAAAAACAAGTTTAACTTGCTCTTCGTCATCTTTACTGACTCACTGTCATCTCTTAATGCTATAGACAACAGATATTTTACTGACACAATAGTGCAAAATATCTATGAACAGCTTTTCATGTGTATTGGTAAAGGTATTAAAATCGTCTTGGCATGGGTTCCTGCGTACAAGGAAATATCACGATACGAAGAATAAGATATAGTTAATCATGTTACGTCGAATGAAAATGGTAGACGGGACCGGGATTCGAACCCGGGACCTTGAGCTCTACGCGCTCATGCGCTTACCGACTGCGCCATCCCGTTCGCTTCTCGGGTCCGTCTATCATTCTCATTCAACTTGTGAAACCCAAAGACCTCTGAGGTGGTCTCGTAGAGACTAGATTCCTCATCTGAGGCGACTCCCATAGGAAGAATCTGTTACCTGGCGGTGAGGTTCACCGCAATCTAAGAGATTTCTATGTTTGTGAACCAGAAATGGAAAATGCTACCCAAATAAAGTACTTCCTATGGGAGTCGCCTCAGATGAGGAATCTAGTCTCTACGAGACCACCTCAGAGGTCTTTGGGTTTCACAAGTTGAATGAGAATGATAGACGGACCCGAGAAGCGAACGGGATGGCGCAGTCGGTAAGCGCATGAGCGCGTAGAGCTCAAGGTCCCGGGTTCGAATCCCGGTCCCGTCTACCATTTTCATTCGACGTAACATGATTAATCTGTTACCTGGCGGTGAGGTTCACCGCAATCTAAGAGATTTCTATGTAAGATATAGTTGTAAAAGCTGTAACTTAATTCGTTGAAATAGAAAATGGTATTTACAGGACTTTAAAAGATGTTAAAAAATATTCTAGTCAACCATTTTAAAACAATGGGATTTAGAATTAAAATCAAAATCTACAAAATTACATATTGTAAGAAAATCAACTGAAGAAGGCTGCTTCCCTAAATTTACCTTGGGAAGAAGAAATCAATCTGTATTGACTAGGTTACGGATTGGTCACTTCAACCAAAGTCACATCCACTTGATGAAGAAGACAGATCCAGAGCCATGTCCCCTTTGTGGAGATACAATGTTGACCATCCACCTCATCATGAGCTTAGAAATCAATGACATTCTTTAAACATCCCAAATGATATATTCTAATATATTTGAAACGCCCAGTGGATCGCCAGAAGGTGCTATATCTTTTGAAATCGTCACAATTTGACAAACTTATTTATATTTGATAAATAAATGAAGGCTTTCACGGCCGGAATTATGCATAATGAAAGAGTATTCCGGGCTAAGTAGCCGTGGTCTGTTTTGGTTTTCACCAGACGTTTCGGTCACAGCTCCGGTAACCATTATCGATGGGAACGTGGCTTGCGAGGACGAAGCACACGGGCCGAAGTCTTAGATGCAACTGGTCAACTGATTTAAATTTGTTTTATTTTTATTTAAGTTTATTAGTGTACTATTAATTTTTCTTTTTGCAATATGTATTTTGTAATTGTGTTTGTTCTTAGTGAGTTATTCTCATTCAATGTAGTAATTAATTTAGCCATATAGCTGTAATACTTATTGTGGTTCCTGATGACCTGAGATGTTGAAGAGCGACCTTAAATAAATAAATTTAAAAAAGTCTCATTTCAAGATTATTACGACGTATGGATGTTTGCTTCATTATCGACACTTACAAATTTTTTATTATTGTTTATATCTTCACATTATCGACATGGAAATACCAAAAGTATCAACTCTGAAACGATGTTAATTATGAGGGTTCAATTGTTTAAAGATCAAAAGTACATTATATTATTCCGAATTGTTTGTAAACATCTTATATCACTTAAAACACTTAGGTAAACTCGGAATAGTTGTCATGCCTGTTTGCATGTGCTAAGATGAATAAGATGAAGTTAAGATGTTGCCATCAGTCATACAAATTTTAATATGAATAGTATGGAAATTTTGAATATTTATAATTTTTCATCAATATTACTTGGTGAAAATGTAAGTACATCTTATTTTATTGGAAATAATTCATATATACATGACTATTTTCCTGTTGAAAATCGAATAAGTCTAATAAAAAATTAAATAAACAATTTCCAGCAATCCTTAAAAAGATTAAAGATAACTCCTCAATTAAAGTTGAAAATATCAATCTGTGCCGTGCAACACTATTATTCATTAAAATTGTACGTCCATACATAATAGTAATATACGAAGAATTCATTATATTTTCGTATCGATCCGTACAGAAAAAACAACAGCAATAGTAGGTTTGGTGTTACTGCGAATTGGAACAAAACAGAGGTCATTTCGGTTTCTATTCGGATGAAACCTGGGAGTTTCTTCTTTTAGACTGAAACGGCGGCGCCTTTTTAGATGCGGATGGAAAGGGCCCAAATTTGGTTTGTTCCATCCGATTACGAACATGTGTCCGTAAGCTCCTTAGTTTTCATACGGATGGAAATGGAACTCATAAATAATTTTCCTTTTGCGAATTTTTCGGAGAAATCCTAGGACGTGTGGTCCTGTTTTCCACACTTCTAACGCAGGTGTAATCTATCAGGTCCTTAACCATAGTCAGTAACATTGAGTCCCTTGCCTTCTTTCTCTACCTCCGCTTGATATCCAACATATTTTAATTCTTATTAAGTTATAAAACGACTTTACAAAATACTGAGCAGAGATTGCGATACTAGTTGCATGCAACAGACCAAAAGAAGACTGAAACAAGAATTCGAGAACACCAACGAAACTTCAATACAGCAGAACCCAATCTTCAAACTAATCACTGCTTAGACGAGGACTATTTGCATGAATTGGGAAAATATCAGGATTTTAGACAGGGAAAGTAAGTATAGTGAATGTTATATATCTGAAATGACATGCATAAAAACCACAAAGGGAATTGAAAATATTGTGATAATTTTGTACATGTTTTTGGTTTGGTTTTTATTTTTTCTGTTACATATTACCCTGTTTCATTCATGACATGTTCTTACGACTCTGCATTATTTATGTAAACACCTGGAAAAAACTTGTGGTGTATATTTGTCCCTCAATGGTCGTTGAATATCATAATTTTTTTAAAAAGTGTTATTAAGTTGTACTATTGTTATTCCACCTATCTCCACTTCGCGAAGCATACGTAGAGACCCACGATGAACTAGAAATAGATAACGTCAATTGCTTTGGAAACTAGAGCTCATACTCAAGCTCTCGGGAGGATGATCGTTTCGCTTTTATTCATATGTTTCTCACGAAGTACGATTTTTAACGATTTTCATTAAGTGAGAGAATTGGGAGGAAAAGGGGACTAATAACTATTTAGACTCAGGTTTTTTCATGTATTATGTTGATGTTGTTATTCTTTGCAGTGTCGATTTTGTTGTTGCAGTCTGGAGGATGTTGCTATTCCACGAAACATTGATCTTATAAAGCTTTATGTCTTGCAATTGAAAATATCTTAACACAGTACCACGAAGAAAGTCTAGCGGCAAGTCATTGTCACAAAGGAACTACATTTAGATTTAATGATTTGGGATTCATATTATATCATACGAAATAAAACTCGAGTTTTTCCTTTCATGTAAATACGATCCTCTCAATTTTCATCTTGAATTATTGAATTTTAAAACGTAAATGTTTTAAAATGGTTAGACGGAAGTTAAGGTCTGAGTCTCGCCAAAATAGAGGTACTTTATTATAATTATTATTATTTCATCCTGAAGTTTCATTTTCCTTTTTTCCTGACTAAATTCTAATGTTGTGGGGCGTTTCAAAACGAATAATGTTAATTTATTCAAACTTATCGCTAATAATTTCGATTATTTTTTCAATTTATTTTGTAAATTTTTGAATACGATTCAATTGTTGACCACTTAAGGAAGGAAGGGAAGAAAGAACGTTGGAGACTCACCTCCGCTTGAGGACGTTCGGACGTTGCTTCTCCGTCGTCCTCTTCCTCCGCCTCCTTCTTCTGATCGTCTTCGTCGAACGCAGAAGCGACCTCTGCTTTGGGCGGCGGCGAAGGCTTCAACGACGGCGGCTGAGGCGCACGACGCTTCCGGGGTGGCACCCTTGGAGGTCTCGCCGTTGTCACAATCCTTGCGGGCGACGTGGACGCTGCAGCCGCTGCGGCCTGTTCTGCTCGCTCGCGTTGCTCGGGGTCCTCGTCGATCTGCAAGGGAGCCAGAGGACCCACGGGGATCTCCGGTTCTTCGGGGCTGGAGGGTGAGGAAGGGACGGCCCTGGAGCCGTACAGATGCAGAGCCTCTCGGCGAGCGCGTTCCTCCGGCGGTGTGGGAGGAGTAGCGCGATAGCGGTACGTACGAGGACTCAGCACGAACGAAGCTGTCAACATAAAATAATGAATACTATAGCTGTGTACTCGCGACTTCACTCGCCAAAATTTTGCGTTTTTAGCATAAATATTATCTCTTAAATAAATGGTTTGGGTTAAATAATAAATTTATTGATATTCTATTAGTATTATAACGCATAACTCACTTTTTATCGTATCTAGGAGTTTGCTGAATTTTTCAATCCGCCTCTGCTTTATGATCCTTGATCGGAATTGATGGGATGGTNCTTGATCAGAATTGATGGGATGGTCCCTTGCTTGCTTCCGGAGAGTAAATTAGTTTATTGTCCTCCACGTGGTCAATCGCAGTTGGTACTGCTTTTTTGACAATAAATTTATTTATTTATATTTATTTATTTAAATACTTAGTGATAACGATATTCATTCTTGCATGTGTTTGGTGGGTAAAATTGTTCGTAAATAACGTTCGTTATAGTATCCATAATAGTATTCTTTCCTAATATAATGAATTAGAAGGCGTTTTATTGAAACCACGTAATAATAAACATAACATTTATCATCGAAGTATATAGCCTATTTTCTTGGATGCATACACAGAGTTGCGCGTCTTTGAATTTTCTGAACGAGTTTTAAAAAAAGTCAGTACTTAAGTCCTTCACACTCTTTATAACGGTGTAGCTAAACCAAGGCACCGATTCTGACCAAAATTGCTTGTCCTACAGGAAGTAATAACTCTTAGAGAGCAAAGAGATGAATCAAACTCCCCTATAATAATATCAATTCACACAGAGTAGATTACTACAATTAGGAAATACCACACAGAATATATAAACCATTTTACAGACAAAGAGATAAAGGTACTCACAACTTCCTTCAGCGTCTTATTTGTCGCTTCCTTGCTGCCACGATCTCTGGGTTGAGTACGTTAGTAATCCTTATCTACGGCTATTTATTTAGAAAAAAAAAGCATGGTATATTTATAAGGATACTTATCATCTAAGGTCATTTTTTCTTTGCCACTATTGATGGCCTTGTGAGTTTCGTTCCTCCACTCGTGGCGCTTTAAGATCACAAAGTATTCATGAAACACGTGTGAATTACGACTTTCACGAGGACGGGTAAATTTAAATTAGCTTACAACCTCTTTTAAGCTTTTCCTCATAATTTTATCAAGTTTGATCGATATCCACTGTATAGATTTGCAAAGCGGACAAATCCATATATGTTAATGTATGAGGAGATTGCTGACCACAAAACCTGGGAATATACGAGAAATAGAGAAATTTGAGGAGAAATACGAAAGTTCTAACCGGACTGGTCCGAATTTAATTAGTTTGTACACAATTCTTATCTGCTTCACGAATATCATTGTAGATCTTCAATTTTTGTATTTTTAACACACCGATTTGTTATTATCTGTATGTTCAATCTCCATTCCTTCACAAACTTTCCACTTTTTCTTTTATTCCTCGCTTTTCCGTATCGTTTACCTTCCCCATAGACAGAACTTGTTTCCGAATGCGTTGAAGGTGTTCCACCCTACCATCCAACACCAGGAGGTCTACGCTCATTGTGTTGATGATAATTATGTAGACTGTGTCATGGGGCACCTTGCTCAGGCAACCGAATAGACTGTTAGTAGTGTTCTTATATATCTCGAATTCATCAGTATTAAATCGAATCTGAAATATTTTTCTAGAATTGAGAAAAGCAATGTAATGTTACATCAGTTATATTAGTATAGTATTACATATGTATAATAAACATATGTTCATTCTTATATCACTTGTACAAATATTATCTTCGTTGTTATTAAAAAAAACAACGTTTTTCTACATAATGATGACAATGATAAGGAAAGTGAGTTCTCAATGTGATCTGACATGTTCCCGAGATCTATTAGCTAGCGACTGCTACACTGTAGTGGGAAATCACTAGACATTTTAATCATTCATTAGTAAGCTGCAGTCCAACAAAAATGGATACCATAGACGTAGGGTCCTTATTGAACCAAATCACAAACCAAGATAACATAATTGTTGATAGCATATAAATATAAAATCATAATATTGGAAATATATCTATCAGTTTATTTATATATATCTGTAAATCTGTTCACTGGTAACAAATCACAGCTTTGATTTATATTGAAAATATTGTTTTTTATTTCGTTTCGTTTTAATTAATCAATTTATTAGGTTAATGCAAACGTTCCTAGCGTGTTTTGATTGTGTAATCTGTAATTTAAGAAAAAAGCCTAGAAAATATAAGCAGTAATAAAATATCTTCTATTATCTATGATTCTCTTCCAAAGATCGTTTAGATTCTCCATTCCATGTCTGATGAGACCTGTTAATTCGGATTTGATAGCACAAAGCCAAGTGTGTAAAGTATTTTAATTAGGATTATCAAATAATTTCCCAGCCATTCAGTGTCTTGTGAGCTAAAATAAAACTTTTTTTTGTTGAAAATGAGAAGCATGTAAAATGTTACACAGTTTCGTACCTCAGAAGTGAACGGTCTTCTACGAAATTCACCTCCAACTCTTACGAGCACACGCGGTAACTTTCTCCCTTCGTTAGAATGTGATATTTTTGGTTTCGGTTGTTGTGATTGAGGGTTGCTGCATGCTGGTGGTATGTAGCGCTTCCCGAGCTGAGATATTCAACGCTTAACGTGATGCGTTCGGAACGGAAAAAAAACTATTTTATACAACTACTGCTGAGGAGTAATAATTCATTAAAATAAAAAACCATTATGATAATAACTTTTTGTCATGATGTCAGTCAACTTTGGGAAAGAAATACATTCTTCGCTTCTGGAAGCAACCAAGACACAATCGGCATGAGTTTTTTTGTAGCTCAATCAACGTATACAATATACTAGCTAAGTAGTCTTCACCCATGGTTTAGATGGGAGCTTCTAGCACAAACGTGAACTAAAGCAGAAACTCTTTTAAAATCTCAGTACGTTTGGACTGTTCTCACATACAATTTAGCAACACTTACAAATTACGAGTAAAACTCTTACGAGACGAACACAATAGCAATCAATCTAATAATAAATTCTAATTATTTATTTGAGGTGCGATATGACTACATTATCAATTTACAACTATACAATCTGACATTTTCAATCATTAAAATAACTCGTTACTTGAATAAAATAAGCGCTACCATTGTTCATCGTTGACTATTATAGTGAAAATTTAAAATAACTCTCATCATCGTATCATAAAACTAAAGTTAAATATATTTGATTGTATTAAAGTTAAAATATTACTTGCTTTACTGCTTGCAAATACAAATAAGTACATTAATATACAAGTACATTTTGGTTATATCCCATATAAATAAACATTGTTTTAATCAAACGGTTTATTTCGAAAGAAGTTTATATGAATCACAAGAGTTCTGAGAATAGGTCTCAATAAATTCGTTAATAAGTTGATAATGCTACTAAAACCATGAGTAGTTTCATAATTCAACATCCGGTCTAAAACTGCGAGCAAAATTGTTTCAAAATATTGAATTATAATTCTTATGTAAACAACAACACTTTGGTAGACATTTCCCAAAAATACAGCATTTCGGTAAACATTTTTGCACTTGGTATTGAGGCATTAAGTAATTCCGAAAAAAATGATCAATTATTTTGCTCCAGTATGCCAAATTAGCAATATTTTTCATATCTCACTTTATCTTGCTCTATATGCACACTTACGATTTTGAATTTCTTTAACTTTTTAAACAAATCGGTTTTGTCTGTTTTTACGTTTTCTTTCTAACTGTTTTACCTTTTGTAATTAATAATTTGTAATTTCTGAAACACAACTTCCATTTCATTTCTGACTCTAGTCGCTATGATATTTTAAAAATAGTTTGGATATTAAAGAGCTAAGAAGAAGAGTTTATAGTTGTCACCATTATTAATTTCTTTCTTTCAAAAACGTTTTCGATGGCGTTATTGTCATCCCTAAATGTCCCACAATCATCGAATAATATTTTTCAATGTAAAACAAAAGTAGTACAAAAAATTATGAAATTTTTGAAAATAAGAACCAAGGTGAGGTATGATAACGCACACCTCTCCCTGAGATTTTCATCATAATTTTCTCTCGTAATTATAATTAATATGCAGAGACTTATATTTGAATGTATGTATAGGTAAAGAATATGTAGAGCATTTGGATGTATTTTTATTTATTTTGTTTAATTATTCTTCACTTTCAATTCTATTTTAATTTTTGGATTTATGAGAAAATGTTGCTAATGAGAAGTTTTTCTTTAAGCTCGTTTGAAATTTGATAAAGAATTGAGCAATTTCAAATACATTTTGTCAAATCGTGAGTTTTAATGTATTTGCCGAATAAAAAAAGTATTTTATTCTAACTGTATGATAAAAAGAAAATAATTGGCACTCTTAATGTGTTTTTTTTCTAATAGTCCTAAATGTTATGTTACGAATACATTCGTGTTTCGATATGATCCATTCACTAAATAGTTAAGGCGGTTATTTTAATATTTGACCATATTATTTCTTCCACTTAATCAACCGTGACAGCTCCATAAACCCACTGTTATCATGAAATTATTGAACTAATGGTCTACGAATAATCATAGAACGACTACTATTAAGATTCAATCGATTTTTCTTGGATCTGTAACAGCTTCGTCGATTACTTCAATCGGTAAAGTCATAATTACATTCATATTGAAAACCACACAGCTGGATTTCCATTGTACGATAAACAGCTGATGTTACACAAAATTTAAAATTCAAGCTTTAAAATACAAAATTTAAAATATTTAAAACCGAACAACCGGATGAAAGCCATGTGGAATATTGTTAACAATTACACGTCAACTTCTAAAAATCGCGAAGAAAATGTTTCTTTACTAAACGATGGCAAAATCGTGTCAAATCCTCAGGACATCGCAAGTTTGTTTAATTCTTACTTCTCAGAAGTTGGTAAAATAACGAACTCAATATATCCAAATCAATGCCCTCCAATTATACCCACCCAAATACCCAATTCTATGTTCACTTCCGAAACTAACGCCAGTGAAGTCATGAGAATCATCAGCTCCTTAAAAAACAAATTTTCACAAGGCATAGATGATATACCTGAGTTTATTGTTAAATTTTCGTCCTATGCTATATTAAATCCACTCATAAATATTTTTAATAGTTCTTTATCGGAA
>NNCF01126863.1:1369139-1407738 GCA_002313205.1 Laupala kohalensis | reverse complement strand
TTTACACAAGAAAGGAAACAAACTTAATATTGGAAATTACCGACCAATATCTCTACTACCCACTTTCTCAAAAATCCTAGAAAAATTGTTCTATAAGCGTCTTCTAGATTTTTTATCAAAAAAAAACATTCTCTCTGACGATCAACACGGTTTTAGGAAATCCTTTTCCACTACAAGCGCCATATTTTCCTACTTAACCGATGTTATCACATCTCTTGACAGTGNGGGTGTTTTTCTTGACTTATCCAAAGCTTTCGATGTCATTGATCACGGAATTCTCCTTTCAAAATTGCATTCTTTAGGCATTCGTGGACTTTCACATCAATGGCTAACTTCCTATTTAAAAGATAGATATCAAGGGGTAGAAATATCCTATATCAAAAATAAAATACTTCAGCGTTGTCTTTCAGAAACAAAGCCACTTACTTGCGGAGTACCCCAAGGATCAATTCTCGGCCCTATACTCTTTTTATTGTATGTGAACGACATGTCATCATCCACATCAGATTGCAAAATGGTTCTTTTTGCTGATGACACTAATTTACTATGTAAACACGCCAATGCTCAAAAAGTTTTGTCTAACCTTTCGACTTGGTTCCATGCAAATCGTCTCATTGTAAACACTGACAAAACAGTGTCTATGTCATTTCACAATAGTATCACAAAATCTTTACCCCAGGTTTCTCTTTCTTTAAACGGAACACAATTAAAAACTGTTACAAATACAAAATTCTTAGGTCTCCATATTCAAGACAACCTCAAATGGAATTGTCACATTGACAATCTTAATTCCCAATTAAGCAAATTGTGTTACGCATTCCGAATCTTAGTTAACGCAGTTAGTCCACGTATTTCCCGTTGCGTATATTTTGCAAACGTTTACTCCCATTTACGTTACGGCATTACCTTCTGGGGTAATTCCGGTCAGAGTATTCAAACTTTCAGAATTCAGAAGAGGATAGTTCGGATAATTTGTAAATCTCACCCCCGAAACTCTTGTAAACCTTTATTCAAGGAATTAAATATATTAACACTTCCCTGCATTTATATTTATGAAACAGTCGTGTTTGTTAAGTCCGAATTACTGAAGTGCCACCCTTGCTTTATACGAAACAGTCTCGTTCACGAACACTATACACGCAATAGTAGTAATATTCATCGCCCTAGAGTGTCAACCACTCTTTGCCAAAAGGGACCATACCATTCGGGAATCGTTCTATATAATTCCCTGCCCAAGAATATAAAAGATATTATGAAATTGAATATCTTCAAATCCGCGGTTAAAAACTACCTCCTGCACCAGTGCTTCTACACTGTAAAAGAATTTATTGATTTTAACAAAAGTTAAATTCGTCTTGTGCTTTATCACGCCATTGCTGTAGTACTTTTTAAACAACTTATAACAATTTCAAAAACTATTTTCTTGCATGATTGTGTTGTCTTATGGCTCATATTAATTTAGTTTTATGTGTACTCAACATTGGCACGTTTGTGTACATAAATTCTTTAGCCCCATCCTGGCCCG
Source organism: Laupala kohalensis (assembly GCA_002313205.1). Lineage (NCBI taxonomy): Eukaryota > Metazoa > Arthropoda > Insecta > Orthoptera > Trigonidiidae > Laupala > Laupala kohalensis. The sequence goes on along the minus strand of NNCF01126863.1, from coordinate 1,406,213 downwards.
GGTTTTTCTCCGTTTTTCCTTCTGGTAGAGGCGGATTTATCATACAGGTTCTCTAGGCTTGTCTAGGGGAGTGTTCTATTGTAACAATAAATCGTGAATTTAGTGTTATTTCAATTTTTAAGCACTATACTCAGAATAATCTATAGTTCGATAATAACTTACATGTAATTTTTTGCTTAAAATTACAAACATATTGACATTCTATTAGTATTATAACTCGCAGCTAACTTTTTATCTTATCTAGGAATTTTTGCTGAATTTTTTGAATCCGCCTCTGCCTTAGGGCCCTTGATCGGAATTGATGGGATGGTCCCTTGCTTGCTTCCGGAGAGTAAATTAGTTTTTTTTCCTCCACGTGGTCATACGCAGTTTGTACTGTTTTTTGACAATAAATTTATTATTATTATTAAGCTTAATTAAAAACATTAATTTACAGATTATTTACAAATGAAATCAAAACATTAACGATTTTGCACTTTTTAGTTAATTATTGATTACTGTGGAAATAGCAACAACAAAATAGAAAACTCTCCCATGTCAGCGCGAATAGCGTGAAACTGAATTATGAGTTTACTACATTTCTTAAACGTATGCACCGTATATAACGAATTTAGTACACTTTCATGCAGATTATTCTTAATTACTCGAAATTAATAAAATTCCTTTGCCATCTTCAAGAAAATTATTGCAGATGAGATGCCGAAGACTCCACCAATTCCAATTTCAATGAGATATCCCGATGAGGGATCTGTTCAGATTCCAAGTAGACCAGAGTATCAAAGATTTACTTGTGACCGATTTGAACAAATATCACATAGGAATAGAGTGCACAGTATTATTATTATAATAATAATAAATTTATTGTCAAAAAACAGTACAAACTGCGTATGACCACGTGGAGGGCAAAAAAACTAATTTACTCTCCGGAAGCAAGCAAGGGACCATCCCATCAATTCCGATCAAGGGCCCTAAGGCAGAGGCGGATTCAAAAAATTCAGCAAAAATTCCTAGATAAGATAAAAAGTTAGCTGCGAGTTATAATACTAATAGAATATGAATACTATTATAATATACTATTATAATACTATTATTAATATGAATAATAATACTATTATAATATGAATAATAATACTATTATAATATGAATAATAATACTATTATAATATGAATAATTATTATTAATATGAATAATAATACTATTATAATATGAATTTTTTTGATGGAGGAAAACATATAAGCTTTCAATTTGAGAAAATGTATACTAAATATTGTTATTAAGCAACGCTTCTCTTAAGCAATATTTTCACATAATTCCAAAAATAAAACTATCAAACGAAGAATAATTAAACGAAAAAGAGTTTATTTCAGAGAAAACCTTCATGAGGTTTACCTTAGAAGTGTCTTTGTCCGGATAAGACTCTCTACATATGAATTATGACGATAAAACAGCTCCACGTGAGCACCTGATTACGCTCGCGCTCTTTTGACGTGATAAACCCACGTCGAAGAGACGGCGGGGACTCCTGTCGTGTGGAACGTGGAGGTTCCTCGCCGCGGTTTCGTTCACTTCTCCGACGTTTCTACACATAAATAAAAAATCAAGCCACCGATGTTACACGAAAAAGTGCGTGTTCTGTTTTTCTTTCTTTTTTTTTCGAAATAAAAGTACGGCAGGTAGCAAGTAAGAAACGGCAGAGTCAGCGGCAGTTGACAGAGCGCCCTTCTCCTCATTCCAACCACTCACAGTGTACTCCACTAAAACATTGTCTATTGCATGTATCATATTTTATTTGTGTATTGTTTATCGATGTAAACTATCGTTCTCCGCTTACGTTTCATGTGCTGTCGAGACTAACACTCAAAGCTTCCACGTGTTTATCTGCCGGCCAGAAATCGCGTGTTTGTTCATATTCACGGAGTGCAATTTCACAATTTCTTGTGACCAATTTGACACTTTTAATACTAAATTCGAAAAAAAATATGAAATAATAGAAAAAAATTGTATGGTTGATGTTATATACTCTGTATGAATGTATGTAAAAGCTCGGTGTAATGTTCTTAACAATGTGTTGTAAGCAACCTTGCAATGGCAATGGTTAATGAGGTCAAAGCAAAAAATTAAATAGAGTACGGTGGGGAAAAAACGAAACAAGACCATTACACTTCTTCAGTATTTATTAATAACTAGTGACTAACTAGATGGTTATGTAAGTTGTCGCTAGTGAAAACTACAGTTAGTCAGATTCTTGTTCGGGTATTCACGGCTCGGGAGCTGAATATTTTCAGATCGTGATGCTGATGCAACAGGAAGTTTACCCCACGGGATTTTCGAACCCTAAGAAATTCCTCTTCGAAACCCCAAGAAATCGCGTTATCTGACATGACGGCCAGTATTCTTTGGTAGGTCGCAGGGCAATGTGTTTTTACACACGACAATTGTACCGAAATATCATCCAAAAATTTAGATGAGAATTTTTTTAATCTTTTTAAAATCCCGCAACATTTCGTAAGCTGATATTAAACTCTTTCAAAATAGTGAAAAGACATGTATTTTGACTTCCACTTCGTCTTTTAGCTTTTGTATTAGAGTTATGAAAGAAGCAGAGAAATTAGAATTAAAGCCCATTTTATCTTTACTTGCAATTGTATAAGTGTAAGAGCGCGTATGTGTGCATGTGTTTGGGCGTGTGAGGAGGTATTTGTGTATATATGAGTTTGTATATTTGCCTGAACTAGTTTTGAGAATGGCTCATGGTATTTTAATATGTAAATAACGTGTATTTTCATGCTTTTGTCGACATGTGAGTTCACGAAAGTGAATAGTTGAAAAAAAAAATTATCCGCTGGAACGATGGTCTATCAGAATCAACTCGTATATAAATGTATTGTCAAAAAACAGTACAAACTGCGTATGACCACGTGGAGGGAAAAAAACTAATTTACTCTCCGGAAGCAAGCAAGGGACCATCCCATCAATTCCGATCAAGGGCCCTAAGGCAGAGGCGGATTCAAAAATTTCAGCAAAAGTTCCTAGATAAGATAAAAAGTTGGCTGCGAGTTATAATACTAATAGAATGTCAATAATGAATGTTCTATAATGAAATGTTCATTACAGTACTAAATTTTTACACTATTTTAAAATATCAATGTGTTGTATTGCTTTTTTGCACTTTTTAAGTATATTTAAAAAGGTAAAACTGACGATTTACTTGAGGAAGACGATATATACTCGAGCTCTTTTGGATTACCGTCCTGAATGCCATCGTACTTACCTCAATATTAATCAAATGACTCGACTTAGCAAACTTTTTTAAACCACATTCGTCGAGCGATTCAAGAGACACTTTTCTTTCTCAACCTACGGAAGTGCTTTAACTCGAGATAAAATTTTAAACATATATCTGGACTATTTTGACCTTGGGCTCTTAGACCATATTGAATTGGTAAAAGGTACTTATAGAGCAAGAAATAAAAATAAGAAAGTAACAGAGGTTTCTAGAAATATGGTCCGAAAAAATCTCGTGGATCACTGTGACATTTGAATGCTGAAAATGAAATTGCTCGCATCTCCCATAGCCTGAAGAAAAACCCCATAGGAATGCCCTGACCTTTCTTGAAGAGGTTTAAAAGGTTACGTCGGCACTTTTGACTAGGTGCAAGGGTCACAACGTGTTTACATGTTGTCTCCGACTAGTTTTCCGAGGCATGAGTCACACAATGTGATCGTGACGAGGTCGGTGAAGCACGCGTCTCATGCACTTGGTTCGCGTGGAAAGACTCACCTGCGATGGATGGCGAGGAGGTGGCGACGGTGGCGGTGGGCGGTGGCGCCGGTGGGGCGGAGATAGCACGGGGGCGACGGCGAGGCGACAACCAGGCCAACTGCTCCGGCAGGCGCAGACGGCGGCGAGTTCTAGAGGAGGTGGTGGAGACGACGGGGCTACCAGCGTTTGGGCTACCAGCGGTAGCAGGGGTGTGCGGGGTGGATCGTCGTGTCAGCAGCGTCCTGCGAGTTGCGAGAGACAATCTTTCACAAATGATCTCGAGAAATTAGGTCTCGAATGATGTCATTTACACGTCATTTAACACGCGGCAGAGTGATTTTAAGCAGATCTTTGGCTATGGAATTAAAATTTCTTATTTGTGGCTTACTTGATATTTTATTTGAGTGTAATTTTTTTAGTTTTTCTTTCGATAAGCAAACAAATTATCTTCCGAAAACAATATAATGAATTTAATAAGTGAACATTGAGAGGAAAGTAAAGTTTTGTAGATTTAAATAATGTTTTTATTTTGTTTGTCTCCATAAGGGCATTGGGCTAGGTGTTGTAGGTGGACAAAGTCGCGAGAGTTGTGCTTGCTTTTAAAGTCGTCTCATGTTCGTGAAAACAGCGCGTCGCATAACATTGGAGAAAATAACACTCGCGCAAACAAGTCAAGAATAAGCATTAAGAAGAACAAATAGCGCCGCTTGCGTGACTAGAAGCAACATGCCAGAGGGTGGGGTTCCGATTGGAATGAGACGGAAAAACGTCTAATATTTCCCACGCGATAAGATTTCGGAGGAACGCCCCAAGTTAGCTCCTCTGATCAAGCTGAGCGTAAGCGCAAGAATGCTGGACAGGTACCAGGTGCTGGAGAGCGACGCTCGGCGTCGGAGACGGCCCAGGGTACTCGTCCGCAGCTCCACCCCCACTTCTTCGTCTTCTCGGAATGGATTGAGGTGCTCGGGATAGTCGTCGCACGCACTGGTGGATGCCCGTCTGCGCGCCATGACTGCTTGCCCGTCACTGCCCGATGCGCGCCGTCGCTACTGTCACCCGCCCCCGCCCCGCCTGCGCCACCCACTTCGCTCTACCTTCCCCTCCCGCCACGGCGTCCGCGCCTGGGTCAGCGAGGGCAGGTAGATAACGAACACTATCTGTTGATAAGGTGATATATGTGCGTCCACCTTCACATCACCCCTACTCCCCTCCCATCACCGACAATTGAACGGGCGGAGAATGTCATATCAATCAGCGCGATTGAGCAGCGGCGGCGCGGCCGGAAGGGCCTGAGGGGGCGAGGACGGGGGAGCGAGGTCGGCGCCTTGTCTCGGTACGGAGGGAGTGGTCAATGCGTCTTCCTACATTCTATTATACGATGGAATTTTTCTTTCATCACTTAGGGAAGAAATATACTGTGTCACTTGCTGCCATCTATTCGCGTATCCGCGCCACGATATCATTGGCCTCCGTTTCATTAGTGCTAAGAGGGCCGAACAGAGCAATTAACCCGTTTGCGCCGATGTTGCTCTCGAAACGCCCGCGCGATGCTTCCAGTCGTAGTCCCCAGAGAGCGCGCGAACGCTTCAACCAGCCGGAACTCGTCATGGCGCGAGAGTGCAGGACACGGCAGCTAAGAATCATGATCACAACGTGTCATTCTATCTTGTGACAGCCGAGAACGCTAACTGGTTGTCAAAAGCTTTTGTATTCTCGATGTGCATCTTTAAAAGAGGTGACTGATCTCAAACCTATCGCTCCGGAAGCTACCCGTTTGACTGCAGCAGGTGACGGTTGGTCATGGCACCACCACCGCTTGTTACGGGCATTTCGCCGAAGGAGGGTCCCCCGGGTACTTTAGTAACAGTGCGTGGCGATTTTCTGGGTAACGGCCCTACAGACCTTCTCGGTGAGCAGCTTTTACTTTCATTTTCGGATCTTTCCGATCTCTGAGACGCAAGTCGCACTGCCTCACTTATGTCAAGAGCGTTCCTTTCTCCCCTCCAGCACTAGAATTTGATAGGCGTATACGAATGAAACAACTTCATTTCTGTTCGTCAGACTAACAGATATTGTAATAAAATTGTTTTATTTTGTGTGTCCATTGAGTATTCTTTCCTTCTTTTCCTCTTTTCATCTATCACCAATGATTTTATCGCCTTTTAAAATATCATCTTGTGTGTCAAGCTGTAGTCTCTCTTAGCGTCAAATATCTCGTGAGTATTTGTCTTCGTTTAATCAGAGTTACGTTTTTCAATTGTGTTCATCCTTTAAATAAGACTTTGATATTTTTTCATTTCATAGTTTAGGCACATTTTCTCTTTTGCAATTATTTTTCTTAAACTCATTTGGAAATTAAAATATGTGAATTGAACCTGTAACCTATATTGAATGCTGTCTCATCCTAAATAGTTTTTATCCTTTATGTATCTTATTCAGTAGTCACTATCAGAATATCAGTCATCTCTATTATTGGATAATTATATGGTTCTTTTTACCTGTAGATAGTTTTCTCAATTTTTGACAATATTATCTTTGTATCTATTTTTCTTCTCTTCTGTCTTGCATTGCAGGTTTAACCATCTGTGGATGTGATTGTTTGCTGTCGGCTGAATGGAAGTCTCCCAAGAAAATACTTGCCCGTTCAGGGCCTGGCAAGGGAAGAGGAGATATCATCATCACAACTCGTTCTGGTGGCAAGGGCACCTCCACTGTTCAGTTCAGAGGTAAATAAATTTAGTATAATATAGTAGAGTAACAGTAGTAAAGAAATAAGAAATTGTCTCCAACAATACAAATTACAAATTATACTACAAATTTTGAATGTATAATAACATGGTTCAAGCTCTGTCAATTTTGTTTAAAGAATACTTTTGAAACTTATTACTTTAAAAACTAGAAGGAAACAAGTACTCTGTCCCAAAGGTAACTCAAGTTTTTTTTTCTCAGAATGTATGTCACTATATTTTTTGTTAAATGAATTTTTTTAAAAAGATAATTATTGTTGTTCAAGAATATTGTCGAATTTATACTACATATATTGTATGTAATTTCAGAACTTAAGAAATTTTTGGAGTGTTAAAGGAAAGGAAGGAAGAGATAAATTGTGATTTATGAATTATTTTAACTTTGGTTATTGTGAATGATAGGTATAGAGCTAATTTATATCAAATTTGAGATGGATGTTTAAACAATCTGAAATTTATTTCTCAACCATTGTGTTATTTTGCTCTGGTACTTGCTAATTAATCTCTAGGGATTCAGTGTGAACTTTAGCTTATCAATTTATCATGCTGCCTTATTTGTAGGTTGTTTTTATAAATCTTTTTTTTTCAAGTATTTTTTTAATCTAAGTTTTTTGTATAATTAAAAAATATATATACATACCTTGCAAGAATAATATTATTCTCGCTTCTATTATTTACTGTAATTTATCTCGTGTTTCACTGACAAGAGTGTTGTGGAGATTTATGACTTCATTTTAATGAGAAGTTATTCCCCATCAAACAAAACATTAAGGAGGTAGTTATGTTTCCCATTTCACCTCAAAGGCAAAAACTACAAAATTAGAAATACTTTTGCATTTTCCAAACCTAAAATATATTAATTGTAAGATAGAAGAATCATCAAGAAATCCAAATACTAAATATGAAAATAATAGTGACAACTTGCTGTGAAGTATTGCTGAGGGATCTTGAATTTTTATTTAAAAAATCATGTTCTACGTTTTCTCTTGTTTTGGTAGTATTTACTTTCATTATTCATTGTAAATTATTCCATTCTCATATTTTGCTTCAGTTACTTTCTATTCGTTGTTGTCATTTGTTTTGTTTCTTACTCTGTGCAAAGCCCCCAATATCTTAATAAAAACACACAGAACTTTTATATAGAAAGTGTAAGTGCTCATGAATTTGACCAAAGAATGTGAATTTAAATCTGCTTTTCAAGCGCACAAAAATGCTATTTTCTTAGTGACATATTCATTATAATTTGCAAATTACTCTTAAAAATCATATTTAGTCTTTAAATTTCTTGTCTTATTAATGGTTTCATTGATGATAAATTAATCATAATATCATCCATATTCTATAATTAATGCCACCATATTTTTCTATCCTACTACAATAGTATGAAATATTGGTCCAAATTTCTTTTTTGGTTATCATTGATATATTTTCCATGATATCAAAGTTTCATTTTATTTGAGGAAAAGTTGAAGTAACTAAACTTCAGTTGTAACTAATCATGATCACCCACATATCCCACGCATGTTTCTTGGTGAGAAGATGTTAAAGGAGCTCTTGTTCCCATCCCAAACAATGGGTAGTTATTTGAATAGGAGAGCTAGAGCTTCAAGAAAATGTTCTAATAAAGCAACATAAGTATGTCCAACCTATAATAAAAATATGTATGTGACATGTGTGGCCACCTACAGCTTATTAGTATAGTGACTCTTATGTAAGTTACGGAAGTATTTTTATACTGGAATCCTTAAGTGTTGAACATTGGGTTGTGACAAGATTTTAATTTCTAGGTTATCATGAGACCATTGGACCCATGAAGGAGTCTGCTGTTTGGGTGGAAGAGGCTCCACTTCAAGCTCTGGTGTGGAGTCGACGTTCCCTTTCACCATCTGCCTATCAGCAGGAGGATCCTTTGGGATTATCTGTGGAGGGTTCTGAGCACAAGTTACCAGAAGATGACCTCCATGAACTATTCCCTGATGGTTCTGGGGATCTGGCATCAGAAAACTTCAGTGCTGGCTGGTTCCTGTTAGAGCACCATAGCACCACCACTTTCGATGACCTGAAAGCAGGCCTTGCTTTTCTTCGACGCAAGGTTGAAGGACACAAGGAGGGTCAGCTCTCATTTCTCAAGGTTTGTATAAGTGGTATGGAGAGATTGATCTAAATGATTTAAAAATATTTGGGAGTAATTTGTTTTTTGTCTCATGTGGATTATAATACAGAACTTGTTTATTTTAATGACTAATATCTTACTTTCTAATGTTTAGCCCTTAAACTACTTATCAACTTGTTTACATTTTTGCTAACATAGCGAGTAAAAGAAGAAACCTTTTCCTCTTGTGTGAAGGACAATTATCTGTCCTCTCCCAGGTTTCTTGCTTAGCTTTAGTTGGTGTAGCATTAACCGTGGAGGGCTTGCCGTGCTTTGATTTTTGACTAATGTGCCTTTTCAAATGCTGTTGTGCAGACAAATGTGGGTTCTGTTATGGAGCAACTGGACACATTGGCTGCACTCAAGGAGCGCTTTGAAGAAGATATGGATTTACAAGGTCCAGACCCCACAGCAAAGGTGGAAGAGGCCATCCAAGGTGAGTTCCTAAACTGATATGTAAATTATTGTGTGAGTAGACCTTGGAGAAAGTTAAAGAACATCACAGAGTAGGAGAAGTTTAAACTGACGAAATTAACATCTCAATTTTACACATTCAAACTAGATATCATCACAAATGATTGAGAAATATTGGTGCTCAGATCAGAAGATTTCTTGTCTGCAAAAACAAGTCACCCAGGTTTCTTGTGAGCACATTCAGAACTATGAAATAGCATACTCAATTATTAACTTTCTTGAATGGAGGGTGAACAGATGGTTTTAGTTATTATAGGAGAGGTCTAGTTTAATGACTAGCCTGCCAACTTTTTTCTTACTTACTATACTCCAGTTTTAATTAACATCCCCTTCTCATTTTATTTTTGATAAGAATTAGTCATTTATTTCAGCAGTTCTCTCTCCTGTACCTTCAAGTATTTGACTGATAAATCTTGAAATATTTTTGATAGTTTACTGAAAATTTTTCTTCCCAGTGGCATCACACATAATATATGCTAGCTCATCTTTAAATTTGTTTTCAATGAAGGACCAAAGGATATGAAATTAATTGTGGATAATTAAGAATGTGTTTTGCTGTACATTTTTCATAGGGAAATAATCCTCAAGTTTTATTTGAAATAATTGTCAGGCCTTGAGACAATTTTAAAAGTTGATTTTTTGCTACTGTTTAAAAGAAACATTGGAAGAAGATTCTGTAATAAATAAGCAATACCAGTATTTCACATCACATAAAACTTAATTATCTAAAATATTTATTATCCTTAAAATGGCGACACTTATGTTTTCATTTTTAATGCATTTTGCAGAATCAATGGCAGAGGCCAACAAGCTCTTTGAGGAGGTCCTAGCACGGAGGGACCGTGCAGATGCCACACGTAATGCCCTGGCAGTTTTACAGCGCTACAAGTTCCTCTTCTGCTTACCTGTGGCCATTGAGCGGAATGTACGCAAGGGTGACTTTGATATAATCATCAATGACTATGCCCGCGTACGCAACCTCTTTGGGGAGACAGATATACCTGTGAGTAGAATTTCAGTTATAACATTAATTAACATCATGGTTTACTTTAGAATAATCTTATGTTTATTTATTCTAGTAGTTTGGTATTAATGTGAAATTAGAAAGGAACATGGAATGTGATGGAATGATGCAATGCTGAAAATGTAAATATTTATTCAACCATTTTGTACTACTTTGTTCTGTAGTGAAGTATTCAATGACAGAATGACAAGTGACATGAGTCATCAAACAACATATTGTATCTGGTGACTGAACATCACCCTCTATAAATTTTAGTTTAATGTGTAGGAAATTTGGTTTTTATCCTGTACAACAAAAGCATTCAATTATAAATAGCCTTTCATATTGACTTGTAAATACTCCATTGAAGGACTGCGAATGTAATTTGAAGTATGAAAACATTGTCAAAATTGCTGGAAATAATGAGTACCCCTTTGGTACATAAGGTCAAGAAATTAGGGATACTAAAAATGGTACAAAAAGTCACCACTCTATAAAGATGAAAAAATTCAAAAAATTTGCCCATCATCCAGGCTTTAATTAAAAAAATTCAAATATCCTTTACAGATGTAAATATTGTGTATTTGCTGCCACCAAAATAATTTAATATTAAATCATTAATTAGTTCATTTCAAAGAAAAAGTATGCCTGTGAATGATATTTGGTATGGTAACAAGGCACTGCTATTCAAAAGCCCATCATAAAAAGCAGCAGTGCAATTTTAGTTTCCCAATGTTAGTTACTTACTTACTTTCTTTTTTTCTCATTTTCTCCTGAATTTCCCTTCTATTCCTATACCTATTGGCCCATCTTCATTTCTTTTTATTGAACGATTTAGAAAGAGATTCTTATTATTGATCAGAATTGATGGGATGGTCCCTTGCTTGCTTCCGGAGAGTAAATTAGTTTATTGTCCTCCACGTGGTCATATGCAGTCTGTACTGTTTTTTGACAATAAATTTATTGTTATTATTAGTGCTGTAACTAGTTTTATTGTTTTTTTCCATTTGCAGGTATTCCGAAGGGTGTTACTTGAGGTAGAGCAACGTATTCAAGGAGTTCGAGATTTGCTTTGGGAGCGATTGCGTGATGAAGATTCTTCACTGGACGAACAAAAACATATAATCAGGTAAATTGAAGGCGCAATTTTTATTTGCAATATTAAACAAAGTACGGAATGATCAATACTCTGTATATGATCCTTATAGCTTATTTAAACTTACCTGCAGCTAGGATTGATGATAAAGAAAGTAATTTAGAAATTTAAAATATGTATTGTTGGTATAAAAGAAAAAAATAAGTACAAATGACATATTATTCATACTTTGTGGAAAATGATTTAGTTTTTACTTCTAATTTAAAATGTGTTTCATAAGAGAATTTCATTGAAATAATATTCCTTTTTGAAGGAATCTGTCACTTGTATATAGTAATTCTATAGCGTTCAATCCATTGTTCTTTCATGGGAGTGAATCTTAAGTGAAACTTTTCCATCTGTCACAGTTTGCAACTTAAACTATTTGTGATGGTTACAATAAAAGATGTTCTTAAATTTCTCCTTTTTTGTATCAAATACTTTGATATTCTTTTATTTTTGGTTTGAATTTCTTTTATTTAAATTACATTTTTATAATGAGGAATTTTAGCATAATTATTTCTATTTAAGATATATTTTATTCTTCATATGTATTAAATTATGAATTGGTTCAAATCTTTACCTAGCTTTTTAAAAGGATAGTTTTTGTTGTTGTTTTATAATCACACTTTCCCCATTTTTCTGTTTCTTTTCTTCATTTGAGATTTTAAGTTTAGACTACATCATTTTATCACCTATTTTCAATCATAGCTTAATTTTTCTTCTTATGATCACTTTTTTAAGTAGTTCTATATCTCTGTTGTGTTCATTTGCATGAAATTTTAAGTGGTTGTAGCATTAATTGTGATATTTGACTAGGATTGATGAATGCTTTCTTTTAAATACCTTCTCAAAGGTCCAAGTATTGATTCCCTTTAGGAACTTGGTAAGCCTGGAGGCAGAAGGAGATCCTGCTTGGGAGGCAGTTGAATGCCATGCTGCCTTCCTACGTAAGAGACTTGATGACTGTCGAGAGCGACACATGCAGGCTGAGCAGATGACTAATGAAGAAGGTAAGTCACAAGGTTGAATCTAAATGTTGACTTTCCTTTCGACAGCGATTTTAATTCCTCTGCAACTTAACATAGTAATTTTATGTCTAAACTCTGTTATTTTTCTAAATAGAAACTGCAGCGAACTGTATAATAAATTATTTTCAATCATACTTTAAGTTTGGAAAGAATGAGGATTGCTGCCAGAGGGAAATTCAAAACGGCCACTCAAAAATTAAAGGCCCGGAGACTCTTGAAACATATGCTTAATATGTTATATTAATATATATTTGAGAGATATGTTTAATCTTCTAGTTCATTGACACTTCCCAGTTTTTTCCTTGCAATTTTCAGTACTTTTCTACTCCTTGTTAATCATCAACTTTCTATTATGTAGTAAAATATCTTAAGGTTAATTTGATCATAGATATTTCCTAGAATCTTATTAGTATTGGTTTGTGAACACTGCATGTGTGCTTGCTTGTGCTTGCAGGTAAGAGTGGCAAAGGTTCTGCTGGAAAGACAAAGAGTGCAGCTGTTGCTGAGCCCAATTCTGTTCCACAGAGAGTATTGTTTGTGGAGGAGGTGTGTCAGGCTCTCTCTGAGCGCTTTCCAGACCTCTGGAAATTAGGACAGGGATACTTCAGTGGAGAACTCCATGTCGCTGTGGGTCCTACAAGGGACAGTGATTTCAAGGTGAGAATCTATAATTATTCACTGTCAAATACTGTCTCTGGAAATATATTAGATTTTTAATGGTCCTGGTTTAAGAAAAACATACTTTTGTGTTGTTTAATGTCTGATGTGAATTATTTTAATATTGCTTAACAGGTTCAAAAAGAATTTTGTGACATGGTAAATTAATATTTTAAAATTTATATTGTCTGAAAGAGCATCAATAGTACATCAAAATAAAAATAAAAATTTTTCGTTAGAATTCCTGATGTTTTTTTCCCTGGGGTATTGGTTTTTTCATTGATTGAAACCCCAAGTTGCCAGTCCCAAATAGGGTGTAATTTTCAAACAAATGAATGAAAACATCTTTTGTTGTAGTGGTACTTTTAGGTGGTATTCTGTCATTTTACGGGGTAGCAAGCAACTGAGAAATCTGGGAAAAGTCGGGGAATTTTCTGTTTTCTGAAAAATCAGGGAATTTGTTAACTGCTCCAGTAAAAAATTTAAAAAAGATAAAGATTGTCAAATTACACCACAAATTCTATAAAAAATGTGTTGCTTATATTCAATTAGATTTCAGCTGGATTACTCAATCTAGTAACCCTCCTGGGAGTTCTTTCATTGAAAGTTGGAAGCACTGCCTCACTGATAGCAAAAGTAACTGGTTCCAATGGTTCTGTGACTGCTGTGAAGCTGTTCCACTAAACAGTTTTGTTGCAATGAATCTCTCGCAACAGTTGCACCCAATTCCACTGAAATCTTTTGTTGTAATGAGTGTGTCATTATTTGTATTTTAACGGTATAATGATGCCATGAATTACAACAAGTGTGAATTTTTTTCCCCATGTACCATTATAAACCAAAGTTTGACTCTATAATTTATTTTGATTATTGTGCAAGGTGTCAGAGTTTGGCATAACCTACTCTCCTATATGGAATAGCTGGCGTAGATCTGCCTACAACCACCGATTCTTTCTTAAACTGCTTCAGCGTTGTTTCAAAGATGGCAGAGCTAATGACTACTTTCATAATACTTCAGTTGGTCTAATACCAAGCTTTGTTTTAGGTATATTTTTGAAAAGTGTGCTTTTTGCATAACTTTTTTAATGACAATGCTTCTCTAGTGAAGAATGATTTATGAGTTATTGATAATTTCCTTTTATGAAATTACTTAATTTTTATAAGATTTCACCTGCTAGAAGCTCAATTGTTAAAGTAATTTTAGTTAAGTTCGCTTTCTAATGTGTGATAAAAGTTAGGAAAAATTAACCCATTTGAATGAAAGTTGGTGAATTTTTGAGATGGGGAATCACTAGCCATCCTGTGTTAATATTTAATTTTCCAGAGGGTATTATTTATTTATTTATTTATCCAAATTTACTTATGCATGCATTACAAAGAATTATGCATAGTAAATCATACAGAGCTAGTAGAAACTACCTGTTTGTATGAATGGAGTACTTATATATTAAATTATGGTAAATTAAATTAAAGGCACTTCAAACTGCTTGTGTTGTAGTGCCTAAAAACTAAATTTAATTAAAATTAATTTAAATAAAATTAAAGTTTACATTTGAGAAAAGAAAAACGATGAATAAAATATAGGAATCATTGTATACTTAAACAATAGTATTCATTAATAAGTAAAAAAATATTTATAAACTTATTATTGGCATATCTTTGAAGATCTTTATAGATATCACTTTTTAAGTTTCGGTTTCAATGAATTTAGATTTTCTAATATTTTAAGATTATGAGGAAGATTATTAAAATTACTTATAGTGATTATATAACTATTTTTTATTACTTATTGTTTTGAACTTTATTTGAATACTTTTTTTTTCTAGTAACACTGCTAGATTTGCTGTATAGATCTTGCAAAGTTTTGTAATGAAGCAATAAGGCAAACATTGTGTATTGTTTAGTTTTTTTTCATTATTAAACTGATTTATTGTGATATCAATTGTATTTGGTACACTTATCATATAGCTTCCAAAAGTCATCAAACCAGTTTTATCTATATTTAAAGATAATTTGTTCAAAGCAAGCCATTTATATATCGAATTGAGATAGTCATTCATATTCGTTTCAACTCTCTGCCAAGACTTGTCAGTGGATACTACAGCAGTATCACCAGCAAATTGTGTCGTCAGGCATACTCAAAACCAAATCATTAACATAGAGTAGAAACAAGCGAGGACCCGAAATAGTGCCTTGTGGTACTCCTGTAGTAACTGTACAATATTCACTAATACAAATTTGTTTAATTCTTACTTCTCAGAAGTAGGTAAAATAACGAACTCAATATCAACGTCCTCCAATTATATCCACCCATGTACCCAATTCTATGTTCACTTCTGAAACTAATGCCAGTGAAGTCATGAGACTCATCAGTTCATTAAAAAACAAATTTTCAACAGGCATAGATCATATACTCGAGTTTATTGTGAAATTTTCATCCCACGCTATTTTAAATCCACTCTTTAAATATTTTTAATAGTTCTTTATCGGAAGGGATGTTTCCTAAAATATTTAAGAGAGCTAAAGTGATACCTTTGTACAAGAAAGGAAACAGACTTAATATTGGAAATTACCGACCAACATCTCTACTACCCACTTTCCCAAAAATCCTAGAAAAATTGTTCTATAAGCGTCTTCTAGGTGTTGTTTTTTATCAAAAAGTAACATTCTCTCTGATGATCAACACGGTTTTAGGAAATCTTTTTCCACTACAAGCGCCATATTTTCTTTTTTAAACGATGTTACCACATCTCTTGACCGTGGAGAAAATCCTTAGGATGTTTTTCTTGATTTATCCAAAGCATTCGATGTCATGGATCATGGAATTCTCTTTTCCAAATTGCATTCTTTAGGCATTCGTGGACTTCCACATCAATGGCTAACTTTGTATTTAAAAGATAGATATCAACAGGTCGAAATATCCTATACTTAAAATAAAATACTTCAGGGTTGTCTTTCGTAAACAAAGCCTCTTACTTGCGGAGTACCCCAAGGTTTAATTCTTGGTCCTATACTTTTTTTTATTGTATGTGAACGACATGTCATCATCGACATCAGATTGCAAAATGGTTCTTTTTGCTGATGACACTAATTTACTATGTAAACGCGCCAATGCTCAAAACGTTTTGTCTAACCTTTCGACTTGGTTCCATGCAAATCGTCTCATTGTAAACACTGACAAAACAGTGTCTATGTCATTTCACAATAGTATCACAAAATCTTTACCCCAGGTTTCTCTTTCTTTAAACGGAACACAATTAAAAACTGTTACGAATACAAAATTCTTAGGTCTCCATATTCAAAACAACCTCAAATGGAATTGTCACACTGACAATCTTAATTCCCAATTAAGCAATTTGTGTTACGTATTCCGAATCTTAGTTAACGCAGTTAGTCAACGGATTTCCTGTTGCGTATATTTTGCAAACGTGTACTCCCATTTACGTTACGCCATTGCCTTCTGGGGTAATTCCGGTCAGAGCATTCAAACTTTCAGAATTCAGAAGAGGAAAGTTCGGATAATTTGTAAATCTCAGCCCCGAAACTCTTGTAAACCTTTATTCAAGAAATTAAATATCTTAACACTTCCCTGCATTTATATTTATGAAACAGTCGTGTTTGTTAAGACCGAATTACTGAAGTGCCACCCTTGCTTTATGCGAAACAGTCTCGTTCACGAACACAATACTCGCAATAGGAATAATATTCATTGCCCTAGAGTGTCAACCACTCTTTGCCAAAANNNCAACCACTCTTTGCCAAAAAGGACCTTATCATTCGGGAATCGTTCTATATAATTCCCTGCCCAAGAATATAAAAGACATTATGAAATTGAATATCTTCAAATCCGCGGTTAAAAACTACCTCCTGCACCAGTGGTTCTACATTGTAAAAGAATTTATTGATTTTAATTAAAGTTAAATCCGTCTCATACTTTATCATGCCATTGCTGCAGCACTTTTAAAATAATTTATAACAATTTCAAAAACTCTTTTTGTGCATGATTGTGTTGTCTCATGGCTCATATTAATTTAGTTTTATGTGTACTCAACTTTGGCACAGTTGTGTACATTTATTCTGTAGCCCCATCCTGGCCCAGGTTTTGCTCTGGTTTTCGTTCAGGTAGAGGTGGATTTCTTTTACAGGTTCTCTAGGCTTGTCTAGGGGAGTGTTTATTGTAACAAGAAATCATGAATTTAGTGTTATTTCAATTCTTATGATTGTTAAACACTACTCAGAATAATCTATAGTTCGATAATAATTTGTACATGTAAATTGTTTGCATTAAATTACAAACATATTGACATTCTATTAGTATTATAACTTGCAGCTAACTTTTCATCTTATCTAGGAATTTTTGCTGAAATTTTTGAATCTGCCTCTGCCTTAGGCCCCTTGATTGGAATTGATGGGATGGTCCCCCTTGCTTGCTTCCTGAGAGTAAATTAGTTTATTGTCCTCCACGTTGTCATACGCAGTTTGTACTGCTTGACAATAAATTTATTTATTTATACAATTATTTATTTTAACTCTCTCTTTCCTAATTGACAAGTAGTTTGAAATACACTTATGTATAGTACCTCTTAGGGCATAGTTATAGGTTTGTCTAATAAAATTTACCATATCAAATGCTTTGGCAAGGTCAAGCAAGGGAATAGTGATTGGTAAATTTTTATAAATTTTTTGGTATATCTTGTTTGTTATATAACTGAAAACATGTTTTGTGCCAATGTTGCTCATGAACCCATGTATTTTTTTTCATATATTATGTTTGTTGATAAAATTCAAAATTCTATTGTAAATAATTTTTAAATTTTTTTGCTATGTTGAATATTAATTAAATAGGTCTGTAGTTTATCATTAGATTTTATAGTTTACCAAATCAATTTTATTTTGTTTCATTATGAAATTTAAAAATATTTGTGATAGTTGTACTTTCAAAATAAGTTAAAAGGTACAAAAAGTATAATTCTGGCTCTGAACACACTGGTGTTTCTTCTTGAATTCAAGTTTCTGTTGAGTTTTTATATAATATAATTAATGTATCAGATAAGAAATTAAAGCTACAGTTACTGTGAAATTTAATGCTGTGAATTTGTTTTTGATTTTATGCCTTAGTGTGATTTTCACTGGAATTGTGTTGTGTTGCCTCCTGATAGCGCATGGTGTTGGGTGCCATGGACCATTTCTGTCGCCTTCTCCGGGGGGCTTTGCTGCCTTCTCGGGGTATAAGGGGATGTTCTGGAGCAGTGGCAGGGACCAAAGGTGATGGCGGAGGAGGTACGTGGGGTACTGGGGCTGATGTTAGTGCATGGTTGCCCCATTGCCTGCGCTGTGTTCGTTCTGCCTATGCATCCCTCATTGCCCTTGACCTGCCAGCTGAAGCTCTGGATGTGGTCGCACAACTTATTACAGATCTCAGGTAAAGAAAAAGCAAATTCTTATACAATTTCATAGTTCTTTTAGATGAGGTGAAAAATGGATTTTACTGAAACAGTTTACATTATTTTATGTGTGAATCAAATGTTGTGTGTGCGCATAACATTGGTGTTCAAATCAACTGAAATCAAAAAAAAAAAAAAAACATTGCTTATTATTTCATATACCTATAGTCCTCTCGTATAGGATTATTGAACTATTGGTATAATTACATTTATTTTTTAAAACGTTGAAAATTGAACAAGATCCTTTTATGATTATTATTCTCTGAATATATCTGAAATTATATTTTGATTTAATGAAATGGGAAAGAAACTGGAAATTACCTAAATAAACTACTAATGTTGCTATGTATACATCTACAGTATTGAATAGGAGATGGTTCCCTAAATTGAGTACCCTTAAATATAGCTTTCAACTCAGAAAAAACTCAGAGTAGTCTTATCTGCTAGTTATTGATTTTGAAAGATATCAATCCCAAATTGATGTGTGAAAATGTCTGTGTCCTCCATTTCTATTTTTTCTGTGAATACTGAGTAAACATTGTTCTGTGTATTTTTTGTTGTATTAGTGGCTGTTTGTTTGTTTGAGTTTTTGTCCTTTAAAATAAAAAGTAATCTTTTGAGGAAGATTTTTAAACTGCTTTTCTTGACCTAATTCATCACATCTTAGGGCCCAATTTATGGCTAGTTAATTACTTTCTAATTACTGAAATCACTTGCAGGTGTAAATTTTGTATATTAATCGGTTGTTCTATATATTAGTGCAGTAGTCTATTAGTGACAGTTATGAAATATGTGCACGCCCTTATTTCATGACTTCAATTCTGATTATTGGATCTAATGGATGAAATATTTTACTTTTTATGTTACTGTGTATTTTGTGGTCATTGACAATTTTTATCTTTTATTAGGAAAACTTTCGTGGAACTGGATGTATCAAAAGTATTTTTCTTAATTTTTGTAAATATTTGAATAAATTTAGTCTTTTTCTTATTTTTAATTTTTTTCATGTCGCAGGATGCATAGTTTGAGCACATTGTTTCGACAGGCTGCGGATTCAATTAGAGCACTTCATCAGCAAGAGAATTGGAAACCAGTTTTTGAGAGTGGACATCCAGGTGGCATTTCAGATCTGGTATGGTGCTTCTATTACTTTGGACAAATATTTCGCTGTTAATTGATTTCTTGTTGATTGGAGGTATTTGCTATAGCCGACAGGTTTTATTTCTTTTTTCCAATTCCATTTTATGTTAGAATTTGGGGTGAACCCGTACAAGCTCATTGTTGACTTCTGCTCATCAATTGAGTAGAAAGAACAGATCATTATTTATGAAGAAATAGTTTTAGTGTACACCTCCAGATATTTTGATGTACTCTAACCATGTGATAGAATGAATTTAAAGGCGGTCCTAATGTGTTCAGATTGAAATAATTTTGAATTTGAATTTTTAACAACCTTTTTAAGTGTAATTTGAGTAAACTTTGAAAATTGTTTATAATCATCAAATTTCAATGTTAAGTTTATGTAAAACATGTTGGTTTGTATTTATGCTATTTGGACAAACTATATTTTTTATGACTAGTTAGTGAGAGATATGAGTAGGTTATGAGGTTTCCATTTTAATGAACAATAGATGCGATCCTATATTTGAATTCTCAAATTATTTTGAGAACTAAAGCGTAAACTTCAATAATTTGGTAAACTACAACTTTTGTTTTGTCTGCTTGTAGCCCCAGCAATTTGAGCAGTTAGTGGTGCAAACTTTGCAGCGTGCACAGGAAGCAGTACTGACCGGTGCTGCACGAGAGAAACCACTTTTAGGAGATAGTGTTGCGCAAAGGGACCTTAATGCTCTGGCACAAGCTCTTTTGCTAGCCTTTCCTCAGGTGAGAGTGATCTATGCCTTCTAGAGCAGAGTGTGAGCCTGTAGAGAGAAACATATATTTACAATATAATTTTCACTCAAATGTATTTACTTTCTTTAGGCATTGGAGACTCTAGCATTCTCCTCGGATGGAAGTCAGGAAGACCGATCCCCTAATGTGTCACAACTAATTGGATCTCCAGCTGTGTTCAGATCCAGTGAAAAGGAGGCCTCTGGCCCAGTGAGTTGTCTCTCATTCTCTTTGTGTATATTTAATTTTATTACTTTAACATACATGACTTCTGTACATTTGTCGCTGTTGTTTTTCAAATCAAATAATGACTTTCATTAATTTAAGAGACTGGAAGTTTGTAAAATGTAATGAATTTTTTTATTTATTTCTTGTTATTGTTGACAATAAAGAAACATATAAGAAGAGTCCACCACTTGAAGTTATGTAGAAGAAGGCTTTTCTTGTGGTCTTGCTTAAGGTTCTTTTAAATTTTGCTTATCTTCTCTATGGGGATCCCTAGTTGGTAATGAAGCTCTATTTCTTCACCAAAGAAAGGTACTTCAGGATTCTTATGAGTCTCAAAACTCTGACAAAAAACATCAAACATGAGACATTCAGATTATATGCTGACTACTCTACTCAGGTATGCAAGCACTCTAACTACAATGCCATAAGTAACTCATTACTTTTCATGGAGATGGTGTTGTTTGATAATTAGAGTTCAGGCCTGCTGACTGAATAGCCAAGATGTGAAGTTTTGAGATTAACACTCGAGTTTCAATGTTAGACTGACTTCCTTGCCATCGCTGTCTATAAATGCCAGACCTGTCCTAGAGACTCCCTGAGATGGGAGTATAATACTTTCAGATAACACATCTCCTCCTTTTGCTAACGCCAAGAAATTATTAAACTTTCTGCAAACCCCTATTAATGGAGAGCTATGAATGGGGACAGTTTGACTTTTGAAAAATATCCAATTATTTGAGGTAGAATTACTTGAAAATGATGCAAAAATGTTGTTTGGGAAGACCTCTACCAATTGGTTTGCTTGTTTCCTGAATTAACTTCATTTGGTGATGTTTTGTTTGTTTCTGGGGACAGTGGACTTTTTTGAGTATTGTGTTTGTTGGAAAATCATGTTTCTCACTCTGCCCAAAAGTGAGAGGAAATAATAATGTTGCAGCCTTGGGAGCAACGCTTGCTGGTTACATTAGGCAATTGCCAATTCACAACAAGGGTCATCCTACCTCGTTTGTCTGAAGCATTCCCACGTCATGGATGCCCTGCTCCCACATTACCTCTTGCTTCAGCTGCTTCAGCTCTGAATGCCCTCGACAAGCGTATTCTAGAGGTAGGTTTTTGAATCTATTGAGGTCAAACTTCTTATTTTCGAAGGGTTGATGTCACAAAAGCCAAGTAAGGCTGATGTGTTAAATAAATTGTTGGGGTTAAACATATTTACTCTGGAATAAATTATTACATAATTTATCATCTTACTCAAGGGTAAATTACAACATCTTACTCAAGGGTAAATCATGTATTTGAGAGTGAATTTACTTGGCAAAATTTAGTGGAGTAACATAATAATTCTTAGAATAAATAAATAAAATAGATTTTGTCTTAATTGGAACAAATCTCAAATTATAGAATAAAATGGACATAGATTAATCTAATTATGTAAATCTGCTTTCAATTTGCAATTGTTTTGTGAATAGCATGCAGAAAAATGTCTTGCTTCCAAGTTGGATGAAATAGACTGTTTGGATAACAAATTCAGTACAATGTAAAGTGTGTTGTCAGTACAGTAATGAGCATCAAATGAACAAAAATTAACTTTCCAGTTTGACTTGCTTGTAATGTTTTAATTCACTTGATAATGGTACCAATGTGTACCAAAATAAGTTTTAAAGTGTTCCGAATGTTTTTAAGAGTATGTATTTCCACCAATGTACACTTTATTTGAAGTTGTAATAAATGTCTGCTGTAACTGGTTGGTACTTATCATTTTCATTGTATTACTACTTGGGCAAAGATGGACGCTTCTCTAATTATATTTAATTTATCTCCAAAAGAACAATTTTCACACATTAATGTCATATTTCTATTACATGTAAAAATTAGAGAAGATAAAGTTTACCTACAAGGAAGCTAACTAACACACTTAAGCGAACAATTGTTTTTGGAGTTATCCTGGAGAAGCAAAAAATATGCTGCCCTGTCACTTGTAATTAAATAAGTGCTCAATCACAGTCATGTGATTGCTAATCTGAGTCCTGTCATGGCGACTCTAGAGAGGCTTGACAGAGCTGACTCTTGACACTATAGTGACAGCAATGTTGACACATGTAGTGCAGCCATTGAAATATTCTCAGAATTTTCACAAAAATTGTCTCTTACAAGGAGGTTGGAATTTTCTGTGGGGAAATATTTTTTGCCCATCTAAACAGGTTTCTTATAACTATTTTCTACTTAAACTGTATTCTGTTTACTGATGCAGGTGTATTTAGAACAGAAGAGTGACCCACTAGTTGGCACCATTGAGCCTTCTATGTACTTGGGCCTCTTTGACTGGGACACACCTCGGTGTCCAACAGATGTGTCTCCATATGCCAAAGAAATCATGGCCAACATGAACGGAGTCCATGCTGAGGTAAGTCTATACTCCTCATGGTAATTGAAAGTGCTTTGAATTTCAAATATATATATATGCATGCATGCATGCCTGGAAAGTCTGTATGTAATGCATATTCAGTGTAATTATGATTGAATGCATGCATAGAATATCAAGATATTTATATAGTTAGTTTATAACTCACCCATAAGATTATGACTGGGTTCATTGATAGTGCTAAATACACAACCTATTCCCTATTTATAATTTATCTCATGCCTATAGTTTTCAACTTAAATGACCTTAACTAGATCCTTCTATTTATAACTGATATAAATGGTAATGTCTAAATAAAAGTTTAATAAATATGTTCTTTTATCTCTACTAACATTGCTCCCTCCAGGGGACTTACATCTAGTAAGTACGTGTTTGGCGAACACGGGGCCCCGAGCTGAGTCTGGCATTACTTCCACTTGTGCTATGCTCCTTCCTTTCTTTCCTGATCTTCCTTGGTCACCTCTTGTTCTTTTCGATCCCGACGCTATTAGGGCTAGGGTATCTTTCATTTTCCTTCTTCTTCTTCTTCTTCTTCTTCTTCTTCTTCTTCTTCTTCTTCTTCTTCTTCTTCTTCTTCTTCTTCTTCTTCTTCTTCTTCTTCTTCTTCTTCTTCTTCTTCTTCTTCTTCTTCTTCTTCTTCTTCTTCTTCTTCTTCTTCTTCTTCTTCTTCTTCTTCTTCTTCTTCTTCTTCTTCTTCTTCTTCTTCATCTTCTTCTTCATCTTCATCTTCATCTTCTTCTTCATCTTCTTCTTCTTCATCTTCTTCATCTTCTTCATCTTCTTCTTCTTCATCTTCTTCTTCTTCATCTTTTTTTTATTTTTTATTTTTTTTATTTTTTTTTAAATAATGATTTAAGTAAAGACTTGAGATATGCTGGGATTTGAGTTTTCAGTTGTAATTCAGGAGGGTTTTTAGTGGGTATGGTTGAGTCATTCGGCAAGTCCCACACGCGGGGAGTGTCATGTTGGCTCTCCCTAGTGCGTAACTGCATTTTCCCTACCTGTACAAGTTTTAAGGGATCTAATGACCTCGATGTTGACGAGCCCTAAAGCCCCACAAAAAAAACAACTAACACTGCTCTTCATATTAAAAATCACTTTAAGTTGTATTAAACTGAAAAATTTTGTTTGAGTATTGTTATATACTTAGATATCTTGTTTTATTTATTTTCATTCAAATTATTTGTTTTTATTACTGTTGTAAATATGCCCATTATTTGATACACATATATTTGATAAATATAAGACCACGTAATGACTGTAAAAATTTTAAAAATAAATCAAATATATGCTATTTAATAAAGATAATTCTAAATACTGAATGTTTTTATCTGTTAAATTAAAGGTATCTGTTAAATTGCTTTAAAGGTAACATCCAATGAATTTTGTATTCCCAGAATCGCTCTCTGCCGAAGATTTGTTGTGGAGGCATTTGCTGAGGTTTGTCATTGTTACAACAGGTACAGCGCGTATCACCAGCACTGGTGTCACGTGTGCTGTCACAGATTGTGGAGACGGTAGCGGAGGAGTTAGCGCGACTGATGGCATGCGTAAAGCGATTTAGTCCCGAGGGGCGCCAACAGGCATCCGCTGATATTACCTTCCTGCGCGCAGCCGTTAACCGCTTCGCTTCTCCAGCCGCAGAGTAAGTGTATTCAGTTGAACATTTTTAATTCAAAATAACTTCTGATTCTTGGCTTATCAGTAACAATATGTTCTCTTTTTAGTGAAAGGTTCATTAATAGATGTTCATAAAACATGATTTCCTGGGTCATAGTAGCTATCTCTTGTATCTCATAGTAGCTAGGTTAGAGAATGGATGATGGAACTGCTGGCTTCTAAAAGGTTTCTGGAATGAACATTTTGGATGGAGTGGCATTAATTCCTGCTCCTTCACTAAAAGTCAAACACATCTTTGTGAGTGAAATTTCACTTGCTTTTC
Organism: Laupala kohalensis; assembly: GCA_002313205.1. Taxonomy (NCBI): domain Eukaryota; kingdom Metazoa; phylum Arthropoda; class Insecta; order Orthoptera; family Trigonidiidae; genus Laupala; species Laupala kohalensis. The sequence continues at coordinate 1,381,321 of NNCF01126863.1, read as the reverse complement.
AAGGTGAAGGTGTGTGTGTGTACTTTAATTTTGTGAAACGAGTGGTTAGAAAGAAAATTGTCATTGTGCTTGCTGAAAACAGAACTGGGATAAAACCTAAACATATGGCAAACTACACAGGTAATAATAGTGCATTAATAGAAGTGAAAATAAATTGTCCCTCTATCTAAATATTGAAGAGTGAAAAATGTATCTCTTCCTTCAAGAAAAAAACATTTTCCTCTAATACAGAGGATTTTCATTCAGAAAGAAAATGCACTGATTGAAGAAATTCACTCCATTCGAGTGAGCTTCTGGTAGGTTGCTCACTCTTTTTGAATGAAGCATCATTCGGACAGTAAAGTATTCTAAAAGAAGATGCTGATGCACAGCTCATGCATGAAAATTGATAATACAAAAAATCTTGCTAGTAGATCAACTTTCATAATATACAAGAAAATAATATTTCTTCCTTTCAGTTTGGTTTAAATAAATTAAAACATCTTAAATATGTAGATCCTATACCATGTATTAGTGCACACAAACCAAAATGAACCTTGCCACATAAAATAGTGTGCCATAAAGACTTGATGTAATTATAAATATATAATGTGCTCTGTGGAATTGAGTCTGAAGTTGATGTAACAAGTGAAATATGAATGATATATTTCTTATAATAACTATAATATAATTTTTCTGTTGCTTGCTGAATTAACGTGATTATGATGTATATTTTATCTGGCCCAAAATTTCTCAGATACAACAATTGTTCATTTTCAGGAGGTTCTTTGATGAGGCTCTTGAAGCTATACCCCCCCTCTCAACACCCAAAGAAAAGAGGTAAGTACTCGTTTGCTTTCTTTACCTGTACCATATATCTGAACCTATTTCCATGTTTAGGTTGAGGGGGATGATGCCTTTTTCTTGGGTCTAATAGGGAACCACAAGGGGTCACCTATGAACCCGACAGACCTTCTCAAGAATGATGTATCAATTTGATGTTTGAATGATGGGTAGCGCATGTGGGGAAGAGGCAATGACCAACTATGAATATTAATTTAAATAAAATTTTACTTCCTTTTTAACTTTTCATAATAGACCCAGAAGAAAACAGTTGTCAGTATTATTTATCCACATTTAATCCATGTGGGGGTCTCTTATGGTCATTTTGACCAATTTATTTTGTTTTGGAATTTATTTTATTTTATTTTTCAAAATAAAGATATTAATTAATATGCTTCTTTTGTCTGTGTACCGTTCTGTGAACACATTCACAGTACTCCGACTTTATTATTTTATGTTTTTCACTGCTTCATTTGGTGATTAACAAGCTGTCTGTCTGGTTGTTTGTATGCAACTCCCTACGTTAACTGTACGAAGTCTATTGAATGGTACCCGATTCATGGCGTTGCCTTATTAACCGAGTGAATATTATTGGTCTAAAATGTCTGTTCATTATAATGGTAATCCTCATAACATTATTCAAAATCATAGATTACCTGTCTATGGAAAACTGAAATATACAAAGAGCCTGTTCCAACTGACTACCTTAAACAAAATCTTTCATATAATACATAAACTTATCACACTTAAAATCTTCATTAAAATCTACCTCTTTTGAGCTTGTTTCTAAGTACATTTCTCCTATCCTTAGCTGATCTCACTCAAACTTGCATTTCAGAGACTCAATCAAGTTGAAAGTAAGAGGTAAATAGAAAGTAACCACTTTCTATTTCTTATTGCAAATGTCACATCACATATAAAATTGTGTCTCTATCATCCTTAATCATATCCCATCATGCTTGACAGAGTTCCTTCAGTTTCTTCATAACTCCATTTTGCATCCTTTTTTGCAATGCCAAAACCAAACCATTCACTGGTGTATTTTTAAATTTTAATACAAGGTGTTTTATTTTTATTTACAAGCAAAACTGATTGCATACCACCAATATTCGTTGCTTTAGCATAAATTTCCCTCCAGCCAAACATTTTGAACAAAAATTCAAATTAAACTTCAACTCTTTGTCTATAACTTTTTTGTTTTTACTTTCTCTTGGCCTTTAATTTTCCTTGCAAACAAACTTTTTCCTACTATTTTAAGAGAAATAAACTGCATGTTGTAGCATGTAGATTGTAGGGCAGAACAATTGTACTTATTTTCAAGTATTAAAAAAAAGAGTAAAACAACACGGTTTGGAAATGATACCACGTAAGATCGCTTTTTCATCCCGAATTACATTTCCTTAGAAAATTTCATGAACACCCTACGGACATTATTGTGTTATCCAACACGAGATTTAACATTTGTACCTTAAAGCACTACTAACACACCTAAGAATGCTCAATTATTTGCTTCATGTGAACTATCATTTCAATATATATTTCAAGCATTGCTTCATGTGAACTATCATTTCAATATATATTTCAAGCATTGCTTCAGGTTTGAACTCACGTTTTTCAAATGAATAATAAATCCAATTAATTATGTTATAAAAATGATAAAATTAGATTTTACAATTTTTATAACATAATTGATATCAGATCAATTTTCTAAATAGGCTTGTTTTCAACATGACGCTACAGTTTCGTCAATTTAAATAAAGCACTTCTTCTAAACGGATGTATTCTTCATGGAACGGCAGTTTGTGGGAAAAACTACCTACTGGGAAGGATAATTAGTCTATGCTACGGAAGGTAGCAACACGACAATTCTCTATAAGGTCCTTGTTATGGTCAAAACTTCGAACAGACTTGTGAATTTCCGCGATATAAATAAAGGTCTGCAACCCATTCTACACACCTGTTAGGCGGGGCAGTATCTTGTGTACCATAATTTCTAGGTCTTAAAAGGAAAGGACACCGGATATATATTTGTAACATCTCTCTCTATATTATTTTGCAATGATTAATTTTTCCTGTTGCAGAGTAACAAAACAAAATTTGAACCACACTTTATGATGTCTCATTACTGAGGTAGAGGCCAACCACAGTAATTAAAAATAACTTGGGAAGGATGAACCATGAAGCTTTTATTCTTAGCTACGCTACTATCTCAGTTGTGTTTGGTAAATTAGAAGTGTGATTCAAATTTTATTGTATTAGGAGCTGTTTGTAAATTATGTAATGCACTCTGGGAAAGGGAGCGGGACTCTTTCGATATCATTACTCTCTGTTCTGGCAGGGTACAGTGCATGTTGCCTCGGTGTTTCATAACGCTGCTTTATAAGAGTAATTTAAACTTGGAAGAGTATCACTGTAGTCCTAGTACTCAACCGCTGTGGGAGAACACAGAGCAATAAGTAACCAATGACTAGAGTGTAATTAAGTTACACCATATTTTAAAGAAAGTATCAAAAGCTTCTTTTTTTTCCCAGTGTGTGTGTGTGTGTGTGTGTGTGGAGGAGGGGGGGGAGACTGAGATAGTGGTAGTGTTACTTAATAAGTGGAGAGGGGTAAGAGGCATCATTACATACATGTCAGAAAGGAGGGGTAAGTTGAAGTATAGTCATTTTTGTGTTACTTATTTTCACCCCCTTAGTCTGCCATGGGCAAGAAAATGATCCGTCAGTAAATAATGGTAGATTAGTGATTAATTTTATTGTAATTTGAACTAGGAAATTGTATTACTGAGGATTGCAGTTTGGGGAGATTGGTTGCTACTAGAATCTGGTTCAGTTCTGAATAATAGGATGTTTGGTGGCAGATTCTTATAGGTCGACTGTCTGAGGGTCAGTTTTTCTATTTTTGGTGAATACGTATAAAACAATGTCTGATGCATTAACGCTGTTATATTCTTTTTCAGTTGTGCCGAATCTGCGGCGTCGCGTGCGCGCACTGCGATGCGACTTCAGCTGTTGAGTCTGGGAGCGGCGATGGGCAGTGTGACAGGAGCACAAGGGATTGGTGCAAGTGCCTGAGGTGCAGGACGGGCGGGAGTCAGTCCTCGTACTGCCCCTGCCGCCCCGGTGCCTGTTCCAGAGGAGGGCGTATACTGGGAGACGCCTGTGTGACTTACATGGGACTTCGATTTCACTTGGTGATTTGTTGTAAGTGATTGTGATCTCTCTTTGATCTAATCCCATTTCAAATTATTTGTTGAGGAGAGCAGGACCGGAAGTAGGTCTGCATGAAGAAGTGGTTAAAGTATGTTTTCCACATCTTTTTTCTTATGTTGCAGTAATTTTTTTTCTTTGGAAAAAAAAGAAGCTATAACCCACATGGATAAAGAGAGAAATAGTTCATCTTCAAATGTACCTCGGGAAGGAGTAAAGTTCTTTATTATCACAGAAACCAAAATATAATTTCATTCAAATGTATATTGCAACTACAGATTTGCTTTTATAAGTAATCTTCTGACTTTCTCATATGAACATTACAAAAGAGCGTTTAAAAAGCTTATCCAAACAATCCTGATCTGGAGTTGAAAGTTTTTCTAGTAAGGTATTTACAGTTGTTTACATTCTGAATTCACTGATACAACCCCATATGTGCTATTTCATGAGAATGAAGCTGATGTAGGACAAAAAGGACATTATACTAGCTTGTACTTGTTCAGTGATATGAGGTAGTTCAGTGATATGAGTTATTGAAAAATATAATGATATAGATTTTATTGGGCATGAGGTCCTTTAGAAAGAAATAGTTTGGGAGTTTCGAAAGAACTTTGTGGTTTTCTGACAAAGCTTGTGACTTGTTTCTTTTGGTGAGCATTCAGCTCGAACATCATGATCACAACAGGTTCTGTTTTGGGTTAGTGTAATGCATACTGTGTAAAAGGTTTAGCCTGTTCATGTATAATGCTATCTTAAACTATTTGTTTCTTACTCATTATCACCTGATTCATTAAATGCATAATGATGTAAGGAAAGGAACAGCCACTACATAAAATGGAGTGATTGGTCTTGATTATGCTAGCGCTGTGATAGTGCTACGGGAAAAGACTCTTGTTCCTATATTTATATTTCTTTAATGCAATTGCTCAAATGGAACATTGTCATAGAGATAATTGAGTAGTGACACTTACATTATGCTACTAAAGCATAATAGAATCGAGGAAGGCAATCCTGGAAGAAAATGTAATTTCTAATATTGCCTATATCATGTAAATAACATTTTCATACTATGAAATATTTGTAAAAAGGTTAAGTTTAAAGTGGTATTTTAAATAATTTATCATTCTGCTCATATTTATTATGAATTTTTACTAAATGTGTAATACTTGTTATTACTATTGATTGGTACTAAAATATTCAATGATATATGATGAATGAAGCACAACTATTGTATTTTTTATAAACTTGTAAATATTGAAAGAGAGCTAGAGCAAAAGTTATCTATTGAATAAAATAGAAATGTTATTATGAATTTTTTTGTTTTTTGGCAAAAATTGTAATTTTTGTTGTATTCTTCTTCTAAAACCCCCAATTTGCTTCTAATATTTAAAGATAAATGTTAGGATGTTTGTACAGAATGTTAGTATGTACTGTTTGTTGGATTGTTATTAAATTTGGTGATATTGTCTGCAATGATCTGGATGAACTTGTGTTGTAGTATTAATATTTGTTAATGTTGATAATGCAATAAGAAGTAACCTCGAAATTCACCATAAAAATGACAAAATAAAATTGACAAACAGAGTTTTTTTTTAAATTTTGAAGGTGACCCACCACTTGTAGAGACTTGAAATTTTGGGTACATTTAGAATAGCAATAGAAAAACTTGTGTTTAAGAAATTACCCATGCATCAAAAGAATTCAGGGATATGCGATACATTTTTTGCATTTTTTTGAAATTTTTAATAGATTGTTGGGGATTTTTTCAGCCAAAAACCATAGGATCAAATTGAAAAAAATTCTTGGTTAGATTAAAGGATTTTCTCAATAGTTTTGGTATCTATTTTTTGTTCAAAATTAAGAAAAGAAATAAAAATCTAAAAAACTATTTTTAAAGTAGGGAACACTATATACTGTGTGGTAGGTTAAAAATGTCATGATTGGTAATATTTTATGGGTATCTATGTAGAAATGAAGGAACAAAGTCATTTGGCTCATGGGGGGGGGGGAGCACTTTTGGGTGCCTTATCCTAGGATACCCTTTGTCTCTTATAAATGGGAAATGGGTTTTTATAATGTTAACCCTAACTTTATGCATTTGTGTTATATTAGTTTTGTTGCTAATTATCCCTGCTTGGGAGAGACTAATTCAAACTCATTATTTGGCTAGTTGTATTGTGAACTAATTTTAAAATGATATTTATTCAGCATATTATAATTCTTTAAAAGTGTAAATGCAGATATACGGAGGTATATTTGACGTAAAAAGTTTATTCTTCCAGCACATAACATTATACCTATTGGATTGTTCTCCTTAAAAGGGATGAATTCACACACTACTGATTAATTCCTGCTAAGATCAATATTAATGCTACTTTGCAATGTTGGGATCAACTTATTTAAACTACATTATCACCATTTCCTGTTTTCAAGTGACCATCGTTTCCTCTCATAGTGAGTTTTGTTAATGGTGTTCTTAATGAGTGTATTAAGTAAAAAATCTATTTTCTTGTCAATTATGTAAAAAGCAAATATCCATGACCAAATTACAGATAACATTTATCTGAAATGTCAGTGATATCATATGCAAACACTTTTTTATGCACTTGAACAACTCTATTTATTTTGTAGGGGCTGATTGCACATTGGATTGATTGGGAGAAGTCTACTTTTATTGATATAGAGTTAAAATTCTGGTGGGTTAAATTTTTTACAATGAAATCAGTCTTTTTTTTAAATTTTGTTTATGAAAATGTATTTGAAATAGTTTAGAATGATGACCTATAAATGTTCTGTTATATTACTCTTTTTAATTTTTTTCTTTTCTTTATGGGTCATTCACTTATTACATCACACAATTTTTCTACTTTTCTAACCTCTGCCTCCTCTCACTTTGTCACAATATCTTCCCCTCTCCCTACCCAATGTGACATTACAAATTTCAACATATTTGGGTGAGTATATGATAGCTTTATGCTATTTTTGCTCTGTTTAATTGTTTGTTATAAATTTATTCAAAAAAATTATAAATTTACATCTTGTCATAATTTTCAGACCCCCCTCCCCTCCCCAACTATGTGACATAATAGTGGTAACCCCTTACCTTGAGATCCTAAAATGTAAAATATGAACAAATTAGAAAAAGATTGTTGTGGTGCTATTTTATGTAATCGGAGGTGGACGGAAGATACAGAGAATATATATTTTTTCCTCCTTATCACCCATACTTATCTCTAGTTATTATGCAAGATTGAAATGTACAAAATAAATTTTATCACATAATTATTTCATTGGGAAATGTATTTTCTTACATTTTCAAATTTTGATTTCTTACAGAAGAGATACAAAATTTTCTAAAACAGTTTATTGCACTAAGAAGTAATTGACACACTGGTATAAGTATGTTAAGTTAAGGTTGTTTTATTATATTCATTATTAGTTTAACTATGTTCAGTTTTTCTTAATGTATTGTCTTGTTAGTGATGATGATTAAATTTCTTGATTAATGGAAGATGATATAATATAAAATCTAAACAATTTTTGAATTTGAGAAAACCTTATTGTCATTTGCATTGTCAATGGCCAGATGAAAATTTTGATTTGTAAATTCTTATTGTCATTTGTTGACAATACTTTTCTCGTTTTGTGTAAATTTTTTATATCATCTTGAGAGATGTGAAGAATAGGACCGAGAGTAACAGGTTTTTTTACTTCCTAACTATCTTGTTACGAGTACGGTGGAGCTGCCGGCTGTCATAAGAAAAGACACTCTCCCGCACCTCACCCGCGAGCTCTTCTTTGGAGCAACGCGTTTCATCCGGAGCCATCGCAGATTGCCAGATATTGCGCAAACGCTCTCTCTCTCGTAGCGTCTCTCCTTGACGTGGAGCGAGTCTTTGTTTCGCAAAGAAAGGCTTATTGATGTGACCTTTTTGCTTTGAAGTGCTGCACGCCGCTGTGCATCACTAATAAAAAGAAAAGTGGCCCTTTGTGTTGCGTCTCTTGTAATATAGAAAGGCTGCGGAAGGGGCGTGGTTTTTTCTTTTTACCTGAAATTCGTTTACGAAGCCATATCCTCTAGCTGCGCTTTTAATTTCTGTGAATCAAAGCGAAGGTTCCCTCTGCGCTGGAGAACCTCCAACCCCCGATGTCAGCTAGCCCTCTCCGCAACTGTAGCGACGCTGCGAGGGAATCTAGTCCTCGCTCGCCCTAAGAAAGCTTTACGTAAAGAGATAGGGCATAACGTTCTTTCCGCTTGAGTTAAACGAATCATTAAGGCATTTTTTTCCTACGATATTCAAAGTCTTCGTCAAAGATAGATTAACTGGCTCTTGTAGCCGACCTGTCCCAATAGCTCGGCGCTAAGCCTGAAGTACAATTGTAACCGATCTCAGACTGAAATTCTCAGAAATTCCACGCCTTAGTATAAATTACGTAATTTAATTACTAATCTTACATTACTGTATGATGGCTCATTTTTTTGTCTTAATTGGACGAATAAAACAAAATTTGAATCACACATCTTCTAAATTCTGTTATTGAGATACCATCTCTCCAAAGCACATAATTTAAATCTTATTTATAAGGTAGGAAGATCATACACTTGGGTGAGCTGCTATCGATAACAACGTTGTACGAGTGTTGTTGAAATTTTGTTTTATTTGCGTACTTGCGAGAAAAATGATCAGGAGTATAATAAATTTATGAGATTAATTTTATCGCAATATGAACTAGCAAATAGGATTTATCTTAATTGAAAATATCGTTTACAGGTATCCAGTTCAGCTCCGAACAATAGGAATCTTCAAGAGCAGATTAGGATATGTCGATTACTTGAGTGGCAGTTTCTACATATTTGGCGAAGACTATTATTTCATTATTTTAATTCCCCTTTCGTCTGACTCAGGGAAGTGCATCGGGTAAAGTAATCGCCTGGAGTCCCCTGGTCATCATGGAAGAGGAACCTCTCCCATCCTGGATTCCACAACTCCGCGGTCTGTCACGTAGAAACGGGTTCTTTGTTTTGAAATGGCCCGCAAATCGGTAAATTTTGGGTTGAAAAAAAGTTGTGATGAAACCGGGTATATTGATCAAAAGTGTGACGGTGCTGCCACCATCGCTAGATGTTCTAGGTATAGCGTCAGGAAGTAACGATTGATTAACTCTCATCGATAAATATTCATCGTATCATATACATCAATCATTCGGTATAGAACTACCTATTCTTTTGTCCGTAAGTTTTTGTCTCTTAAAATTTGGGAAATGTCTTCGTATCAGTTAAGTTAAACGTTGTTTTGGTCCATAGATGTTACATATTATGGTATTCTATATGTGTTTTCAGTTAAACTAATTTACTGCAATCAGTTGCGTGGGAATTCAAATGCGACACTAAAGAAACTAGAACCTGAGATTCCAATATTCTATATAAGGGAAATGTCGAATAATCAGATTTTTTTAGTGTTTGAATTAGTTTCAAAATGTATCTCTTTCATTTAATAAATTTATGAGATAAACTGCAAGGTGTTACTATGTATTTTTGTGTTGACTTTCCACGTGGGATCAGAGGTGTCGACGTATTGATCCTTAATAGATGAGAAGACAGCAAATCCTTATCACGATAAAAGCACCGCGTTTTATCTCGGTGGAATGGTCATAAAGAAATAAAGATAGCGTTCAAAACAAAACAAGCCAATAAATACGCAGAGGTTAATTACCGCGACTACGAGACTCCTGTCGCAACTGTTAACTGCTGACGCCGGCCTCCAAAATCCACCAAATAGTATTCAATATTTTACAAAAGGTTATGTAATGGGGAGGTGTTGATAGTGTTTTCCTCATTTATTTTAGAACAGGTGTTCTCAACCTTTATCAAATTGTGTGCTTCATCTTCAAATAGTAATATCAAATATGCAAGCATAATGAAAGTACATTTTTTAACTCGCCAGAAATAAATTGGATATAGCTCCTTGATCATCAACGCAACGCACAAAACACATCAAGTATGCTACGATGCAATATCTACCTATTCGTCAATATTGAGAGAGAAATAACATTCATTTTTTTATTAGGACTTTAGGGTTCGCCAACGAATAACATTCAAATAATTTCAGTAGTTTTCTCCTTAATTTGACCTACAATGAGGTACACGCAAAGCAACCGTATCACTACAAAGAGTCGCATTTTTTGCAGCATTAATCAGAACATTTCTATACTTTTCACTTATATTCTCCGCCAAGAGTAATTGTTAATTACTACCGGAATCATACTTTCCTTCACAACCTCCCCACTAGAAAATGGTATTCCGTGCTTTATAAGTTTTTTAGACTCTTAACTGGTACCGAAACTTCACTTAAAAGTTGATTATGTTAGACAAAATATTTTTGTTGTTGTCGCTTAAGCTGCAATTTCAAATAGTCCATTTAAAATAACTCTTGCGTTTGATGTTCCTTGGCAAACGCACGGTTATGTGTTTACAATTATTCCGACTCGTGATAAAAACTCAGTGATGCCCGAGAGCACTTTTCTCTCGNATTCCGACTCGTGATAAAAACTCAGTGATGCCCGAGAGCACTTTTCTCTCGCATGTGAAGAGTACCTGATAATATTAAAGAGCACCGTTGTGCTCGCAAGCACCTGGTTGAGAACGCCTGCTTTACGAGGTGTTACGTTTTCCCCCGTACCTTTTTATTGGCCTACCATTGGTTTTGGTTCGGCAATAATACATTTCTGGTTCAATTCCTCGTTTTTGAAAACGGGATTGATAATGCATTGAAACAAATTATTACACTGAAATTAATGGTTCATTATCTACGCAGATGTACTTGAAGCTACACGATACATGAAAACAAATCCCAACCCATCACAAAATGAAATATCGAAAAATTAGAAACCTCTTTTTGAGCACGATCTTTGGGAGCGAAGGTGTGCAATTGTTTTGTTTTGAAAGTGATTGTTCCAAAAATTAAAAATAATTGTTATGCCAGAGAAATTTAATGAAACGATGTAAAAGACTTACGGGGATGGTTGCTCGAATGCGTTTTTTTTTTGGTTGATATTTCAACATAGGGAATATGTTAAAGAACCAGCTATAATTACTCGAATATGGACTTTGTCCGAGCTACGTTAGGGTGTTTCCGAAAACAATGGAAAAGGAATTGCACAAAGGATATAGAAGATGTAGATTATATTAGAAAATAATTAAAGTGCGGGGGTGGATCCTTAAGACCCTTTCCCAGAAAAACTATCGTGTACTTAACAACATTTTTAAATTTTTGTAAAAATCAAAAACATTTCTGCATTATAATTTGTTATGCGCGTACAAAAGAAAACATGAAATAGAATGTTGTACGCTCTTATTTCCTTCACAGGAAATACAAAACGTATTGATCGAATTACTTTTTCTGTGGAAATCAATATTACTTATTAATAATTAATAATTATAACATCGGTCAGAGATATATTCAAGACGAATTCAAATTAAAATACATCTTACAGATACAAGGAGAAGTATTGCTATGTTTTATTTTCCACTCTGATTGAGGGCGGAAACGGCAACTTTTTTGAGAATCACCCTTATACCAATTTCATTCATACGATTTTTTCTCTTTTATTTTAAATAATTCACATCAATTGTACGTTTTTAACCTTTAGATGACTCACTTAGTTTTTTTGACAAACTACACGAAGTAAATAATATTTTTATATAGTTTGTCAAAAACTAATAACTGGTACTTACATATGCCAAAAATGTAATTTATTCGGTTCATGTGATTTGTAGTTCTTCAGATCCCAATTCTGAAAGATATGGAAGTAAAATAATGAATGATATTTGCATTACAGAAAGATTAATCAGTGCTGAGTAAGAAGATGCACAAAGAGGTATTGAAAAAGCAATCGAGAAAATAGTCGCGAACAAAACATTTCTAGCACTAAGCATAATAAATGTATGTCAAAAAAAACAGTTACAAACTGCGTGTGACTGCATGGAGGACAATAAACAAAGAGTAGCCCAGGATAAGGCACCCAAAAGTGCCCCCAGCCAAATGACATTGTCCCGTTGTGTATAGATATTTACTGATAAAATATCATTATTAATCACGTTTTTAACCTTCCTTGCGATTGGTATTATTTCCTATACTAAAAAAAAAAAAG
>NNCF01126863.1:1264925-1361362 GCA_002313205.1 Laupala kohalensis | reverse complement strand
AACTTTTGCTGAAATTTTTGAATCCGCCTCTGCCTTAGGGCCCTTGATCGGAATTGATGGGATGGTCCCTTGCTTGCTTCCGGAGAGTAAATTAGTTTTTTTCCCTCCATGTGGTCATACGCAGTTTGTACTGTTTTTTGACAATAAATTTATTATTTATTATTTATTATTATTGAAAACTAAAGCGTTGTAGGATGTGGGAAGATTGATTGGCATGATCGGCGAGTGTAGAGAAGGCGATGGAGTAATACTGTTGCGCAACCAAACGGTTGTATTTTGAACTACTTCTTCACTGTAGTGCAGTCTTTCCGGTACAGGCGCAAACCTTGTCCACGAATACTAACATTGACTGTCTTGTCTGGATTTATTCTGTATGAGACATAAAGATCTTTGTTGTTTTAGTTTGCTGTTAGGTCGACAAAAAATATGGGGAGAGGAACTTTCGTAACATAGAGGTGTTTAATGTTGTAGATTTGGCGAATTTTGTGTCCTTTTTCTTCTATACTTTCCAGTTGTTCTAGTGCTAGTTACCGTTTGCCACGTACATTTAGAGAGGGCTAGCTAGCAGGGATTTAGAGTACTTACGGTCATGCTAGTAGCAGGTTGCACGGAACAGACGGAGAAAATAGTTACAGCATCGATTGATTTTTGAGCAGCTTTCGATGAATCTGTTTAACTTGCTCTTGAGGAAGATGCAAGTTGTTCAATGGTTTCCTGTTGGTGTGGTATTGTAGTTGCATCAGTAACCTCCATTTCAACGTTTTTGCGCTGGGGGAGACCTGGGTAAGAAACTTTCAAATCACTCAAAATCACTGAGTGAAAAACACACAGTTAATAATAATGCGTAATAATTTAAGATAAATCAATTTTGGCTTTTCATGTAATTGTCAAATTCACACTCTGATAACACGAGAGGGTGGAGCATCGTTCGGCGATGTCTACTTCGGCTCCTTAACTAATAACATTAATTACATTTCACACTTTAAATCGGAATATCAAGTATTCTTTCTTAGTAACTAGAAAACGGCTTTTGAGAGATCTTATTTTTCTCAGTGGCATCAGGAGCTTCCTCTACGCTGCGTTTGTCACGTATCTCCACGTCCCAGGAATCTGTTTGAAGTGGCTACCTGTATTGCGCCAACCTGAAGAGTATCTCCAGTGTATCGGATTGCAATAGGTGTTACAGCAAATTAAGACCGATAATCATTTCAAGTGATGATTACAGCAGACTCATGTACCGACGGAATTGCTGATGTAATTGCGTAAGGAAAGTTTATAGAATTACGTAAGGTAAGGAAAGATGTATAAAATTTGTCTTATCTTCTTGGGAAACGAGGAATTGAGAACTTAAAGAGTCTCGCGTTGGAACATAGCGATATAACAATAATATACAATGTCGCGTTGGTTGTTGCTGTGTATATATTTAGCGTTGTCTTTGTCCCAACGTCGGGAGAGGATAGACCCCAGAGGAAATAATTAGAATACTCGCTTGGAAATAGTTAGAGTAATTCTCTATCCAGGTTTTGGCGTTTGGTGAATAAAACATTGACACATATAAACTATTACAAAGGTTTAATAATTGAATTTGCACATAAGCTCGAAGAGAGCTTATAATTAAAAAGTTATAATGATGCTCCCATAAGCAAGTGAATACATAGTTATGTTAAATGCCCTTATCGGAGCGAGATATCAATATATTGCATTAACATGTTCTAAAGACTCGTACGGACGTCAGGGTCCATTAGACTGTTCCATATGCTTCCAATTATCGTCAATACAGACCGTTATCAGAACTGTTGTCGGCTGTGCCCCGTGAAACCGCGCAGGACGCTTCTTGCGTCCCGTCGCCGACACACCCAGTCTCTGGCACGTCACATCGTCTCCAGCGAGTTCCCCATAGAAGAGATGATGATCAAGAAGCAGAAGAGAAGGAGCTCTGATGGGTGGTCACCAGTTTAAGTAACCGTGAGGGGTGTGCGGGGGGATTGGTATGTAACTTCCCGAAAGCGCAACGAACCCTGGAAACTGCCCTGATAGGGGTGGGGGATTCCATGTGGATATTTGAATGTATTGAGGAGCTCTTCATGGTAGGAGAAGTCATTGGGAAGGGAGTCGTTGCACACGGCTCTACGATAATTTGTGGAGGTGGTAAGGCGTTGTCTTATGCATTTGAATGCAATTAGGAAGAAAGAGGGAGGAATGTCACATGGAGGGGGGTGACAGAGTGCAGTGGCGTGGCGAGTCATACGATCGTGTGTCACCTCGGACTTGACCACAGAGAAAAATAGGTTCTCACCACAAAGACGGGACAAACAGGAAAAGGTTCTTATCTCTCGCGACTGAAGCAACGGAGATCCGTCTGGCGAGTCACGATTAAAATGACACTAACTATTTAAACTATCGATTTAAAGATCCGCCCTGGAAATAGATTATATAATTATTGCGTAATGTCAGCTTTGCGTAATATTATAAACCTTTTGCGTAATGTCAGCCTCGTGACAAGAGAAAGAAACCTATTTAGGAAAAAAAATTACAGTATTTGTCGTGGCATGGTCAATATTCTATGTTGAATTTGTTACTGAACTGATTGGAAACTTTCAACCGGTGCAGGTGGAAAGTGGTCTCGATGTTCTAATACTGAAACATATTGACTCATTGTATGTCCAGTCAAAATATTAGCGACCATGGCTCACTGGAGAGAATTGAAAAAAAAATCAAAAAGTTTGTAAATATTTGGCGTCAACGTTTCTCTCACACTTTGGGTAATCAAGATGAAAGTCAATCTTTTCCACTAAGGACTGAAAGTTGCTGTAGTAAAAGAACTGCTGCGATAAGTTTCGCATTGCGTGCTGAGATACCAATATCCTTCTTCGAAACTAAATCTTGTTAATATTACGAAATGCGAATATCTATCGCTTTATAAATAAGATTTCACACATTTGTGAGGCCTTAATTATATGTTTTTATTTCTTTGTTTTTGGTATCGAAATATCTTCCCGAGGTTTTCTCCGGTTTTCTTTCGGGTAGTGGCGGATTTTCACATACTCGGGAATATTATTAATACTTTTGTTATTGTTAACCTCGAATTTTTACTGCTTATAAAATCTACGATTCATTTTAGAATAATAAATGGATAACTACGTATTTATTAATTAACTTCTTTTATAAATATTTAATCCGCCGTTGTCCGTGAACACTTGATCGGAATTGATGGGATGGTCCTTTGCTTGTTTCCGGAGAGTAACTCAGTATATTATCCCTCACCTGGTTATATGCAGTTTGCAACTGTTTTTTTTGACAGTAAAGTTTATTATTATTTCATTGTTACAGTGTAGAGCATATTTCCTTCATTCGGCATTTAGCTCATAATAGTTCTTTTGGTAAACGTTGAGTAACTCTTCTAGAATGAAGTACAGAGAGGTTAAATTGATGATTTACCTTTTTTTAAGTTATATTGTTCATATAATCTCTTTAAGTCGTTTTAGAAAATATTAATTTAACAAATATTAAATAGCTTTTGGGTTAAATTGGAAATTATGTTTTGTTTTGCTCTTCTTCCTTGAATAGTGAAGATACCTAAAAGTGGGACGAATCACAGCTCAGTCACGTGATTTGGCTGTCGCTGTTCTTCCGTTTGCTAGTTCAGGGTTACACAAGACCCACAAAATGGTTCTTCGCAAGACCCACGAAATGAATCTTTTTTTCGTAATTTTTTCAGTACCTTCCAGTGTGCCATTATCGCTAATATATTGACAGGACATAGTAATGGTGAATATGATTCAGTGTAAAAAAATCAGGACTACTTTCAAACTGCGCTGATTGAAAATACCCTTGAGAGTTTAAGTGTTACCCCTTGAGAGGTTAAGTTTGAGTTTGGGTCGGGAAATAATATCTGCAATCGTATAACCCATAATTTTTCACATATTAGTGTCATAAAATAGCACATAGCATCTAGTGCTTAAGTGCGCATATCATCTAGACAACGTTATGAAAAACACCATGAACAACAGGAATAAGATTCGAGAGAAATAATGGATATTACTATAATAGTTTCATTTTTTAAAGCATTCGAAGAGATTTTAAGATTGTTTTTTTTTTTAGATTTTCTTTTTCAAGTAAATGGGACAACTAAACTAAAACTAGACTAGAACTTATGTGTTTACCAAATGTTTATGCTAATATATTGAAACAAAGTAGTTTATTCAAAATTTCAAGGAAGATAGTTTTTTTAATGAAATAACCCATTAATTTAAGCCAATGACTACTTTGCGTTACTTCATGAAGCCTTTCGAGTAACTCCTTGGAGTTTCTGGATCAAGATCAGATGACGTAAACATGAAGTTGCATCGAAAGGTCTCCTTCTTCTTTATAATTAACTCAGTCGACTTCCATCGACATAATGGTTATGAATATTATATTTCTCCACCAAAACGTCGTAATAATAAACCAAATAACCACCAAATTTACGAATATATTTTTTGAAATCGTTCGAAGAAAGTTTTCTGTAGCTTTTTGGTGAAATTTACGAGATCAGTGATGTTTTAACGATGATATATAACCACGGACTCATTAAATTATGTAATTAATATGTTTTTAACTATTTCTCGTTATATATTTTAGAATATTTTCGCATACATTACCCGCCTCGGGAAGAGAATTGGAAAGGCATCTAGCAGCCTTGTAAATCCCCAGTCATAAAAAGACAAGAGCTCATATTGATATGATGTTACTTATCCTAGAGAAATACAGTTTCTCTCTTTATATGAATATAATTGTTTTATAGCACAATATCATGAATCATTGAGCGAATCACTTTTGATCAAAATTCTCTGATGGCGAGAACGTGTAATTTGAGTAATATAATAGTATTGCAACTTAGAAAATTGATGATGCCAATGAGTAAATGTTTATTTTATTTCCAGTTTTTAGTAACAACTGAAAATTCCTACACTTCTGTAAATAACAAAAATTAAACCTTGAAATGTGAAAGACTGTATTGCTTATTTCTGTGTTTTATCAATACTAATTATGAACATTGTTTAAAAACATGAATTGACTCATATAACAGTATGTATAATCGTTTGAAGATATTTATAAGTGCGTTTGTATCATGGAATGAGCAGTATTCAGATTATGACACCCAGTTTGGTTATATATTTGTATTTAACTTATTTAGTTTGTGTTGTTTTTGATAGAAAGTTCTATCTTATGTGATTATAGCGGTAATATTTTTTTATATCATTTCATTTTTTATATTTTTTAATAGTACTGTGTGAAGTATTTAAATATCTTGTACTTTTTGCACTTAGAGTTCAACTCTGTAAAAAGTTGATAGTAGTTAAATAAATAAATAATTATAATTAAGATAAACCGAAGTTAATTTGAATCTTTCAGTTTATAGAACAAATTTAAGAGCTCAGTTAATTCATTTGACACACTCTGTACAATTGTATGCGAATCATATGATGGCGTATCTTTTGCATACATACGAAGGCGGCGCACTCTGTTGCTCTAGAGGTAAAAGAAAGATATTCGCAAACTAGCGCCGTGGAATTTGAGGTACTTGAAAGGTTTTTTGAAAATAATCTGAAGTAAAACGGCATTATCATGAGCATATCGATTTTTGACAGTTTTGGACCAAATGCAACTTAGTGCGGTGTGCTCAAGAAAATATGCATCAGCATTCTGTACTGTGGAACGGAATGTGCTTCAGCAGTGTGTTCTAGTAAGAGATGTCTTAATCTTATATTGTTCTTTATTATAGCAAACACTTCCGATTGTTTTTCTTCCATTATTTTATTTTAGTAAGTATTCTAAATAACTTTTCTTTAGAGAGAGGGGTTTGAATTTGTTTATTTAATACTATTGTATTGTCATTTCAATTACAATATACAGCGCAACGAAGTGACTGGATGACGGAACGTGATTCAAAAATCAGTTACAAGGTTTTACAGATGGAACGAAACAAAGTGAAAATAAGAAAATTGTTTAAAAATACATGTTTGATTTTTAATCTCATTTTACGTCAGTTTACTCACAGGTTAGATATCAATTGCAACTTCAATAAGCTTTATCTTATGCTCAGCAAGCTTTTAATACCTTCATACGCCGTCCGTCGTTTGCCTAATTATTGATTAATGATTACTTTATGATTTATGGAACGCAAAGAATCATGTAAAAACAATATTTTTAGCTACAAATGTGCAAAATACAGCACAGTTTCGCTATAGGAGCGGTACCTATTTTACCGGTTTAAATACTTCCCCTGACGTACGAAGGATTTCTGGAAAAGAAGAGCGACTTTCTGTTGGCGAGAGACGGTAAAAATGAACGGGTTTTCCTAGGTTATTACACACAATTTCACCAAGTTTTACCAAAATCAGTTTGCATTGCGGAGTAGATTTGTAATGCGGTAAAATATTGAAACAAGCAATCATCTTTATACACTACTCAGAATGATATATTCCCGAGTTATCGAGTAAATAATATCACTCACGTACCTGTCAATATCTTACACTATTATGAAGCTTTGATTTAATAGTTTTTGTAATTTAAAGTTCGTGATTATTTTATCTCATTTTGACATGTCAGGTTGAAGTATACTAGTATTTCGCATAAAACGTATGGGATAATAAAATTGGGAGTGTTGAGTATTAATAATTGAAATATCTCAAATGAATACATAAACTAGGGTTAAGTATTGTGGAAATTCCATTATGATTGGTAAAACACTGTTGTACTCACATGTATCTAATACATATCACTACCTCCAAATTGAATACACTCGAGATTATTCAACGTCTATCGCTTTTTGAGACAAGTATATGACGGTTTAACAGCTTCTGATTATTCAATCCATTATTATCATTCTGTTGAGAGCAATGTACTTCAAATGTTACAAAATACAACGAGTCTCTTTCTTATCTTTAAATGTTATTAAATCGTCAGTTCCGGGCTTTAAGAGCTACTTCAGGAATTCCTTTAACATACTGAGGAAATTTTGCAAGGAAACAACTGCTTCCTCCTCCCCACCAATCCTACTAAAAATGTCGGTTTCTTCTGCAAGAGCACCTATGAACAGTTGTTTTTCGCCTGCAACCATTGACTTTGACAGGAAAACCTTTCACAATCCTGATAATGTTTTGAATGCTTGTCTTTTTCTTAGAAATGCTTTGACTCAATTCACCACGGAAATTCTAATCATCTGTGCAGTCTGATTGCATTTTTTAAGTATGATAACTTTGCCATGGACGGCTATGTTATCATATACGGAGGTCATGACCCCGCCTGAGAATTTTTGAAACCAGTTTAGCAGATATTGTGGAAGTCGTTATACGTTCCAAAATTTTGAGATTAACAAAGCATCCTATTTTTCTGTTTCAATTTTTTCATTATATAGCATCATTTTACATTGTAATTTATATTTTATTAAACTGTCAGTTCATAGTGCCTACAACAACAAAAAAGAATTTGTAGCCGACCAGTTACTGTTATATCTACTTAAAACAACACCTAATATTTTATTCTGTTACTTCAATAATGTGAGTATGCTTCTTTCCAGTACTGGGAAATAAATATCTGGGAATTAATTTATTAATTACTTTGAGTATATTCAACATCACTAAAAGTAATGGACTTGCACATTAACAATTTCCAAGATCTTTACGCTTGAATTTCCATACATCACTGCAACATCCTTTCGTTGTTATTTGAAAGTGCAATGTCCACCCTTCTTATACAGCTTCTTCAATTTTTAAGCAATCAATATTCCTCGGGGTGTCAGGAATAAGTAAGTGTATTAGTTAATAGATCTCAGTCCTCAAATTTTGCAAATTTCAGCGCCCGCTCTATACAGCAGCGCGATGCAGGATTTTTTTGCCAGCAGAGTTCAGACGTGGATTTACCCTCACGGAGGCAAAATTCACATCATACTGTAGGAACCATTTGTAAGTACTTTTTTTTCAGGATTCGGTCTCCAATAACATAATATCGTCATCATAAAAAATAAAAGAAGAACCTGATTAGCTTATTTATTCTAGGTAGTCCATAATATCACTACTTTCGCATTTGCTCTCGTAATGTATCACCAAATCATATTCAAATTACGAACACAAACCTTTGACCGGTCAAAGCAAATTTGCTGGTCTCTTTGCAATATGCATATACCACGAAAAATTAATGGGACTTAATTTTAATTCACATATTATGTAATGTTTAAAATTTATTTTGCGGTATACTACAAATATAGCCTATGTGTTGTATATATCGAGTAAAGTAAAAAAAACTAGTAAAAGACGCTCATAGAGTAAATGAGTAGAAGTTGTGGCCCCTTCTTCAAATAAGTTTGAAGTTCATAAAATTTCATTGTCCCGAGATCCAACC
Source organism: Laupala kohalensis (assembly GCA_002313205.1). Taxonomy (NCBI): domain Eukaryota; kingdom Metazoa; phylum Arthropoda; class Insecta; order Orthoptera; family Trigonidiidae; genus Laupala; species Laupala kohalensis. Next base: position 1,352,980 of record NNCF01126863.1, on the reverse strand, counting down.
GAACCACTCGCAACTGTCTAGCTCTGACGCATATGATAATGTTACTTCGATCTCCACCTCCCCGGAAGCTTCTAGACCTGTTTACGAGAGTGAGGATTCAGTTGTTTCAGGTTATTCTTGCACAATCTGGAGGTCGTTCGTGGTTTGCGAGGGGATCGTCGACTGCCTTGCCCAACCAATGGATGGAAGCGGACGACGTGTTGGCAGATTGTTCATTCGGAGAACATGGACGTCAGTTGCTACGCGAGCGGTAGTATGACGTTGAGGATTAAGGGTTTCTTGGTTCGTGTCGCTGGCTGATTTACGGCGGGGGCGTGGTGCACTGGGCGTGCCTGGCGCGTGGCGGCTCAGCACCCGACATGCGCCGCCTGCCCGCCACGCTAAATGTGGGATTCGGGAGTCGTCTGAGTATCCTTCGCCTTTTGTCATGCCACCGCCCTTGCAGAAGGGTTAGCGGGGGATGAGAAAGGATCGGTAGCCATAGGATCGAAGAGAAAAGTATGAGTTTGGGCGCAATACCTTTTTCTATTTTGATACGAGATTCATTTCTGTGTTATCGGTCTTTTATTGCCTATAGATAAATATTGTCATTACATCGCTTTATTTTAATACCCTTGGTTAGATTGAAATGTTGAGTATCTTAAGCAAATAATTACATTTATCTTGATCACTACAGCTGCATATCAAAAATAGGCTCATTCCCTTTTATTGCAAAACCATTTAATCGATTTACGGGATAAATCGATTTAATCGATTTAATTCAACTTTAGTTGGTGTATACAATGTTTTAAAACTGGTTTGCAAAAAGAAGAGAGAAAAATCATTAGAATAAGTTACGAGGAAACCTTTTTTCAGTCAATCAATTTTATTTTTTAATGTTTTCCTTTCAGAAAAGTTACAAGCGATTGAACGAAGTAGCTCTTGATCTGACAAAATATTCTTATTGATCATATGCTGAATAATTTCAAAATGGTATTTTTTTTTGAAAGAGTCCGAAAAATTTATTTTGAAGTAGAAAAATCCAGCAATAACATAAGTATATATCGTACATTTCATATATCATCAGATATCAATAAATAATGTACAAACAACAAAATGGAAATAACCAGGGCCATATGGATCATAACAGAAAAAATGATGTGTACAAGACCTTGTAATAGGTATAAAATGTGAATAAGTTCGATTTAATTTTAGTAAATCAAGAATTTCTTACAGGTATGACAAAAAATAATTATAAGTCAATGTGGTGTAACCAAATTCAACATGTGGGGAGTTTGGTGGAGAGTTGAGATTCTGGAGTGACGCCCGATATCGAAATCCCAGTGGGGAGTTTTGCTAGTGCGTAATCGTGCAAACTGACTGCTAGGCATACTTGAGCATGCTCTGCCTACTCTCATATCTTGATATTGTGAACGACTGGGCGATTACGTTGGACTGTCCTAAATAGTCGTGTTAAATTAAAGAAAAGAAAGTGATCAATTAAAACAACTTCTAACAAATTGGCCCTTACTGTGATACTTTTAATTCATTATGATCCTTAGTTGCATGTGTTCTTACGTAGAAATACGTTTATTTTTCGATGACTAAATTTTATATTTATCTTTCATTTTGTTTCTGTAAGTACGTTTTTGAGATTGTACGATATGATAGATGTCTGGACAAAAAATGTAAAGAATTAAACACGTACTAAACAATATTTTGTAGCCTCGAAAAATATGAGAAACAAAACAAAATATTGCCGAATTGGATCCACTAGTTCTCACATCTTGTTTTCAGTGTCATATTTTGCAATTATTGAGAAGTATTTTGTTAACTTTATTTGCTAGAGGATAAACTATCATGTTTCGCTCTGAAACGTGTAACTAAACAAAGTTCGGGATTGATATTTAGTTCCGTTGCTGCGAGCAAAATCCGACGTTTGATAAATACAATGGCTAAAAACGATTTGCCTTTAACCAGTACAATTATTTGGAAATAATTGGATATTAGAAATGATATAAAATTTTATCAATTTATTAAACGTATATACAATGTGATCATTATTCAATATACCATTCTACTTTCCAAATGTAGCAAAAAAATTAATAAAGGATTTAAAATCCAATATTTATTCAATACAATATATTTGAAACTTGGTATAACAATACAAAATATATTCAATACAATACAATATTGAAACTTGGTGTAACAGATCTTGTACTGAAAAAACAGGATTATTGTAAATGATGTACAGTATTATAAAGTTCAAAAAGTATGTGATTTTTAAACGTACATTGATGGGAGTTGGTAAAGAAAAAATGATATATATTGACTTTATTGCATTAAAAATGTTCTGTATGACTTCGTGGCGACAACCGGAAAATACTCCGACGTTAGTCGTGTAACTCGTTCCAGCTGTATGAGTTTTCACATCCCCCTATACGCACATCGTGTCCATTTACTTTCCCGTTAATATGAAGAGTGTTAGTGAAGTTTTCAGTCGCTTCGTCACCGTAAAAACGAGATATGGCAAATAATCGTTTTCATTTTTCACATTTTTTCTGTATGTTTTTGAAAAAAATCTGTTAGCTTTATGTTATACGTTAGAAGTGAAACGTGAAGCAATCTGAAATGTTTCATTTTCAATCGTTTCCCTGTTTACGCCGCATAGTTGTTTGTTGTTTTCCCAGTTGAACACTCTCGTTTTTGATTGATCTCTTGGGCTACGTACAAACACCGATCGTACCTGGTCCAACTTTTCGTTACTAAAATGTGGCTTCCCTGCGCGTTTGTCTTTACTGACCCAGTCTATTTCTTCAAATTGGTGATGTCACTTACAAATGCTTTGTTTAGAGGACCATATTTACCGAAACGATTAAGAAATGACGTTTCACTGAAATCACAGATTCCATTTTCGCATATTGATAAACACAAAACGCTTTCTCCTGCTGAGACGCCATTTTGGTTTTTGCGAATGTAGCTCCACCACAACATTCGGTACACTACCGGCCTTGCAGAATAGGAAAATATTTGAGTTTTTCCTCATTTTACACTAAATATCATAAGTGTATGCTTAAACATCAATTATAGGACTTTAAAATACCTAACATCATTTTGAATAATTGTGTATCTCGTAAATTACAAGTATCCAATCATTCTCATCATCAACTCACCGTATTTCCCTGTATCAGAGATATAGAGTTTTTAAGATTTTTTAAAAATTTGCTTATTTAAGATATACATATAGCATCACTAATACCTACAAACTAAGTTTTCGAATTTCAAAACTTTTAAAATAGTAAATTTTTATGTTCTGGAAGACTATTAGTGGTTATACTTTTTCAATAAACTTACTCCTTTATTTGCCTAAGCGAGAGTCACAAACTTCTGGCGAGATATTTTCTATTTATTAACAAGGAAAGTTCACATGCCAACTCCGTAACTATGACATGTATCCAAATTTTGTAACAGAACGTGGCAAAATTGTATTTTCTGGAGAAATACAAAAATATCGTTATTTCATAATATAAATATAATATATCTGGATAAATTATATATATATATATATATATATATATATATATATATATAAACCTATTGCTGCGAAGGTTTTCTTTTTCGTGAAGTTGAAAATTTTTTGGGACGGAACAATTAGTCCCACTAGAAAACTAATTCAGAACCCTATTCTAATGAGTTGCGCACATTTCATCTCACGCACGATTCAACTTACGCACGATACATCTCTTCTACCTATATTTTACCTACCTATGTTTTCTTATCTATATTCTGCTATACAAGAGCAACAAGCCGTCAAGAAGTTCATGGCTCTATTACTTATTCTCTGTGTTGATAAAAGAGCAAGTCAATCGATCAGTCACAACGGCGCAGTATGTACAGATTACGAAATTCTAAATTCAAAAGATGTCCTCAAATTCTTATCTTTTAAATTATTTTCTCTCATATAAGGAATTAAGTCCTTCCAGGATAAAAACAAAATGACGTAATAAATCCATTTTCATCCATTTGACAGTTAAACCAAAATTCAATAGTTCAAGTGTTACACATACTCAAAAACAGTATGGATTTTTTGAAAAACAATATGAAAAGAGCAAGTAAAAACAAAACATAAGGGAAAGTTTGTTAGATTTACATTATGATTTTCACCACTTTAAGAAAATAAAATCTTCAAGTCCATTCTTATCTTTTCTATTATTGCGCAAATTACTACAGATTTAGACAAATGTTTCAAAAATAACAAAGAAAGATGAAAAAAGGAACTCTCTCACAANACCACATCAACAAAACGGGGTAAATTAATTTACATGTAAATATTATAATGTAGAATTGGCTCGTCAGAAAGGTAAGAAATTCTGTATTCGAAGGAATATTAGAAAAAAACTGTTCATTTGCTATCAGCTGTTATTTGCTGAGTTCCATTTAAATTAATCTTAACAGTATTCATTGCATTTCTTTTAGTGATTAGTAGGTGAGGTCCGAGAGTGCCGTGCTTGCGAGCAACCACTGTGTAAAATCCACGAAGATATTATGCTGGATACTAGTTATATGGGTAAGTTAGATATAATTCCGTGTAAATTAATGATTGATGTAACAATATTGCTTTGAAGACGAAAGCTCGTGGGAATGGGTTTCCTTAAATTGCTGTGAATAAAATGTTTCTTTCCTTAAGCATCCAAATTACACTTCAACAAATTTTTCGCATTCCATTTGTTAAATTCATTNAATTCAGAGAATAAGTAAAAGGACGATGAACTTCTTGACGTGTTGTTTTCTTGCATAACAGAATATAGGTAAAGAAAACAATTTTTTCGACATTTCCAATAGGGTTGCATTGTTATGGAATTTATATTTTCAATTGGTGGTGGACGAATATCTTCTGGTTTGGTTTTATAATGCAGAAAATGATATTTGGAGTATCCAAAGCCAGAAATAAGTTAATAATTACAACAATTATTTTCAGGTTCAGAATTATTTTTGAATCAAGGAATAATGATGGTTTCTTACTAATGATAAATCAAAATATTTAAAAATATATTTATGTTCTTAGATTAACTATTACTACGGTGAAGTATAAATATGGTGTTGCACGTCTAGTGAAATAACTCGTATATTTCTTAATATTAAGTTTAGGAGAGCCACACGTTGACGGCGACGGTGGTCTGTACACGTTGCCGTTTTCCTNCCTGTGGACTACCCCCACATCACCACAGCTTGATCCTCCGCCGCGCAGGTAGAAAAGTTGAATCGTGCGTAAGTTGAATCGTGCGTGAGATGAAATGTGCCCCATTCTAATATTGAGAGTAACATAATTTTATTTCCTTTCCCTTCCCTCCTTTGTCTTCCGCTCCCTACCTCTCTGTTCCTCTCTTCTCTTTTTTTGTCTTTTTTTGTAATATGATTTTCTTGTGTATTTTCCTATTAAAAATTGATTACTAAAGAAATGTCGCCTTGGAAAACGATGTAACAGGAAAATTTCACGAGGATTTTAGAAGGGAAATCACACTATTAGAAGATAATTGTTAACTAAAAATATGACCGTCTTTTTAATTATTTTCTTGCCCTCAACGTACTAAAGTTCCTCCTGTAAAAATGAATGAATGGATTGAATAAATTATATAAAAAATTCTCCATTTCACAATGCTTACAATATACGTACAGGTTATAATATATTAAATATATTTCGTCATTATAATGGTTATAAGTTTAGAAAACTATTCACCCGTGAAAAAAATAGTTCCACGCCATACCATGCGCTGAAGCTTTCTTGGAAGTGATTAAATGAAGGGACAATTCCTACATGCAACACAGATAGTTAAAGTAGTACCTTAACAAATTCACTTCTTCGGGATTTCAAATACGGTATTAAGTTTTTAGAGAAGTTCTCAATGTTGCTGAATCCAGGATTCTATATTAGGAAACACCAACTGTAGAACTCAATTGCCATCATTTGCTTCACGTCAACAAATATACAGGTAGTTTGGATTCAAACGACTTCATTTGTGACCTTCCTTGATTGAATAAAGGAACCTTCTATTCTTCCTCACATATATTCTTAAGTAAAACTGAATGAAAGCGAAGGATGGATAACATAAATGAGAGACAGTGACAACCCTGTGAAGGAAATGAACAGCTGTATTTCGTTTCCAGTTTTTTTAACGCTAGGGTAAATGTTTCTGCTGATGATTGGCACCAACGATTTTCGCGAGAGCATCATCGTCCAGTAGAGTTCGTGTGAGAGATTCCGCCACTGTTCATTGTGGGTGGAGGGGACAGGTGATAAGAGCGCTATAAAATAGAGTGTGGAACACACGACAGCCTCGCTGAGAACAGAGAAGAAGACGGATGAGGAAGGAACTGATGATTGAATTGAATATGGAGAGCAGGAGAGAAAGGAGAATAAAACAGGTGTCTGGAAGTGGTGAGTACAGCGCAAGAGCATCTGTCACTGAATATTTCATGGTTTCAAGTTAACTGCATATATTATCATCTTTTTTTATTTTTCTAAAATTGCCTCTCCTTTTAAATTGTTTTATTTGGCCTAATGTTAATATCAAGACAGTAATTATTCTTGGAGTTATCCTCAAAGCGTGCATCATTTCTGAGAAAAAAAATATTTTGCTCAGTTTTTTCTTTCATTCTTCCATGGACTGGTGTATGATTAGATGTATGACGAGTCACTTTGACGCAATGAATGGTGCAATTACAACGCCTAACTCGTTTTTAAACAAGTTCTCAGTTTAATTCTACGCTAAATCCCAGAAACTGTAGGTATACTACATTTTATTGTTTTCAAAGTATCTAATTATGTCTTTTTATTATTTTTGTCAAGATTTTCTAATATTGTAGGATTAAAAGTGGATCATTAATGATATGGGACAACTACAATACATCATGATTTACATTGTTTAAGTTTGTATTAATGTTTCGCTTTTTTTATTTTTCACTAAGGTTAGTTGTGTCATGGGGTTAACACTTTGACGTATTCAAATGATCGTGGTTGGTTTTAGCTATTTAGTTAGGTTATCTCTAGAGATATTTATACTTGTATTATAACCAAACCAATGTATTTTTTGACATATTTTATTTAAAAAAAATTTACGTGCTTAAATAAATAAATCAACCTTATTGACAAAAAAGCAGTTGCTAACTGCGTAATCATAACACCGTTTTTTAGTGAAGTGTTTATCTTGATTTAGAGAACTTACTATTGCGGCTATTTAAAATATTGAATCGCAACAGTAGAAAAGCGTTACAAAGAATAACCGAAGAATTTGTTGCATGTACTCTGCTAGTGCTTCGATATGTTCAAGAAAAATCGTTAAATTTATTTTATACAATTTTTAAATTATCTTGAAGAGCACTATGGTTGCTCTTAGTATCACCTCAGCCTGAACCTTAAAAGCTACCTCGATTGCCCGGGTAACATCGCGTTTTCAGAAAAGGAACCGCCGTTTCGGTTTCTTCAGCGCGATTCTTGAAGAACTTTACTTGATGACCGAAACGCCAGTCCCTTTTCCAAAAACGCAAACAGACAATATATTGTTCATAGTGCGTTCTTATTCCTTAATCTTGAACATGACGTCAAGATTTCTTCTTGTACTTGTTGCAGTTCATTATCTTCTGGCAACATGCGCGGTGTTATTGCTAGCGATGTATGGTGTGTCCGCGGGAGTAGTCCCACGGGAGAGTCAGACGGAGCCACCAGAGGGTACAGAATGCCCTGAATGCAAACCTATAAAACTGGATGTCCCTGGCATGGGTAGCGTGATAGGCTTCATCAACAGCACGTTCAGAGGAGAAAAGGAAGTAGCCGGATTCCTTGGTCTGCCGTTCGCGAAGACACCCAAGCGCTTCGAGGTGAGATCCGCTTCGTAGTGGATATATAACGGATAGACTTAACGAATTTCAAGTTTCATTACGAAAGTCATGTCGTAATGTTACTTTGACACTTTTTTCTCATTGAAGATTATATCATAGTATATTTTTTACTTGGCAGATTATTTAAATAAGTAAATAAATTTATTTCTTGAACTGATTCTCTGAATCGTTCATAACATCATTTTCCTAGATATTTTCTCAGTAATTTATGTAAGTGTTTTTGTTTCCGTAAAAAATAGCTTTTCTCTTCCACACAGTCATGCGAAGGCTTGGTTACTTTCTTTGACAATAACTTTGGTGTACTGAAACCACAAATGGATGTTGAAAATATTATTGTACACTGCCTATTTGTTTTATACTGTAAATAAATTTGCTTAATTTTCTGGTACATACATATTTCCACCCTTCTTGTACAGTGGCTACGTTTGGAGCTATATTTAATTTTTTTCTTTATTTTTGAACTGTTTTAAAATCTACTAGCCGCGTCACTCGTGCCAAGATTATAATATTTGCGTACTTATCCATGGTCAACACGCACTAGGGTCTTCAAACTTCGACCCGCGAAGGGTTTTTGTCCCGCACGCGACTATCTGTTGGCCACTTAAATCTATTCTGGAAACAGGGTTGTTGATGTTCGTCCCAAAGTGGACAGTTATTGTTGGGCCGAGGCAAATTAACACGTTTATACTATATGAAAATTTGCATATGCAAATTTTGGCAATGTGCAGACCGAGTAACAACACAATACTAATTTTTATGCTACTTTCTTAATCCTTTTCTCAATATTTAGCTTATATATCGGTACCAAAGAACATTAATTATAATTCATCTTTCATGTTTCCTCCAAAACGTATTGGTTTGTTTGTTTCCGGGTGTTGAAGATTTTACACTTCGAAAATACTAAATTCTCTTTTATATAGTAACATGATGTCATGATAATGCGTTGACAGCGAAGGAGTTAAAATTAGGAACAATTTTCAGTTTACTTAGAAAGGAAGCGAGGGACCGTACAGGCCTCTTTCCTGAATATGGTATTCATGGTCGTAGTGTAGTCATATATTGATGTTGATCCAGTTAACATTAAATCTCAAATTTATGATATAAAATTAGTAAGTCTTTTATGTCTTTTGTACAATTTATAGGCTTTATAAAATGCATTCATCTTATCTACCTATTGATTCATCCCGATGTTCGGTAAGGTATGTCCTTAACGCTTGCATAATGTTAAATGTGATCTTATCTTGAGTGTTTCATAAAGTTAATCTTTTATCTTATTTCCTTTTTTTACTTGAGATAAATGTGAGTGCATTTCTCTTGTCTCTCCCATATGACATTCGAGTTGGAAGACACATTCTAAAATTTATTCACAATTAACCCAATAGTCGAGTTTTCAATGAGACTTCCCTTAATTTTATTTGGCTATTAACAGTGTGGATTCTGTGGTTAAGCCAACCACCTGTATGCTAATAATAAAAATAATACTGCCAACCTCTCACTAATCTTCCTCGATTTCCGCCTTTTAAACATGTTTTGAAGTAACGCCAGAGAAAAATTATTCTCCTTTTACTGGTGGGAATATATAGAACTTTCACACTTCTGCTGTAATCCTATCCCACACTTGCATACATACTATGTCAAATTCTCTTTTGAGTGACTTTGGTTACGGGATCCAATGATTTTCCTCAAGATAATAACTTAATTTTACCTTCAACGAAATATTTCACCTAATTTCTTTAAACTAAAGTTTTTTTGCGCATTTTAGAAAATGTTGTAATTCTGATCCAAATATTTATAATTTTCCGATTCATTCTCACCAGTTGTACTCTATGTCTCTATCTTTTTTATAATTTCACCATATTATAAAGATATGGTATATCACACATTTATGTAATATTGTAACTCAGAAGTTAGCTTGTGGCACGAAATGAAATTCTATTCACGACAGAATTATGCTCTTGGTCTCATTTATATTTCCCGATCCAGCTACGGACGCCAAACGAATCCTCACTTCATTGACAAAAAGTCTGGTGTGGTGCTTTTCCCAACTTTATACCTTCATCCACCTCGCCTCATCCAAGCCAAACTACCTTCATAAAGAGAAGCTCGTGGTTGATTACACACTTTTCGCAGCCACCCGACGCGTTGGATGACAATGCTTGGGGTGCTAATAAAGAGGCCCGCGTGAGGGCAAAGACGTGTCCTCAAGGGAAGTTCTATCCCAGTGACCTGATGGAGGGAGGTTCAGGGCCACCACAACCGTTGCGTCGAGCCGCCGTCCCCGCCTACGACGTCGACTCCTCGGAGACCAGTGATGACGCCGACGAATCCGAGGACTGCCTCACGATGGACATCTACACACCTGTCCACGTGAGCAATACATTATGATTATTTTATTGCACCTCATTACAATGATATATGACGTAACATATAAAAAAATATCATATAATAATGTTTCTATAACTTGCCGATGTTTAGGACAACTGACCAACACTCTTTAAGACTTGTTATTTATGTACATCTAACATGTTTCATAAACCTTTCTCTATGGTATCTGACAACATCTCTGTCATATTACTGTATCCACGTGCTCTCAAATGTATGTTATACTAATATCTTGATTGATGTACATAAATAACGAGACTTAAGGGAGTGTTAGATAATTGTCCGAAATATCGGCCAGTTATTAATGCTATGGAACTGACCATTCCTCAAGATCATAATAATATAATAGAGAGGTCAAGAAATAGCTTTTATGATTCTAATGATACCATTACAGAAGTTAACCCAACTAAACCAAACACGGAAAAGTTGATCAACATTTCAATTCTTTGACAGGACTCAATTCTGCATCCCTCGGTTAATTAGGTTCAGTGCTTTAGCCGCTTACACCATGAGATCGAATGGTTCCTGCTTCGATCTTTATTCATTACTACTATTGCCTTAATTAAATCACTCACCACGTCCTCTTAATTTTTGTAGAGTAGTTTTCAGTATTGCTTATGGCACATAGTGACGTCGGTGTTTAGCGATTAAGATGAGACATTTCTTGAAGGTTTGCTTCATGGAAATTGCCGGGAGATTGATTTCTAACAAAAAAAACAACAACAACATATTATGAAATAAATTAAAAGAAATATTTTTTTATTTAACCACAAAAAACCTTAACTGATAGGACATTTATTAAGTAATATGTATTTTTTTTCATTTCAGATTCCCTGAGTCAGCAACTCGTTACAAAGTAAAACATTTATCTCATTTATAAACAATCCGTGAAAATTCTCATGTATTATAGTTTAATTATTGGGTTATATTTTTATTCAATTATATACGTGCGTTTATTCTTTGAAGGTTATGCGGTAATTTGTCAGGGTCGTACTGTCCCTCCTTTGCCACTTCGTTGTGGACCAAAATAATTAACTACAAATTAATTTTAAACTGCATGCGAAAGTGTTTGGTGACATAGAGTTACGTAAAAGTCACCAGTTCACCCGTGCCACCTAAAGCATCTAGTGTCAATGATACCAATGATATAGTATCTTATTTAGTTCAAGTTCCAATATAACAGAAGTAAACTTCCAAGTAGTAACAAGAGTTCGTAATTTGTAATGTAAAACTACAAACATTTCGATAGTTTTAACAATATACGGCAAAATATTTATCATTTTTGTAAGTTGGGAAAGCGGAATTAATATTATTGTATCAAATTCTGTTTGAGTGAGTGCAGATACCACCCACCAAATTGCCGTCTCTCTGCTTCTCTCGTGGTAAAGCGTGTATGGTGTGTGTACAGGCTCTGAATAGCGATGTTCGTCTCCCCGTGCTGTTCTTCGTGCACGGTGGTGCCTTCGTGCGAGGCAGTTCACGCTCTGCGCGCCCCGATTTCCTGCTGGATTACGTGGACGTCGTCATCGTCGCTCCGCAATATCGCCTGGGACCCTTGGGCTTCCTCGTAGCAGGTGGCAGCAGCGGAGGCAAAGGCAACCAGGTGAGATAACACTTACGGATATCATCTCCGTCACTACACTACTTCGCTTAGGGTTTCCGAAGGTCTCGCACTTGAATAAAAATAAATATATATTTCAAACCTTTCGATATATTATTATATATGATCGCTATATGCAATAATCTTTGGAGAAGGATAACTGTAGAAAATTATATTCTGAAGTTGTCCTTCTCTCGATCGTGAACTTTCTAGACGTCAACATACGAGTACATAAGTTCGGTGATCCGAGATAGTGAAACAATATATTTGTGGTATTGTGTGAACGTTTTGTAAGAGAATGTGTTTACCGTAGCAGATATTTCTTAGATAGCTACTGATAAGTCACTTTTTGTACTTGATGTACATGCCAATATAACATGTAAGTAAATAATTTCTTACTAGTATTTGACAGCTTAACATGTTATATAGTACGTGGAAGCAACGTAAGATTGTCGATCAGTGTTTCACGTCATTTAGGACTGGCAGCAAAATGCATGATGTACACCTATTTGTTGCTAAATTCTGATTATATTAAGTGACTACTCCTAATCACGACGTACAAAAAAAAATTAGTGAGAGTAAAAGAAGTCGATCTTTGCTCGTGGACTTTGAGTCACTCATTTCGATAAACGTTGGCTCAAATCTTTAGGCGCATGAAATTAATTTGTGATGACTTTTTCGAAAGTGCCGTTAAACAATTTTACTTCACTTCAATCAATGCCTTTACAAATTATGCAGTGAACTATCCATAAAAAGTCTTAACGTACCTGGTGTATTTAGAAATTGGACTCTAATTTCGATGTATTATAGCCATTGCGCGTGAATTGTTTCTGTGAAGGGGTTGCATGACCAGCGATTAGCGTTGGAGTGGACCGAGAAGTACGTGGAAGCCTTCGGAGGAGACCCGAATGACATCATTGTTGGTGGGGTATCCGCAGGCGGAGCCACCTCAGGACTTCTCTACGCCTCTCCGCTTACTTCAGGTATTCAACAATTATTTATTTGCATCAGCATAATATAATACCGAATACAATAAAATGTAAACAATTAAAGTGCAATCTAAAAATTAGTATGACGTATTCACTAATGATGTCAAATTATATTATTTTCTTCTTAAAATAGAGCTCTTTTAACACACGCTCAGACATAGGTAGTCGTGTTAAATATGGAAACATCGGGGAAAATTTTTTTTACAAAATTTCTCCTTCTTGCCTTCAATGCTGTCATTAATCAGACAACTAAGGGCTCTAATGACCTTGCCGACAAAAAAAAATCAGACAACATTAACCAGATTTGAATGAAATAAAATATATTACACTGAGCTATGTGCTCTGGGAAAAAAGTTGATATTACGATTTATTAATATATGTTTCATACCACTTATTCATAATATTGTTTAGGATTTAACGATTTTTAAGATGAAAAGTCAATTATATTTAAATACACCGTCCATCAGCTATCCAATATAGCTAGCAGGCGGTCTGTATTAATTTGAGGAAATCAATCTGTGGGCGGGAATTAAACAGTTACTTGAAGATGGATGTATAGAATGTAAACTACGTCTATTATTTTCAATAGATTTTACAATTTTATTTATTTAATTTGAACCCCTTTCTGCATTGTTGATGGTGAACGACAGTGTGTGAATGGAGATGATCTGCGTTATACAATGTGTTCAATACTACGTTTGAAATAGTTATCCTGTAGCAGATTGACCGGGAATATCTTACAGCTCATTTATGTAAACCATACTTGATAAATCCGATTACGAAAAATACTGATATGCTCCATATTAATGGCAATTACTGACAACAAATATTTCAAAATTGCTTCACATTTTTCCAATGTAATCCTTACATGAGGTGAGGGGTTCGTCTTATTTGCCATTTATTATGCCAGCTGAACTTGATAATGTTGTTGGAGAGATATTGCAGCGTTGAGCTCCAGTCACCTTTTCCTACTCTGGTTTTTCTTCATTTCCGACAGCGAAAGTGAGTGCCGCTCTGCTCTTCTCTGGGACAGCGGTGTCTCCATGGACGCTGGATGAAAATCCACGCCCCGCCACCAAAGCCATTGCTTCTCTGGCTGGGTGTAAGGCTCTGGTGGACGCTCTGACAGAGGCGGAGGCCGAGGCGCAGGCGAATCCCAGTGAATCGACAGACGAAAACCGTCGCAACGCTGATAACGCACTTCGAAAGTGCCTCGACGATGTCCCTACGGAAAAACTACTCAACGCCACGTTCGAATATGCGGTGAGGATAGTTTCTCCTCTGCATCGCATTGTGTTCAAGCACGAATTAAAGTTTCATAAACAGGTTGTGCAAGAACACCATGTAAAAATAGGAGGGAATATAGTACTTATTAATAGGAACAAAAAAACAACAACGTAAAGATACTCGAAGACTTGTTGTAACACAAGTCAAAAAGGTGTGTAAATCGTCTTTATATTGGGGGAACGTGATACAAATGTTCAACGGTTGCTCAAATTTCTGCGTATTAACAGCGATGCAGACCTCGTACTTACGTCGTACATATTGGCGAGTATGAGATAACTTTCGGTCAGGTCAAAATGGCGACGAGCCGGGAATCGAACCCGGGATCCTGCTTTGATCACAGGGGTGTTAACCGCTAAACCATCCGTTCGCCTTCAACAACCGTGCACCATTTGGTCGAGTGGAAATGATGTACAGTTGTTGAAGGCGAACGGGTGGAATAGTGGTTAACATCCCTGCGATCAAAGCAGAGTCCGGGGTTCGATTCCCGGCTCGTCGCTATTTTCACCTGATCGAAAGTTATCATATATCTTCTCCACGTGTTGGGTACAAGGAAGAAATATATGCATTAGCGAGTATGTTCTACCTGCAGTCTCGCAAATCCTCACAACATCGGAGCGAGACCTGTAACGCGGGTAAATATCGAAATTTGAACATCTGTGGTAATTTGCTGCTGTTGTACTGTAAAAATCTTTTCACTTTCTCAATTTCCCTACTAACAAATTACTTAACACACCGTATTGCCTTGTGTTCTTGCCCTGTCTGAGAGTCATTCTATTTCCTTCGGGAAACATTTCCGGACATGTGTACTTCGATGGTTTCTTGTTCCTATAAATGTGCCCTATCATCCTTTCAATTTTGTACGTAGAGTTCTGGAACTATATAAGTTAAGTATATCAAATTATACATTTTTATAGTTATATACATCTATACTAATAAAAATGAATTATTTGAAATTTCGAAGGATTCTCCTTATGGATTATTGCAAGTAAAATTCAAAGTTTATGGTTAATATTGATGAATTACAAGAGCAGAAAAACAATTAAAATTAGTTGCTTATCAATAGATGTGAATCTTCACTCCCATGACTTGACTACGAAGCTTACTGATGTGTCCTCCAGAGTTCAATTGTCTTACGTAAAGCGGAAAATCCACTGAACGTATAATCTGAGTAATCGCATCGTAGTAGCAAAATAAATGTCGTGAATATTTATTTTCTTTATATTTAAGTTAAAAATGCTGTAAATAACAGTTTCCATGAACATAACCTGCAAGTGAAATGAAAACCAAAGAAATCTTATCTATGCGCTTTGTTTATCAAGCATTCTGTGTAAAGTGTATTTTCCTTCTACTTGGATTTTAAAATAATTCATAAGTACGTACATATTATCATACAATACTGAGAAAATTGGCGGGTTTTCCTCGGGGAATTTAATTTCATAACACAAAAGTAGAGAAATACGGTAACTAAGAAATGAATTTAGAATATTATATAAGAACCCTGGTCAATGTCGGGGAAAAGGAGCTAAAAATCCAGAACTGTTGATATGTGTTTTAATACCCTCTTTAGGGTAAAATACATCAATCGACAGAACCAATTTTTCTTTGAATGTTGATGTATTTTGTTTTGTATGTTTGTTGTTTCATTCGCGAGTTGTTATAAAATTGTTAATGTCTAATAATTATTGATTTAAGTTTCTTTTAAAATCTCGGAAAGCGCCGGGTAGTTCTGCTACCACTACATATAAGTTAATTCTGTCAAGTAATACATTTATAGTATTCAAAATTATATTCCATGCACCGTTTATATAAACACATAAATGGAAATAATATAGTTTCGCTTTGCTCCTTGATACAACATTTCAAAAAAATTATCCTTCTTGTGGGTGTCCAGTCCCGTTCGTCTACCCCCGTCAGTGTGCTTCTGCTCCTTCGCGAGAGACACCTTTTTGAGCGGGGTAAAAATCGAACGATTGCATTGAAAATTGAAATAAAAATTAAAGACCAAAAACAAATCAAGATTAATTGATTTGCCTTCATTTTATAGCATTAGGAATAAGACACACGGTTACACTACAGGCACTAAAACCGTAAAATTGTTGCCCCATGTGAACCTATTGAGTTCCAAACAGATTAATTATATATCCATACTAACTAGCTGATTACCTGGCGTTGCCCGAAATTTTTTTCTTGTTAAACCAATCTTCTTTTATTCCGGAAAAAGTAAAATATTTCTATATCATAAGATTAAAATAATTGTACTTACTGGTTTTTAAAAACCTATGTTCAACATCCTAATTTTACAAATTCATAGCAATACAATTTTAATACAAAACTTGATTGTGTACACCACTTCAGTAGCGAAAATAAATAAATCTCGGTTGAGCAAGCATTATGAAGTTGTCCGTGATAGAAACAAATCAATAGAAACGCCTAGGTTCACGTATTACTCGCTTCACGTATTCATAGTTTCGATTGGATACGTGTGGTTAATGATTTCGAAATCTCTTTCCCTTGCTGTATCCACAGTTGTCTCAATTTGTATGTGCTTAGTCTGGGAGGTAATTATTTATCTGCATGTGAAATTTTTTTAAAGTTCCGCGGTTCAGAAAAGTTTTCAAAGTAGTTGGGAATTGACTCAGATTGAGCTTCGCGTATATCAGTGTTGGATGCAAAATGATCGTAAAAACATGTCCACACTAAATGTATACTCTGACTACAACTTTCTCAACAACTCAGAACTTAGCATAGTAAAATTTTGAAATTACATTTTACGTAGTCCATTTTGTAAATGTGTATCTAAATTCATCCTCATGAAGAAAACTAAAATTAAATGCTATTTTTTGACAAATCTGACACTTACATTGTACACACCATTTATGTTAAGAGTACACGGTATATCTTTAAAGAAACAAATACGTGAGTAAGATAGTTTGTGGTTATGCAGGTAGCGGAGAAAAGTGAAAGCCGTTGGGGGATGGGTGGCACCATTCCTGTGTTGGATGGGGCAGGTGGTATGCTACCGCAGAAGCCAGAGACGCTAATCACAGCAGATGGCTTCACAGGCAAACCAATGATAGTGGGAGTGACTCGCGATGAGGGACTCTATCTTTACGTGCGTGAGTATCATTTCTTTTTCTGGTGTCTTTTATCGTCGATTTACGGGCATGCCGTATTATTCTTTTGGAAATGAATCATTTTGATTCATTACGAAAATGAAAGGACGCAATAAGACTCCTTGTTTCATTATCGACTGTCTGTAGATGAAGTTATTAGATTCCTAGTACTACCTTCAGGTTTGATAAAAAATAAAAATCATAAGAATAAAATTCTTTAGTAGCCACTTAAAGTATATTTTTCCTTAAAAGTCGATGACACCAATGTATTCATCTACTTTTTTCTCTTCAATTTAATCGAATAACTTGTTTCTCTACCATCGAATAGACTATTTGTTGAGAGATATCAAAAGTAGTAAATGGTTGAATTGCTTGAATATTCGTTCTGTGTTACAGAGATGCACTATTTCTATATGGTTCTCAACGGTCTTACTAATAACACTGATCTGCTTGAAAGGGGTATCGGCGATGTTATGCTGACGTTTGCAAGTAAGTCTTTAGAATTTTTATGAACCTTGCTCTTAAAAAACTGTACCAAATAATGCGAGAACTCATTGTTCCAGGAGAAGTATATATTTCAGAAGATGATAACTAATGCAATTTGTCAGTGAATGAAATAAATGCAATGAAAGTTATGCTGATTNAGGAGATGAAAGTTATGCTGATTGTTTTTCGTTATACCCATACATAGGATTAACTTCACCTATATTTCGTTGCTTACATTAAAGAACAATGATGATTTATTCTACCTAGTATATTATGCGTTGTTATTTTTTTGACTTCGGAATGCACCACAGGAAACGTAATGCAAGATTAGGCGTAGTCACTGCTCGATATTGTTAGAACTGAAGAGTTTAGCAAATTTCTACTGCCCCCAACCGGACTACGAGTATGTATCACATTTTTAACGATATACAGTCTCTGCTTGATCGCTGCATAATATACTCTAGAGAGTGTTGTGTATGCGCTCGTATACTGTTGTACATCGATATGAGTCATTGGACCGCTCAACCGATAGTTTATCTGGAAAGGGATGGAGGAGCAGTACATCACCGTCCTCATCCTAGAAGCGCCTCCAAACGGGTCACCAAAATTATTATAAGCACGTACATTTGAATTTAAATATACTCCACAACGTTTAATAACACTAAAATAAATGACAACGGCTTCATTCGACCACGACACAATGGTCCGGAAATTATCCCGATATTATCCTATGGCTGAGTTTTTCATTACATATTAGTAAAATTTCAATTTTAGTTTTTTTTAAAACACAAATGAGAGTTGGATATATACTTGTAGGTGTGCTAAAACACTTGTGTGGGACTTGAATATTGGAGCCTCCAAAATGACTCCCGTCTCGGAGCTTCCTTAATTATAGGTAAGCCACGGTATCCAGCCCAAATTTTCGTCATAGATGGGAAGATAACTTTGTTCAACTTTTCAATTAACCCTAACGTTAAAAGTCAACGTGTGAAGATAAAAGATTGTTATTTTAAAGTGTGAATAGAATTCCATTGAGGAAACTCTTGTTCGCAGACTCTCCCGACGACCTGGGCGTTCTCGGTCTTGCAGTGGAGCGCCTTTATTTCCATGAGGACCAACTGGGGAACTACTCGCTGATGGAAGACGGCATGATCGACGTGAGTATCGTTCCGCGAAGCTTCTCCATTTACAGCATTGAATGCGTATTAGTTCAGAGCAAATAGGCCACTGCCCCACACTCCATCGGAACGAGGCAACTTTTCAAAGATATATTCTCCCTCTTTGATTCAGGGTAAAATAAACTCAAAATTAATATAAGAGATTGTTTACAGATTCTGAAATAATTACACCCTGAATATGAATAACACTCGGGACGGTCCCCATAATGTTATAAAGATAATGTGTAGTTATAGCTCAGTGAGTTATTCTAACCTCAAATAAGTGCGGAATATTATAATAAATGGTCACCTGCACAAATTGGTCTACCCTAAATGCGCACCAGATGAGCAACGTTCGTTAAATGGAAAAAGCAAATTGCGCTGGTATGACACCTCCCATCAATATAACGCCATGTCCTTGCAGCAAATGGGAAACGTTATGACTATCTCACCACGTTGCTACTTCATTGAATAATGTGTACCTCAATTCGATGACATGCAAGGGAAACCCTAGTAAATTTATTATTAATTGTATGTTCTTGAGATGACTATAAGCGATACGAGTTTAGAAAAACTGCTGCAAAACCAACATTGAAAAGAGTGAAATTTGTCTCTAGTATTTCAAGAAAGAGACAAGAAAACACTCAAGGAGGTGACATTTCGAACTGGATTAAAGTTTTACTAAAAATATTACAGGAATGACTAATACAATAATGTTGAAGGGTGGGATCTTCTGAACTGTCTGTTTCGTTACAGTTCACCGGCGCCGGCTTCTTCAAGGCTCCCGCGCAACACATGGCCCTGCTAAACGCAAAGACTGGTGGAAAATCGTGGCTATACACCTTCGATTACGAGACGAAGCAGGAGCGACAATTGGCTGAGACAGAGAACCGACGTTCACGTGCCAATCACGGCTCTGATCAGATCTTCCTGTTTCCAGCGCGAGACGACGACTTTGTGTACGACGATGAGGACTACGTCGTTGTGAACACATTCTGCACGGCTGTTGCTAACTTCATCTATCACAGGTTCGTTTGATTGGTTTCCCACTAATACGATGTATAAATTATGAATAAATTTATTAGGAGCAGTAATGTAGATCAGAAAATATTCTTGTGGGCCTTTAATTCGTGTTATTTTGTTTATATTATAGATAAGTTTACGAATGTATTCAAACGTCTTTGGTACTTTATCATTTCACCTCTTCCACCTTAATGCTTTTAAATTTGTTTTTCATAATGAATTCTGCACTCAATTCTTATTATTCCATCAATTTCGAGTTAAAAACCAATATCATATTGAATATAAGATATCCCAATATGGCTTAATTTGACGTAACAACTAGATACATAAAAATTCTAGATACGTAACATAATACCAAATAATTAAATCCTATATTTAATATCGGAATTTTTATTAGAGACTTCTAATTGCTATGGAAGGCACAACAAGAATTGTAGGGCATTTTCTGAGTTGGACAGTTTAATTTTTTTCCTTGAAATGTGTCTAGTCGCTCTGGCAATATTTATTTTTAAAAACTCATTACATTTTGCATGTAAAAGCTTGACATTGTGCACGGCTGTTATGTTTGTCACAAACATAACAGAAATCATTCGCTAAATAAGGTTTATTCTTTTAGTTTAGTTTATTTTAAAAATAGATTCGACATAACGGTAAAAATCGTAAAAATATCACTCTTTCTCAAATATTTCAGGGATTTGAAAATTATTATTCATTCCTAAAACCATTTTTTCCTCGTGTACATGCAGAAGAATGTGACAAATTCAATGGTGTATACATTTTCTTTACATTTTTGTGCCCTCCACAGCAATTAGAAGTCAGGACTCTGTAATAAAAAATTCAATAGTAGTTACCATATTAATATTATATATTTCAACTCATTTTTAGCAATATTTGGTAAATTAACACAGAAAATGAATAACGCCATATTTTTCATGTTATTGCAATTTAACAAGAACGCATAGTACGTATCTTCCACATTCACCGAAAAAACGAGTGAGCCCAACGGGTAGCCTCTGCCAGTGAACATCCCTGTGAGTAGAAAGTTCTATCTTATGAGAGCATTAAAAGATTACATTGATGGGAGGACGCAGCTGCCATAGTCTGTGAATGATGGATGCAGAAGGATTAGGAAGTTATTAACTTGCGACTTCATCGCACCTCACAGTATCTAAAGTGTAACTTTTTTTTATAGAAATACATCCGTCGATACTTATAAAAATCCATCTCTGAAACCACCCGATTCTGATTGACAAAACTAATTTTTGGTCAAGCAAAAACACTAACTCATATCAAACGTTATATATATTTTTTCGTGAGAAAGTTCTGAAAGATGTGCTATAATACATTACACCAGATTTCAACTACCAGGAGCCTTACCATAAAGAAAATCATTATTTATATTATTATTATTATTAATATTTCAATATAAAACTTCATTAAAATATTGCATAATTTGTTTGCCTATTATTCGACATAGGCGTTTGAGCTGAAAACTAGTTCTACTGTTGAACGTTGTCTATCCGGACTAACTGGGACCGTCAGTGATCCGGATAAGAGGGATGACGTGGGAAAGAAACAACAAAACATCGTGATGTGGAGATACTATTGACACGGGTCCTATTAGTAAATTAAGTAAGATTTTTTTTCTCGAAACACTAAATATTGAAGAATATACACGCAGTTAGTAAGTCATTACATAGCAATGATGTACAACACAGATAGTCCATGGCCGCTCGCTATCCCAGATGACATCAATAAACACTATTGGGTACACGTAATATTTAATTTTGTTTTACCAATTTTATTACTTAATCCAAAGAACAATATATTGATCTTAGTGAATCAACTTTTGCTAACAAGTCTCACGTAAGCTACCGTATTTATAACTTTCAAGCTCTGCAGTAAAATTGTAAAAACATAATTAGACAAATATGGTAACCACAGATCCGGATAAGTAAGATTTATATATAGTTGCATTTAACGATCAGTCTTGAATGTGAGAATACCGCACACATAATTCGAAGATTTCAGAAGTACAAATCTTGGCATTGTCATCTCAAAAATGTTTGTGAAACAAGAAAATATTAAAAAATCCTAAAAATGGCCATTTTTGGGGTTTTACTTTTAACGTGTAAAAACATGTTTATTTTCAAAAAGTAAGACGAAGAAGTTTCCAGTAACTTTGTCCCTTACTCTATTTTTCTGTCAGACCCAGTATTTTTCCCGTTAACACGCCTCAAATTAATACTACAGCAATTTCCCGAAAGTGTTGGAACAGTTCCGTTTCTTTGCTACATGTTTTTTGGGGTGCTTTATTACGAATTTCAAGTTTTCTACTGCGAAAAAGTTCGGAAAAATGAAAAAACAAGAAAAATTCTGACAAAACTATGTAGAAAGATTACAGGAAAGATTGAGATTGTCTAGTTTCTCTCTGTAAATAGAATTTTCCCTTTAAACGTGCGTGTTTCTTGTAATAACAAAAACAAAAATGGCATAATTTTTTTGCATTTTTTCGATTGTTTTCATATTTTCTGAAAATTTTGGATGTGTAAAAGTAAAAAATAGTTACCAGCATTTTGAAAAATATATCAGAGCAAAGTTTCATATTTTTTAGAGAAAAATATCCAAAATGCTGGACTATGAATTCAATGGCCTCTGGCGAGATATTATTTCACCTGGGAGAACAAAACGGAACATACATGGTAGTAAATTTTGTCTAGATTATTTTTACAAATAGATCTTTTATTTGTAGAGTGCTCAGTTTTATAAAATAAATCGAAAACAAAAAATTAAGGCGTATTCTTTTTATTTATTTAATTTTTGAGCTTTCCCGAACTTTCTCGAGAGGACAAAGTTGAAATTTGTGAATATTTATTTGTAATACAATCGTTTAATGATAACTGATTCGATGGTTTGCCATACGAAGTATCTTTCTATATCTCTGTGCCTATTGCGTTTATTGAACAACTTTAATTCGTATTACTAATTGCTTTTTGTTCCTTTCATTTTGATTTAAGAAAACCATGTCTCATTCAATTTTACTCTTATTTTATTTTTTAATGTCACGCTTACATGTAATGACATTTATATTTGTAAGTCTGAAAACACTATTTATTTCATTTTGATTCTTCTTTGGTGTTCTTCACCCTCCGTGCGTTGAGATGTCTCTCTTCACCACACTTTATATCATCATCTTCTTTTATCTCCCATATCCTTATTACGTATTCGGCAAATAATTAATATTTTCCTTTTGTCTCTTTTAATGTATGATTGGTTTCATTCAGCTCACTCTCCTACATAGATCTATTGTCTCCTCATTTTTATTAAACAAACACAATTTTCCATCCATAAATGTCATCCATCATAATTTTAAATCTCTTCAAATAGCAATTTATAGTTCCATGGGTTGTAATTATCTCTACCATGCGTCTTGTCGGCAAAAACCATTTCCTGTTATGTTCCCCAAATGTCTCATCCCATTTGAATGAGTAGAAAAATGGCATTACTTCCACTTACTTGTTGAAAGGCTCCTTCCTTTCTCTTTCCTGACCTTCCTTGGTTACCTCTTGCTCTTTTCGATCCCGACGCTATTAGGGCTAGGGTATCTTTCAATTTTTGCCCCCCCCCCTTAGTTTTTGTCCCCCGCTCATTTTTTATCCTCAATGTTTTCATGCATGTTTTGAGATATGTTTTGGTATGTTGTAATTCAGGAGGGTTTTTAGTGGGTATGGTTGAGTCATTCGGCGAGTCCCACACGCGGGGAGAGTCATGTTGGCTCTCCCTAGTACGTAACTGTATTTTCCCTACCTGTACAAGTTTTTAGGGCTCCTAGGACCTTTAATGTCGACGAGCCGTAAAGCCCCACAAAAAAAGTAGAAAAATTCCGCGATCGAAAATTCGAAAACTGATTTTATACAGTACAAAGACAGATTCTGTGTGGGCTATCCGCCAAAACATTTTTTTACTATTTTATCACGTCAAACGTATCGGGAGAATTAATGTGAAAAGAAGGCAGTAAAATTATTCACTATTTATCTCTTGTAGTTCTGGTATACCATTTCTTTCCCTCTTTCAGAAATGATTCATTTTGTAAATATTTTATTTTTGTGTTAACTTGACTTGCCAACTCTTCCCGACTTCACACGTGATTTTGTGAATGTGATGTGGTTGAAACTGCGTTATAAATTAGTGTCCATTCAAATTACGCGTTTGCATTAAAACTCTGGCGATATCTTAAATAATTCGTGACAATTAGTAATAATTCGAAAAATCATATTTCACTTTACTTCATCCCTTAAAAATTGGAATTTCAAAAAGTTATTTGTTTGTGATTTCCACAACGTATAAGAAACACCCAATCTACATTTCAAGTTCCTTTCTTTATTATTTTCTCTTAACTTTGATGAATGTGTCAGATATTCAGAACAACAAACATCGCTACGACAAACTTTCGAAAAACTCTCTACTCCTCAACACTCACTAGGAATTAAATATCGAAAAACTCGAAAACCCATGTCTAAATATAAGAATCAATAACGTTTGTGTACAAAAACTAATATTATTACTCAATTAATGAATGAGACAGTGAAAATAGTGACTTCGAAATTTCACATTTCACTCCTTTCAAATCTGCATTTTTTAAAAATGATTTACGACTATATAAATGCAAATTTCTGTAAAAATTTAAATGTTTCTGTTCATTAATACAGACATAAAATTATCAATGTGTCAGTGATTGAAAGAAACGTTCCAAATAGTTTCACCGCTTTTCACCCATTAAAAGGGAATATATTTAACTATGTGACATTTATACTAAAAAAATAGTTATTTCAAGAGACAGCGAAAATAAAAATTCTTGCTGTTAGCGCATAACGTGAACGATAAAAACATGAAAGCATTTCTGCCCGTCATTAAAAAACTAAAAATGAAAAACACAAAGTACAGTTTCTAGATATTTAAATTAACATTTTGGCTTACAAAATGTGAGATGATATCTGAATATTGAATTTGTGATGATTGAATTTGTGAGATACAGTAAAAACTGAAGAAAACAAATCGAAAACTCATATTTTACTCCATTTCACCCATATAAAATTGTAATTAAGAAAATCCTTTTTTAGTGGGTAGTTATGTTACAAGAGACTGTCAAAATTCGTTTTTTTAAACTTTAGTAGTTTAGTTCCTGCCTCGATCGATGAGTCGGTCAGTCAGTCTGTCTGTCAATCAGGACAACGCCGCTTAAATATACGAATTATTGTGAGTTGGTACTTCTTATGTCATGTGAAAGTAATTCTTAAATATTTAATTGACCCGAGCGCCTAGGATTACATTATGATGGAAATTTTTCTTGCAGAGACCCTCGAGGCAAAGAGCTCGAAGTGAACGGCGCCGAGTGGCCTCCGCTGGAAACCGCTCACGGAGGATACATGCGAATCACTGGGAAATCCCAATGGGAGAATCGCTCTGGATGGGACCAGGAGTATCACGCCACCAACGGCCCCCCTAACTTACCACGCTCATGTCCTGACGCAGCATCCACCCAACACCAATTGCACTGGATCCTCCTGTTAGCGGTTACAGTCATTATCAACTACATGGCTTGTCACTCTTATATGTAGTTTTTTTCTTATAATAAATTGTTTATTTTTTCACATTTTCTAAACTTATTTGCTTTTGCAACTACTTCTCATCTTTTAATTGAAAATGTTGAGTTCTCTTAATTTTTAACCACAATGAGCGATATTGTCGTCTTAAGTCAAATATACTTACTTCGAATTTAACGCTTGTGGTTCTACGTAGTCCCTAGATAATTTCTTCAACATCCATAGTCCTTTATAATCTTTCGTCACAATATTAGCTAATTCTACGAATTTCATAAGTTACCCAAGTTGAATAAATATTTTTCATAAGTTACCCAAGTTGAAATATGCGACAAATAACACAAATATTTTTTTTCAAGTTAAAGATCACGCTAAAGATTTCGCGGGATAACATAATCTGAGTTCACTTGAATATAAACTATTGACTTATTTATTTCCAAAACTTTTATTTTACTAAACATTCGATCGCATATAATGAATGTTATTAATGAATTAACTTTCTAAGTTTACATAACTGATGATCATAGATTTAGAAGCTAAAGTCCACGAGAAATACCGGTAAAGGAATTACAAACATCAATGAAAACACGTACATCATGTATCATGTATGAAATCACAAAAATGACACAAAAGTACTTGCATTGCACCCCATAGAATAAAAATGTAGATCAAACAAATATGAGGAAAACTGATTGCACACAGGTAATTCTTGTGACATTTTTTTAAGATTTTCTCATAAAACATTTAAAAATCACGATTTTCTTAGTGTAGTTACGAAAATTGTTTCAAGCTATCAAGCTAAATAAAAGAACCAAATAACAGTAATTAATCAATAAAGAACTAGACTCTCAGTAAGAGAAATTATGAAGAAATTTCTGTCAAGTCAGACCTCACTTTAAATTACCTGAACCCCCACCCCCGTTTCCTTCATCAGTTTTGAATCTCAATCGATACAGGAATAAAAGTAAAAGCACATCCAGAATCCCTTTACTCAGTTTTAAAATATCTGCTACGACTCTGTGTGATGAGTAGATCAGGATTGAAGAAACACAAAACTCAATTGATTAGTGGCGCAACTTTCTTCACTGAGATACTATTGTGATAATGTCAACATTGTTGTGCTATTCCAACGCCACCTAAATTACAAATTACATACTCGCTGCTGGCCTGCAGGTAGGCCACCGAACGCAAAGATCACTTACATTAATAATAGTTTTTTATCGCAAACTAAAATTAATCACATTAAAATATAAAGAATACCATTTCTGGGTTTTTTATAAATATTGACTATTATTTTTTTTACTATTTTAATAACAGTGTTTAAAAACATTTAGAAAATAAAGAAAAAGTTAAAATAAAAACTTCTTTACATAATTTGTCTAGAAATATCTCAATGAAAACGGTAATACCTGATATACTTTATCTCGCATCTATAAACATGGCTTCTAATGCATTTAAAGCATTGCCCATTTCATGAATTCGATCTACCCTTATTGGCAATTGTACGAAATTCAATTTTCTTACTTAACACGATTGGTAAAATGCTACACAAACACATTTTAATCTACACAAACAGAATTTAAATATTGGAGAAGGTCCAACTCCTTTGCCTACTACAATCATGTAAGTCTGTGAAACAATGGTAAATTTGTGTATAGTCTCCATGCTTGTAATAGAAAATCTTTCACAAATAATAACTAATTAGTACATTAAATACAAGAAATGAACTCGGTTTTTCATGTTAAGTATGTAGTATAATTAATGTTACAATAAAAACAGAATTATTAACATATGCTGTCTGCCTTGGAATACATTGGGACGAAATCCGACTTATTGCTGCTGGGTCATTCCACGTCAAATCAACTAAGTTTTGATTGATGTTTTACATGATCCATTGGTTTTGATGAAATTTTGTAAGGCAGGTAGCCACCATATGGATTAAGAAAAGTGCCGAATATTGTTTTAATTTCAACTCGTTAGGGAGTTGCAACAATGTAAAATTTAAACAAAATGACCCATTTTTGATCGACTCTACACAAAACTTTTGAATTGCTCTGGAAGCTCTGCTAATTGAGATAGAGAGATTTTACAGCTTATTTAATTATTTTTGCAATGATATGCTTCATGACATAGGTTAAGGAGAAAAAAAATAACATGTTAAAAATCAAACATTCGACTTTTAATTTCTCAAAGACGCTTTGATGTTTAGACTCTGTGTGGATTTGACATGAAATGACCCTGCTATCCATTTCTGGTCCAATTTATGATATTTTGGAAATGAAAAAAACGTACACCTGAGGTCCATATTTGTCCATCATTTCACTCAGATGTGCATCGCTTAAAAACCATATTGTACTTTGAAATGAATGATCTGATAATTTTGAAATTTCGAACACAACACTAAGATTAAACACATTTCTCATCACGATACTTGACATGAATAGCGTACTACGTTCGCCATATTACCACATTGTTATATCAGTACGAAGGCTTTGTAATTCACGTGGCTATTCTCTCAGCCCTCAGAAAATGCATTTAATTAACATTATTTTCAAGGTGACGACCAACAATCAAATTTGCATTCATAAATGTGTCACGTAATTCACATGGTCTGTACATCTGCTTAAACAATTTTTTTTTTCAGTTCAAATGCGACAATTATTTCTCAGAATGTCAACTGCACGAAAGAAAACGTTGGGTACACACAACGTTGAAACCTTCCGAAGTCCTGTACCAGAATTCGACAGCATATTAAACATTGACAATTAGGTATAGAAAGTAATGTGGGAAAGACCCTCTTACTGACAATCACTGCTTCCATTTGAAGCATTCCTCGATGTTGTAGGTTTATCGATAATTCGAAGTTTACTGAGTTCAGTAAGCGATAATTCGCATGGAATACAAATGTCTAAAAATAGCCTAAATATTTTGAAAGAGTAAGTTATCAGAGTTCAAGATTTAAGAATATGTTAGTCAAAATAATCACTAAATCTTATTTCTTCAAGGTTCCTTTCGTAATTTATCAATTAAAAATTAATAAGGTAAAATCTAACGGATTCGAAATTAACTCATAACTAACATTTTAATTTTGAATCTTGGTGAATTTCAAGAAGTTACAGACGATTATAAGGATTTCAAATCCATTTAATATTTACAACAACAAAATACAAACACTCCACGAATTTCATCGTCGTAAATCAGTGGGTAAAAGTGAATAACAGCGATTTGAACATGGTATTTATTTATTATTAAATCAAGAGGTGTTTACAATTAACCTTTATTATTCATGCGGTTCATTATGTAGCAAGAGATGTATGTGCAAAATAGAACTAGAATGTGCCCCACATGTGCCCAATTTATTACTTGAGAGAAGTGAATATTTAGCAGAGAATTTAAGAATAGGTGTACTAAACACTCATTTGAGTCGCCTACAAATTGTAACAGAAACGAAATATAAGCTATTAAAAATATAGCAAAATATGTAAATAAACTTTTTCTTTCTCTCTTTCTTTCTTTCTTTCTTTCTTTCTTTCTTTCTTTCTTTCTTTCTTTCTTTCTTTCTCTCTTTCTCTCTTTCTCTCTTTCTCTCTCTCTTTCTTTCTTTCTTTCTTTCTTTCTTTCTTTCTTTCTCTCTTTCTTTCTCTCTTTCTCTCTTTCTTTCTTTCTTTCTTTCTCTCTTTCTCTCTTTCTTTCTTTCTTTCTTTCTTTGTATTGTTTAAATGTTGTTAAAAAATGTTAATTCGTGAATATTTTCTATTTTTAACGAATAATTTATTTATTTGTTAACGTTTTATTCGACATTTCAAAATGTGAATAGTATATATTATGAAACATTAAAATAATCGAAAAATCACAATAAATGGCCAAAGAAGTGCTGGACGATATCGAAGACAGATAACACTGACAAGATCCTCTCACGAATTAGTTGAAGCTCTTCGACTTTTATCTTCCTCAGCTGGTCAGATGTATAATGAAGTATGTGTGAATGCGTGCTTATTTCCTGAACACTCTGATTCTAAGAACAAAATTACTGTTAAGTTGGGTTACACCCGGAATGAAGACTCAGAACTCAGTTGTGGCTTAACAGAAGAGAATAAGCTCCGAGGTTTACAATGTCGTGACACTTTTGTAAGTCGTCGGTAGTGCACCCTCCTTTCTCAGCATGTCCAATTCTCCGTGTACAAAGTGCGATGAATAGAGCGAAGATGAATGTCGCGGGAGTGGCTCCAACCCCCGAGACCGCAAAGCGCCGCCTTTGAGCGCAAGCCGCCTCCACCCACCCTCCCCTCCAGAGAACAAAGGGCGAGGCGCGTGGCGCGGTGACTCCGCGTGAGATGAAAGCAACGCCGCCTGTGGTGGTAGCAGAGCGTGGTTGGTGGCGACGGAGGCGGCGGGCGATCAAAGCACTCGTTCCTCGCGGAGGAGGAATCTGCGCTGATCTCTGCATCCGGGGCAGAGCGGCGGGGACTTCAAAGGAGAAGCGCAGCGTCGTTAATAACACGGTGCCGCGCAAGCGTTGGAGGGAGGGAGGGGGCCGGGGCACGGGCACCGTCGCTCAGCCTGCAGGGACCCGCGGCGGGAGGAAGAAGAAGAAACCTGGACGTATCTGCTAGGCGCCTTCTCAGAGCGCCGTCGAGTTATGAAGTCTCGACATCAAAGCGCTTCTGCGTTCGCCTTAATTGCGTTTGCAGTTGATTCGCGACGCGAGTGCAGTGACGGGAGAGGGGAGCGGCGAAGGAAGCGGAGGAGTCGCTGTGAGGCTTCGCGACCGCACGCGCCGCTTTCGGTATTGCTCTCATCAAACGCTCGCAGCTCTTTCATCGCGAGATGGAGACGTAGGTGTAAATTCCAGCTTTTGCTACTAATAGTTATTTTCTCTTCTCTAACTCCGTGAAGATGGGAGTTAGAATACCTGCAAAAGTATTACTAACGAATATGTTTATTTAATGAGTTAAATGCATGGGAAGAAGAGAATCTGTGCTACCGTAGAATAAGAATGTATCAAACTTATATTTGTCTGTAGGGAAGACACAAGCTAAACCATCGAATCTAGTTCAGTCGAGATGGTAAAAGGACCCACGCACTTCCACTCTGTAGCACAGTGGAAGCGAGGACACTTAACAAAAATCAATAAATTTCTAATAAAATATTCTACACATTAGTCGTATATTATATCGTTCTCAGAACAGCATTGTTTAGGTATTTTACAAAGCAACTCACGTTCCAACTGTCGAATAAGAAAACTCCACTTAAGAAGTTAGGTGAAATTGGCTTGGGCTTGTTCGAAGCCCTGCGTAAATAACTTGTATCTTTGTAACTCACAACTTTCGAGTACCTACTCGTGGAGGAGTGTTTGCAACGTCAACAGCCAGGTGAAAATTGAGACGGACCGGGACTCAAACCCGGGCGGGACTCGGACCGGGACTCGAACTCTTAAGCAGGAGGTCCCGTGTTCGACTCCCGGTCTGTCGCAATTTTCACCTGGCTGTTGATGTTGCAACTTGCATCTTGATCGAAATATTTTTAACTGCAATTCCATAGATAAGAATTTTGTAAATGAATGGTAAACAATAAATCTGTACTGATAGAATGGCTAAATATAATTTTTACGTCTTTCATTTGCCACTACGTTCTTCTCTTCAGTATCTCTTCTACTGAACTTTCTGCAGCAGTTCACTATTACCTTCTTATGATGCGTGAGTTTTCTCATACCTATCGGAGTTTATTGGATTGAGATCCGAGGCCCTTCTGCAGAGAAGATTTATTTACTTTCATATTACCGAGACCACGGTTTCAAATTGGAATTTTTGCTTTGAAATCGTATTCCTGAGGGAGATATTTCATAATGACATCCGTCATATAAATTAACATGTACGTAGCCCAAGGTACCCTAGATAAATAACGCCCACCTAACTTTACATCCAGTTTTTCTGTAAATATTGTTTAAGTGAAACACACAATTCGATAGAAAAATTTAACATAATTTTATGGATTGAAAAAGAAAATTAAAATTGAAATGAGTTACTTGAGTTCCAATTAGAGTTTCCAAATGGGAGTATACTACGTGTGCGTGAATCGTGACGCTAGTCGTAAGAATAAAAGTACGTTTTCTGTTAAAAAAAATTTCCCTTTGGGGTGTTACTTGCCTATTGCACCTTAGTATAACATAATCCAGCAAAAAAATTGTTTTATTTGCGATCCTGCGAAATATCTCATTTTTGTCAGTAACATCCAGAAATGGCATCCACAAATTTATGTTAATTTTTACTTTTTCTATTAAAAGAATATTCAAATTGAAAATATAGCACAATACTTAACAATGTGATAAGAATCAAATGCTATCAGAACAGGAGTTACATGCATTCTGCGTTTATAGGATAGTTGTCGGTACTTGATCACGAAGAAAGAAGCTTGAACCGAATGTGCTTCTAAAACTAATATTACGAATAGGTATCATTCAATCAAAAAGTTTTAAATTTCATTTCGAATCTTAACATAAAAAAACACTATCCACCCTTTCTAGTATTTTAAATTCTTCCTCTAAGTATGATGTATAAAAAATAAAACCGTAAATGAAAATCTCCTTCACTCCGTTTACGTGAAATTTTTTTGAACAATTATAAATAAAATTCCCCAGATAAATACACGTTATATTGCAAAGTTACCTTATTGACTAGGGAAACATGAATAGTGTAATATTATCAATATTGTCTCATATCTACCAACAAATTCTGTGGAGTACCCAAAATGCCGATGAGAAAGGTAATGAAGTATTTTATGTCTGCCTTCGTGTCTGTTTATAAAACGAATTAAGAATTCTGTGTGGAATGTAGTCTTCATTATTCATTAATTTGCACAAGAAGCATATAAATTATTAATACGGAACTCAAAATATTAAATCTTGACCCAATAAAAAATTCCATATTTGTTGGATCCCATGTTTTGCCACCTCACGAATCTTTGAAAAGTATACATGAAAAGCATTTGAACTGAATCCTAAACCATTAAGTGAGAAGTTATTGTACCTATGTATTTATACAGATAAGAGTATTGTGGTGTTTTTGCGATAACTCTGATTGTGATAAAATTCGCTGAATTCGAAGAAATTTGGGATGAAAAAACATGGTCTGATTCACCACTGGAATAATAAAAGACAAAAAGTTCCTTTATTTTGGCGAGACTCGGGCCTTAAGGTCTGCTCTTACGTCCAGCCATTTTAAAACATTTACATTTTAAATACAAGATAAAAATTGGGAGGGTCGTATTTACATTTAAAACTGGGAAGCAATACTAGGGACCATCCCGGTAAAACCTTAACCGACCCCCAGCAATACCTCAATCAGGATGGCGGCTTAGTGCCGAACATGGGTTAAAAGGAGCAGTAACAGTACAATATAATTATGAATATACAAAAAGAAAAATATAGTGATTACAACAAGGATATCAAAATAATTATTACATAATGACAATATTTACGAATTACATATTATAATATGATTATACCTTACCAGATACGTATTACACTGTATTTACAATATTATTATTGTATTTACTCTAATATATATATTACATAAGATCATATCAAGCTAGAGTACTGAAAGAATGAAAGAGAGATAATGTAAAAGTAAAGAAGAGAAATAATAAAAGGAGTATAAGGAAAGAAAGAAAGTATACAAATGAAGGAGAAAGAATAGACAGAGAATGTGGGAATACTAAAGTGTATTGTTTTCCATCCACTCTGTAAGACGTCGCCTGAAAGAAAAGAAAATTGATAGAGATTTTTTTTGAGCAGGAAGTTTGTTCCAAGAAAGTATTGTGAGTACTGTGAAGGATTTACTATAAAGAGTTGTGCCATGCCGAGGAATGGAGAGGAGATGTGAGCCTCGCGCGTGATTCAGTTTCAAAAATTTAAAACGTTTTGCTAAAACTGTCAAATGTTCATTTTTTATTATTTTATAAAGAAGAGATAGGCAATGCAGCGTTCGACGTTCCTCGAATGTGCGTGTCCTGGATTTTTTGAAAAATTCTGTCACATGGTCAAACTTCCTGAGATCAAAAATGAAACGAATACATGAGTTCTGAGCTACTTGTAATTTACGTTTTATTTTTTCCGTCAAGCCAGTGAAAAGAAAGTCGCAGTAATCA
The DNA here is from genome assembly GCA_002313205.1 of Laupala kohalensis. NCBI lineage: Eukaryota > Metazoa > Arthropoda > Insecta > Orthoptera > Trigonidiidae > Laupala > Laupala kohalensis. The sequence continues at coordinate 1,319,323 of NNCF01126863.1, read as the reverse complement.
AAGTGCGGCATGACAAGAGTGTAATATTACAAGCATTTCCTTTACTCTTATTGGTAAAAGATCACGTAGCCGTTTTAAAGAGTGGATGGTGGAGTAAACATGTTTACATGTTTCGTCTATTTGGGTTTCCCAACTTAGCGAACTTTCAATATAAATTCCTAGATTTTTCACGTGACTGCACCAAACGAGAGGTCTTATTATCTGTAGAGTGCAATTTGAAAGTGTACTGAGGGTTTTCTTTGAACCAAGCAATAAGCATTGTGATTTAGACGGATTTAAGAGGAGGCCGATAGAATTTGCCCACATACTGAGTGAGGTGAGTTCTTCGTTAAGTTTTTACGCAATTGAAGTTATGTTAGACGGTTTGCCACTAATATAAATTTGAAGATCGTCGGCATACATTTGAAATTTGCTATGCTTAAGAGATTGGTTGACGTCATTAACGTAAATTAAAAAAAGTAAGGGGACCGAGGACACTTCCTTGCGCAACACCACGCACCGTTTGAAGAGAAGATGATGTGTTATTTCCAGATACTATAGTTTGTTTTCGTCCTGTTAAATATTCCGAAAACCATTTTATTGAAGGACATTCATTTTTGCAAGCAAAATATTGTAATCAACTGAATCAAATGCTTTGCTAAAATTGAGAAGGACAAGAATAGTTACATTTCCCTCGTCAACCGAATTTCGAGCATCTTCTATATCATTCAACAAGGCGGTTCCTCTACTTCTACCTGAAGGGAAACCGGATTGACATTCATTAAAAATATTTTTGTGATTGAGGTAGCTGTCCACTTGATTCCGAACAACTTTTTCTAATATTTTCGACAGAGTCGGGAGAATACTAATTGGTCGATACTCATTTGGTTTTGATGGATGCGATGTTTTGGGGGAGAGGGTGCACCGAGGCAGTTTTCCACGCAGTAGGGAAGCTACCACTAAAGAGTGAATAATTGATAATATCCGTAATAGGTAAAACACAGAAGTAACTACATAATTTTAATAGTCTAGCGTTTAATTTATCTGAGCCTGAGGCGTTTGATTTTAAACTCATTATGATCTTCCATACCGTTGCTTGAGTGACAGAAGTAAAATAGAAATGATTTTCTGTGTAATTCTCATCGTTTTGTAAACTTTAACACTTCTAGCTTTAAAGATTCATGGATGCACGATGTTTGGCCTACGAAATAAGTTTTTAAAGTATCAAAAGTTATACAGATATTGAATGAAGTGGATGTCTTACCCAATCCAACACTTTTAAGAGTTTTCCAGAGTGATTTACTATCCCGGTTTGCACTTAAATGTATTACAATAATATTTAATTTTTGCTTTTCTAATTTTTTGCGTTACAATATTTCTTAAGCTTTTGTATAATTTGATGCCTTCTTCCTCTTTTGTTTTTCGGAACTCTACAAACGCTGCATCTCTATCCTTCATTAACTGTTAGATTTCGAAAGTTAACCAAGGTGCTGGGGGGCGAGTTACACGTGCTTTTTTAATGGGTATGTGTTTGTCAATGTGGTTAATTAATTGGACAGTAAAAAGCTTTACTTTGTTGTCCAGAGACGCGTCGCTGTAAATGTCATGCCATGATATATTCAATTCTTTATTGAAAAAGTTGCACTGGTCTAAATTCTTAAAATCACGATACTTTATTATTTTCGGTACATACTTAGGACATTTCAGACCATAAGAAACATAAATAAAATCGTGCTTTGAGATACCGGGAACTGGAATTTGCCCATATAATCGAACCTTTTCCGGGTTTGAAGTCATAATATGATCGATCCAAGTATCAGAATTATTTGTGTGATGAGTCGGCTTCAGAGGAAGAATTTTTAAATTCATGCCATAAAATAATCCATTAAAGTTATTTGCGTGTGAAGAATTTTATTTTGTGAGATCACACTTAAAACCACCCATCACGATTATAGAATCAAATTTAGTACTTTTTAGTCTTAGTACTTTTTTTAATACTAGTAAATGGGCATTCTATGGATTTCATTTGTTTACATATAGCCTCCTAAACTATGACAAAAGAACATCTGAATCACCTATAGTTACTCTGATGTCATTTCTAAAAAAAATGGTTTTTTATTAATTGTAAAAAATGTTAAAAAAGGTACCAATGTACAACCAAGCATAACATCATGATTAAAATATATAAAATTTCCCGCAATGGAACTCGATCCAAGTATCACGTGGTCGCGAAAGCCATACTGATACCAGTAGGATTATGATGATAATTATAACGTTGTTAAAAGATGCGTATGACCAGGTGAAGGACAATTTACTCTCCGGAAGCAAGCAAGGGACCATCTATCAACTCCGATCAAGGGTCCAAACACAAAGGCGGATTTAACATTTCAGCTCTTTACTCCCAAGATAAGAATAAAAATATTGTGATAATACGTGTTATAATATAAACGGAATGCCAATAAAATCGCAAGATGACTTTAATACTAATAAAATTAATTGTTGGATGAATTTACATTCACAAATTCCGTGATGCATGCGGATAGGATTCGAACCCACAAACATCTTAAATAGGTTCCCGCACCCTATACCGCTAATTCTTTAATTATGATTCTCAATAGGAAAAATTGAGTAAACATTGTGAGAGAAGACTACTTGAAGTGTGACTTGAGTTAAAATCCTGTTCCACGAATGGTAAGGATTCCACATCGCAGTACACAGGAGTTTCACGGGTTGCGTCATAAAGGCGGTGCCGTACTTATATCGTTTAATCGTCGTACTACTCAGTGTCGAATGACGGAACACGTGTACTTTACAACCGCTCGACAACCAACGCCGTAGAGGCCTCATAGGCTGAGCAAAGCGATAAAAAGCGAGTGTTTCTACTCTCAATAGTATCACTTCTTGAACATAATAAGAAAAATGAGTACTAGTTTGATCAGTTGTAATTCTTCTCCGTTTCCGAACGATTCGCGTCGTTTCTGCAAGGAAAATTAAGTTTTCTTTTTCTAGGTGTATTATTTATTTCATGTTCCAGGTGATTTTTATGATGGATGGTATGCTAAATAGATGTATTACCAGCTGTAGAGTTAGCTATAGCTATAGATGGGTATACTCACCACGTCCTAAAGTGATAATGTTTTCTTCTTCCAGAGAAGATAATTTATTGGAATAATGTTTACAAGCTATTACACGGAAGAATTTAAAACCAACAAAACTACGAAGATAAGATCTTATTTAATTATGTGGTGAAGATTCAGAGAAAAGTTTTACATAATTTCAGCACGTTTTACGAACATTTGTACAATTTGATGCTGTTTTATAATTCAATAAATTTCTCACTGTGTTTTAGAAATGTATATGATTCTTCAGAGGCACTGTGCTAAGTTTCATTTCGCCTTTGACGTCCATTAATCATTTTACAATGCGGAACCGTAAATAACTGAACTAAAATAAAAAATCGTAAGCATTGTTGCATACAGGTTCATATTTTAGCTGTTTTAATTATTTCTACCATATTAAAAAAGTATAATAGTAGGTTTAGTAGTTTCTTAATTTTCTTATTAAATAAATAAATGTAATAATGTGTACCAATAATATAACACTTATTGAATATGACTTATTTTCCATTTAAAAAACGGGAAGGATAATTTTGGAACACTGAAGTTAATAAGTGAATTACTCATCACATGTAACCTAACATAATTACTGATAAAACAAACTTAATAATAATAAATTTATTATCAAAAAATAGTACAAACTGCGTATGACCACGTGGAGGAAAAAAAAACTAATTTACTCTCCGGAAGCAAGCAACGGACCATCCCATCAATTCCGATCAAACGCCCTATATCAAAGGCGGATTCAAAAATTTCAGCAAAAGTTCCTAGATAAGATAAAAATTAGCTGCGAGTTACAATACTAATAGAATGTCAATATGTTTATAATTTTACGCAAAAAAATGTATATGTACAAGTTATTATCGAACTATAGATAATTCTGAGTATAGTGTTTAAATATCTTAAGAGTTGAAAAAAACAACAACACTAAATTCACGATATATTGTTACAATAAACACGCTCCTAGACAAAGCCTAGAGAACCTGTTTATTAAATCCGCCTCTATCCAAAGGAAAACCGGAGAAAAACTCAGGCCAGGATAGGGCTACAGAATTTATGTACACAACCGTGCCAAAGTTGAGTACACATAAAACTAAATTAATATAAGCCATGAAACAACACAACCATGCAAGAAAATAGTTTTTGAAATTGTTATAAATTTTTTTAAAGTACTACAGCAATGGCGTGATAAAGTACAAGACGAATTTAACTTTTATTAAAATCAATAAATTCTTTTACAGCGTAGAAGCACTGGTGCAGGAAGTAGTTTTTAACCGTGGATTTGAAGATATTCTATTTCATAATATTTTTATATGCTTGGGCAGGGAATTATATAGAACGANGGTCCCTTTTGGCAAAGAGTGGTTGACACTCTAGGGCGATGAATATTATTCCTATTGCGAGTATTGTGTTCGTGAACGAGACTGTTTCATATAAAGAAAGGGTGGCACTTCAGTAATTCGGTTTTAACAAACATGACCGTTTCATAAATATAAATGCAGGGAAGTGTTAAGATTTTTAATTCCTTTAATAAAGGTTTACAAGAGTTTTCAAATTATCCTAACTATCCTCTTCTGAATTCTGAAGGTTTGAATATTCTGACCGGAATTACCCCAGAAGGTAATGCCGTAACGTAAAAGGGAGTAAACGTTTGCAAAATATACGCAACGGGAAATACGTGGACTAACTGCGTTAACTAAGATTCGGAATGCGTAACACAATTTGCTTAATTGGGAATTAAGATTGTCAACGTGACAATTCCATTTGAGGTTGTCTTGAATATGGAGACCTAAGAATTTTGTATTTGTAACAAATTTTAATTGTGTTCCGTTTAAAGAAAGAGAAACCTGGGGTAAAGATTTTGTGATACTATTGTGAAATGACATAGACACTGTTTTGTCAGTGTTTACAATGAGACGATTTGCATGGAACCAAGTCGAAAGGTTAGACAAAACGTTTTGAGCATTGGCGTGTTTACATAGTAAATTAGTGTCATCAGCAAAAAGAACCATTTTGCAATCTGATATGGATGATGACGTATCGTTCACATACAATAAAAAGAGTATAGGGTCGAGAATTGAACCTTGGGGTACTCCGCAAGTAAGTGGCTTTGTTTATGAAAACAACGCTGAAGTATTTTATTTCTAGTATATGATATTTCTACCTGTTGATATCTATCTTTTAAATACAAAGTTAGCCATTGATGTGGAAATNGATATCTATCTTTTAAATAAGAAGTTAGCCATTGATGTGGAAGTCCACGAATGCCTAAAGAATGCAATTTGGTAAGGAGAATTCCGTGATCGATGACATCGAATGCTTTGGATAAGTCAAGAAAAACACCCTGAGGATTTTCTCCACGGTCTAGAGATGTGGTAACATCGTTTAAGAAGGAAAATATGGCGCTTGTAATGGAAATGGATTTCCTAAAACCGTGTTGATCGTCAGAGAGAATGTTATTTTTTTATAAAAAATCTAGAAGACGCTTATAGAACAATTTTTCTATGATTTTTGAGAAAGTGGGTGGTAGAGATATTGGTCGATAATTTCCAACATTAAGTTTGTTTCCTTTCTTGTGTAAAGGTTTCACTTTAGCTCTCTTAAATATGTTAGGAAACACCCCTTCCGATAAAGAACTATTAAAAATATTTACGAGTGGATTTAATATAACGTGGGACGATAATTTAACAAAAAACTCGAGTATGTCATTTATGTCTGTAAAAAAATTTGTTTTTTAATGAGTCAATGATGCTCATGACTTCACTGGCGTTAGTTTCGGAAGTGAACATAGAATTGGGTACGTGGGTGGATATAATTGGAGGACATTAATTCGGATATATTGAGTTCGTTATTTTACCAACTTCTGAGAAGTAAGAATTAAACAAACTTGCGATGTCCTGAGGATTTGATACGATTTTGCCATCGTTTAGTAAAGAAACATTTTCTTCGCGATTTTCAGAAGTTGACGTGTAATTGTTAACAATATTCCACATGGCTTTCATCCGGTTGTTCGATTTTAGTATATGCCTGTCGTTTTCCATAACTTTAGCTGCATAGACTACTTTTCGGAGAATAGTCTTATATTTACGAAAATAATTATGGAATTCGGGTGGTTGGTTATAGCGTTTTGAAAGATAATATAAACGGCGTTTGTTTTTTGAAGAAATTCTTATCCCTTGGGTGATCCATTTATTGTATTTCTTCGTGTTAATTAACTTGCGTTTTATGGGAAGGCTAGAGTTGTAATGTTTTAGGAATATTGAGAAAAATACATTGAATTTGTCGTCGGTGTTTTGGCAATTGTAAACATCTTTCCACGTTTCTTCACGCAAATAATTTATAAATATGGATAGATTTGTGTCATTAATCTCCCTTGAAAATTTGTAAAAGATTTTAAGAGGTTTTAGTTTATTATTAATTGTCAATACTTGACCAAGGTGATCACTGTATCCGGCGATAAACACTTCAGAGAGATACGAGATTCCATTGTTGACTATAATTTGATCTAGCAATGTTTGAGATGAGCCGGAGAGGCGAGTGGGGTCATTTATCGTAGTAATAAGGTTGAAGGAGTCGATAAGATTCTTGAATCGATTAACTGGTCAATGTGCAGAGTCGGATGTACTCAAGAAATCGATATTGAAATCACCACATATAACGATAGATTTAGCAGATTTTTGTGTGATATGTTTTAAAACAATTTCGAAGTTCCTAAAAAATATGTCAAAATATGATTGAGGTGGTCTATAAATACACAAAATAACAATACCGTTGTCGGTCAGATGAACTGCAGAAAATTCGAACACACTATCTACGCAGAAGTTCTCGTAGTCTGTCAGCGGAGAAGATAAAATATCATTACGAACGTAGATACACGTACCTCCGTGGGGATTTTTGCCTTTAAAATTTTGCCGACAGTAAGAACTTGCTAAATAATAATTAGAAATAGCAGTATCGTTGATGTTGTTAGTTGAAAGCCAATGCTCTGTGAGGCATAGCAAATCGAATCGATTTTCGTGTACCAGAATTTCAATGTCTGTCAATTTGTTTGAAAGGGATTGGACATTATGATGAAATATAATTATTTTATTTTTGCAAAGAGTTTGTGACTCACGAGAAATGGAATCGACGTTAGATTGTGGAGAGGAATTTGAATTTGGTTCAGCTTCTAGTTCCGGATCAAGCCCTCATACTGCACCTGAACGCGATTGTCACCTTCGAGTACCACATTGTTCTCCTGACCGCAAGTTGTAACGGTGTATNCTCCTGAGCGCAAGTTGTAACTGTGTATGGGGGCGGCAGGAGGAATAGATGAGGACGTGCGAGATGAGGAAGCAGTAGGTGAAAGATCGGGGAAAGGAGAAGAAATGGGTGTCGAGATAGGAAGAGGAGATGGTGATGAGGCNAGGTGGAGGAGATGAAGTAGAAGTAGAGGGAGGTGGAGGAGGAGATGAGGTACGTGCAGGAGGAGGTAATGGAGCAGGTGGATGATGTGAGGTCAGATGTGAAGCTAGAAGAGAACCGAAGTGCTGTTTCCCAGGCGGTCTCAGGTGTAAACCGTGCTGGGTAAATTCCTTGACAGTCAGGTGTGGTTGCAAATCAAAAAAATTGATTTTTGTGTCTGCTAGGTGATGTTTTAGTGAGATGTTTGCCAGGTTAATTTCGTGGTTTATTTGTGGAACGTTGAAGCGTGGAGGCAGGCTAGAGAGCACTATGTTCGTGTGCAAGGAGGCCATTTTTAGTTTTTGTAGATGTTCAGACGCGTTGAAATGTCCACCCAAGTTAATATCGTTCTGCCCACCTATGATGATTACTGTGTCACGCTCTGTGAGTTTTTTAGTGTAAGTGTACATTTCTCGAATAACTTCAGCCAAACGATCGTTTGGCGTAAAGAAACCGGTGACTGAGAACTGACTAGGAAGCAATCCACGCAATACGGAGGACATCTGACGACCGTGCGAATCAGCTAGTATGAGCACGTTTGATTACTGCGTGGAAGTATTGGTTTCATCTCTAGATAGCACTACTTTACGTGGTTTAGGGCGGCTGTGCTTACCTATAATATTCAACTTATTGTTGTGTGTTCTAGAATGTGAGGATGTGTGAGCAACATTAACTTCCGTAAGAAACAACAAAGATCTCTGTGGAAAACAAGGTGTGGCTTGCTCTCTCTTTAGATCCTATTCAAACAACGCAGATCCAGATCACATTTCTTAACTGTTCCCATTACGGACAGCATTGGCATAGAGAAAGCGCCTGCTGAGAGGGAAAAAGCGGGTTGGATCGCCCGTTCAGTCGAACTAGGCCCCGCGGATATTCCCAACTCTTTTCCATTAATAGACCTGAATATTGTTCGTGCGGATATGAATTTCTTTATTAATTCCCGAGATCCGTGGTTAAATATCGTCCCCTCTTTGTACATTGAGCACTCGTTTGGTTAGGTCTTCGTGTTTTTTTTAAGATTGTAATTTTTGTGTTGTTGTAAATGGGAAATGTTATGTTATGTAAATGGGAAATGTAGCGTGCTTTGAAGCTAATCTACATGGAGCGATAGGAGTAAGGAGTTGGGTAGTAGGTCATTATTAGTAGGTGGACCGCTTAGCTGGATTAGTAGGTGGACCGCTTACCTACAACCTGGCCCACGTGGTGGAGTTAGTTGAAGTGGTTAGTAAGTAGAAGTTGTTAGTAGTTAATGAGTGGATGGAGGAAGGAAGGTTTGGCTTTTCAGTAGTCACAGCTATACGAACTGGGACATTAATGTGAAAAGCTACAAATTTTCTGGCCCCATCGGGAATCGAACCCGGGATGAATTGTTGAGAAACGACAACACTACCACCTCTTCCACGGGTAGGGCTATTGTAATTGCATGTATGTTACTTCTCTAGCAATGATAAAATCGATAAAAAACCTAGGGATCAGTTCGACCCTTATCGTGTGTTCATTTAGGAACAGCCAGATTTTGAGCTAAGGATTTCCTCAATCATGTCCGACCAATGTCGGCTCGGTACTACGTTCCCGAGTAACAACATCTCTCCTTCCCAAATCTTCACCCCAAGTATGACCAGGTGGAAGGGTAGGTCTCATTCCTGAACATGGAGTCAGTTAATAAATGAAATGAATGTAGAAAATAATCTGTGTATATTTCTGGGTCACAGTCATGGTTCGAACCTTCGAAAAGAGAGATGGAGTTCGAAACAAAATAAGATTTTTTTAGTTGTCAAATAGTAAATGGAATGGTATGTGATTAAAAGTATATGATGTTCACTGATTAATAAATAATTGTTTTTAAATTATTACCTTTAATTTACTTTTGTATTACAATTTATCGAAATTAATCTAGCCAATAGTAATAAAATAATGGGAAAGAATGGCATTATTTATTTATTTCTCCCTCTGAATCTCTCTAAAGAACGACATTAGATTTGAAAATTCCTCATTCTATATAGACACGAAATGATATAATCAAACAAGAAACTAATATTAAAATGTCATTGTTAATATGACAATATCAGGGGACGGATCTACTCTCGGGTTTCTTTATTATAAAAAAAATATTTTAAGTATATTTTTAATAAATGTATTTATAGACATTTTATCTATTTTGATGGGCTAATTTAATGAATTTTATATTAAAATATAATAAAAGAACAATAATTGTTACCTATAGTCGGGTTTGAGAAGGTCGGTGGTGAGCGTCCGGGACTCCCACAGCACGTTCTTGTCTTTGGAGTGGAAAGTGAATTGCTGCCTGGAATCATCCTTATTTCTAGTATAAAAATTACTATTCAGTTGAGGTTGGAGCCACAAAGTGAACGTCGTTGTTCCTTCACCCCCAACTCTTGTACTGAGTCACGTGGGTGAGCTCCACTGTCTTCACGGCCGTTTGGCCCAACAACGGTGGATGCACTGAACGCTACGGCGACCCAAGAGAGCCTTCTTGCACGTCATCGTATGACCGGATGCTGCAGCAATGATTCGTAGTTCCGTTATTGGACGATGAGGAGAGGATGGCGCCGATGATAATGATTCCGGGAAAAATGATGATTTGAGTATTGCGAATCTATGATGTACTTTCTTGTGACACGCGGATATAACCCTGCAAATGACCAATCCAAGAGTTTTGCTGATCAGATTAAATGGAATAATTTAACATTTTTTAACGCGAGTAATTATTGTTTTAATAAATTTTAACTTTTAATAAAAATTATGCTGTCATTATAATGTATGTGTTTATGTAAATAAATACAGTTTTTCAGGCATACATTTACTTAGGGACTTTATGGGGAGATACGCTTTACAGTGTTCTTACTCCACTTCAATAAGGATAGAACGCGTGCATAATACTATACTTTAAGAGCCTACAAATGAACATTCCACATGAAGTAGTAACAGAATAAGAAAAGTAAGCAAATAATATTCGAAATTTCGGCATAATAATTTTGAAGTGAGAGATATCATTTAGTAAATTAAAAGTAGTTCATGTTTCCTGTCGTTCGCTCTTACGGTATGGTTTATTATTTTCGCTATATATCATCACATTGATCATTGCAGAGAAAAAAATCTATTCGAGATATTAATTTCAAATTTTGCTTTTATGTTGTATAGGTTCATTATGAAAGAACTGAGATCATTTCAGTTTTCGTATAAAAAAGTTGTTAATTTAAATGTCTACAATTTGGTTTTATCGGTTTTATATACATGAAGCGAGGGTAAAATTATTTTCAAAGAAAAGTAATTTAGTGGAGCGAACTTATATTAAGCTAAAACCTAATGACTGTCATTAACTATAATAGAAGTTTGTACGGATTTTGACAGAGTTCCTCGTATCTATATTCTTAAGGTATAATAATCTCCCTTTTCCATTCTGATTGGCATTATCAGTTTATGGGAGGAAACGTGAAGACTTTCATATAATATGCGGAGCAATAAATCGGCAATGACGAATAGTCAATATCGCCCCAACGTACCAGTTAAATAGTTTAGTCTACTTTCTCCTGTGCTTTTCTCTTCATCAGTTAAGAGCTAGACTTAATAATCTCTATTTCAAAAACATAGAGTTTAATTTTTACATGTATATCGTCTTTAATTGTTCAATTCATGTCAACTTATTCTTAAAATTGATTTGGTAGAAGTTAATTTTACGTAGCCTACACTGCTCACGGGATAAGTTTCTAGAAACGCCCCGAAAATGTGCGAAAAGTGTGTTGCATTTTCTAACCAAAATCATTCTTTAATTTATATTTAGTTTGAAACTATGTCTATTAGGATTAGCACATTAATTAGTACGAGTTTTTTTACAGGAGAAGGACTTCACAAGTCTGAAGAATTAATTTGTAAAAAACGATATTGGTGAACTGTAAAACATCGCCTCTTCATTCTAATTAGAAGGTAAGTTTTTCCTAAAGCATTCATGTCACGACTTGTCATTTATGTACTAGTCCCCCGTAAATGGACGGCATCATGCAACATTTGTCGTTGCTTTGTACAGCGGTTGACGTGCGTGCGGTTGCTCGTCTCCCCCTCGCTGTGGTCTCGATCACAAAGCGCGCGCCGCCACTGCCTTTCCGCCACCCCTTGCTCCTTCAGCCTCTCACACTCGCCACCATCACCAGTAGACGAGCGTCACACGGTTTCTTACTAGGGGTAGTAAGGTTTTAAGAAAATAAGTTATCGTTTTCCTCACAACAAAAAATATATCGTTTGAACTTATCAAAATGTTCCAAACCTTAAAATACCCCTTTTTCTGGTATTACAAATGCTGGAACAATTCTGGCTAATTCGAATAAGAAGAAAACACACAAAATTTATACACGTGGAAAAATAATTGGGGTAATGAAAGGGAGCTCGAAAGGGTGTTAACTCATAGTGGAATAAGACAAGGTGTGCCCGACTCGAGTCAATCATGTTCAAAGACATTTTTCGGGCGGGTGTATATCCCTTCACGCCAAACATATTACATTATTCTGTACAACACCTTTAACTTCCCTCTAAAAAATGTTTTGCATTTCATTGGCTGGCCAACGTTCCCTCTACCTCGATGTGCGATGGCACACCTTGCCTTATTCCACTATGATCCCAACTAGCTTTTGCCTTTGTTGCAGAGTCCTGCGTTGTGATTGACTGTTTAATAAATGACAGCTGATAAAGCACGTAATGTTAAACAGGAACTGATTTGAATCTCCTTTTGTCGTATGTAGCTTCAAATCGAAATGTAATAGCTGATCAGAACTTTTAAGCTTGTTGAAAGAATTGCATAATTACATTAATAAATCTTAATTATTTTACTGTCAGCTTGGAACGGGTTACTTGGTGATTAGTTACCATCGTGTGTATCCCAATAATATATTAAAAATCTCGTCATTTCTCATCATTTCCGTCTACAGGAGTATTTTTTTTCAAACACAATGTTCCGTGGCATCACCTAGCAACAATAAAGAAATGAACACTCAATCTCTTTAAATTTGCATAGTGCAAATTATCAGCGATATATTTTGAAATAAATTTTGCTGATTCAACATTCTTAATATTATTAGTCAAAAGGTTCTAGTAAAACTAAACAATTAAAATGAAATGTTGGTACGAATTTTAATTTTATGAGGTACGGTGAATTTTAAAACAAGAAACTAAATATATTATTAAAAGTAAATATATTATATAATCAGAATAAAACATCATTGGTTTTGTCTACGATAACATGTAATTAGCGTCCAGAGCGCTGTAGCGTTCTCCTCGAAGATTTTCTAAAACCACGTCTGCTACTTCCTTGTGATGAGAGAGCACGCTAACCCCTTAGCCACCGCAGGGGTTTATATGAATTGACTATCAATTGTTTCACTCTTGAAAATGTCACAGGCTTGCACGTACACCGTTCCACCAAAGTCCAAATACGTAGTATTTTTTAAAATACTGAAGATACTATACAATACATGTTCGAAATATTCAGAAACAAATAATAATGATTGTTTAAACTACAGTATCTAACTTTTAAAGAAATAACTTACTTTTAACGTTCTGGGAACTCGATGTTACAGAACCATTTTATTCGTTTCGTCATGCATGGAAATACAAACAGAAGAAGTAAAATATAAAATATAAAGGAAATTTGATGAATCGCGTTTACATAAGATAAAAATTTGATACATTTAACTATCCTAATATTTTTTATTATTTAACTTCGTGGGTGATTTATTCGCAAAGGTTCCTTTTTAATTAGATAGAAACTTGATATTCTTCAATTTCAGTGCTGAGAAATATATACTATTTCACTGATGCATATTGAACAAACTAAGGAACACCGGGCTACGTGGAATCTAAAAACAAATAGTTGAGAATTTGTAATATAAATTTCACAACTTACAGTGAATTTCAATCAAAATTCATCTTGAAGACAATCCTAGCTGTTCTGTGAGTAACACATGAGTATAATATATTCAATGTTTTACCAAGACAATAAAAGAAGTCAGTAGGGTCTATTTGTCCTTGTATATGGGGCAAGCAGAAAATCCAGCTATTTGCCAATGGAAAACAGTATAGTAATGTAAGCGAGGCAAGTGTAAACAAAAGAAAATATGTCGATTCTCTTCATAAGTATTACTTATGTCTATTTATATTCTTAAGTTAACGGAGGGAATGGAATGCATTTATCACCATATTACAACGTTATTTAACAGTGGTAAAGTCTATAAATTCCACTTACCCCTTACTTACCACGGTGTACCTTAGTATTTATAAAATACTTCATCAATTTGTATTTATTTATACATAAGTTATTAATATAAATAATTTATTTAAACACACGTGTATTAAATTAAACTCGAATAAACACTCAAATTTTTATATTACACATCTACATATTCTTGCTCGGATACGAATTATCGATTTTAAATTAAAAATTACAAAAATTGAAAATTATCAATCTTTTCCTGTAGCGTTTTGAGCGTAACTCTGCAATCTCATGAGTGGTTTTGTTTGTTAGTTATATATTTAGAGTAAAATAGACATTTCTAGAAGGTTTTGTACTTTCCTTTAGGGTGATCTAATTCAGTTTGATTGCTATACCCCTTCTTTCGTGAAGAATAGACAATTTCACTATCACAGACTTACGCGAAAAAACCATAGAGTATTTACGCTTACTCGAAAAAAATAAACCAGTTTATAAAGATTCTTTTATGGAAATAATGTTGATGATTCAGTTTAGTTGACGTGGTCAACCCTGTGCAGTCTTCACCGGTGACGAAAGCTTCGGGAACCACAAAGCTGTGAGTACCTGGTAATAAAAATTTTAAAATGCATAATGAAGAAGTGCTGTTCAACCGCAGCTGGTTTCAAAGAGCTAAGCTGTTTTACCAGTGCTCAGCAGAAGTAACCTTTCAATTTGCTTCCGCTGACGCCATTCGTATCCAGACGCCACGCAACACGCGATTCCTTTTTTCATAGAAATTACGAAAGTAAAGTAAGGGTAAAAAAGTTTCTTAACCTTACGTTCTAGAGATGATAATTATTTATTTATGTCTCTTCATAAGTATTACTTATTACTTTGCGTCCAGGACAGAATTTTATAGTTCAAATTACAGTAGTGAAAATGCGTATGAAAAATAGAATACAGAAAATTACAAAAAAAAATCATAATTAAAAAAGTAATTAAAGTAAAAAATCAGACAAATAATGAAGATACATAAAATAAATGTTGAAATAATTATATTGTCTTTGTGCAAACTCTAAATAATCACTGAAACCAAGGGTACCACAAACAGAAATTTTCTTATTTGTGAGACACATGTGGACAAGAGGTGACTGCTAATAGGATAATGTGAAATATGTTCCTCTTCGACCGTTTGTTACAGTGTATTCAGGTTTTATTAGATATATGTATAGAAAATGTGAGAATGTTCTTTTTTTATTTCTTTTTTGAAACTGTCCGTACTTGAACAGCCATCAGTTTACATCTGTTCTTAGAATAAGATGAAAAAATTCACAGAAATACGTCGCCAGTCCTACATTGTAATTGTGTGCGAGTACTATCGATTAAAACTACATACCTTAATTGCTCGAAAAATCGCGTTTGGTATGTCTCGTCAAAAGCTAGGAAAAGATTACTTGATCCGAATATTGTTTTTAAATGTTTAATGGTTCAGTGAATTGTTAATGTTTTACATCAGTATTTACTCAGGGGGCAGCGATTTACAAATAGTCATTGAAAAAACGTACTAGTTTATTCAAGTTGAAATTCAACTAATTATTTATTTAATTATTCAAGTAAATAAAACATTCCTTCGTTCGAAAAGGTGACTCACTGATGAATTTTCATCCTAATGTTCGAAACATTTAGGAAACTGATCAACAGTATTGAGTAAATTGCAGTTTATTATTTACCTTGTCGGTTGGGGTGGTGTCTGATAGAACCTTTGTCTCAGGCTTCACATTACAATAATGGAAGTATTTGAGTGCATTGCTGCAGGAACTTTAATGACCACTACCAGAGATTAAGTAGATGTTCGTGTTAAAACCAATTACGTAACAGTATAATGAACAGAAGGTTCATATAATGAGTTTCCAAAAAATAGGAGTCGGAGAGTATCATTGCCAAAACATCGTCGCAATATTGGTTTATAAATGATTATTATTGGTATTAAAGTATTATAAAAATTTGTCAAATGAGCTTAAAACTCTAGATGCCAGTAAAACTTTAAGTAAACAGAACATTGAAGATAATGTTTAAGATAATAAACAATATATGTCAAAATAATTTTTAACGCAGAATGCATCAATACAGCAATATCAGCAAGAGGTTAGATAAGAGAAAATTGTTAGCTTCCAAATGATAAACATATTTTCAGTAATTTTACATTATTACACGGAAGTGATTCGACGGTTTACATTTTACTTCTACGGACAGCAGTATAGAATTTTTTCGGGAGATGAAGACCATGATTCCTGAATAAAATACTGTTGATTTCAAGATAAGCTCGTTTATTTTATTTATTTCACGAGTTCTTCGGGATGGAGCCATCGGGTCCGCTTTTCACATAACTATAGGATTTGAGAGAAGGAAACCACAAGGGGATACGGCAGGTTGAAGGCGAAACCGAGAGATCATCCCCATCCTGACCCGGGTTTTTCTCCGGTTTTCCTCCGGATATTGGCGGATTTTCCTTGGACGGGAATGTCATTAATACCTTTGTTTTATTAATCTCGAATTTTTACTGCACGAATATCTACAATTTATTTTGGAATAATGGATAACAGTGCGTATTTATTAAATAATTTCTTTTATAAATATTAAATCCACCACTGCTCTTGGGTCCTTGATCGGAATTGATGAGCTGGTCCTTTGCTTGTTTCCGGAAAGTAACTTAGTTTAATGCCCCTCCCCCCCACATGGTCATACGCAGTTTGCAACTGATTTGTTTAACAATAAAGTTTATTTATACTAGTTCAGTCGAGTAGACGATCGTACCAGAGTTCTTCCGTTCCGTTGCAAGATGAAAACGCAACAGAGGCGGATCTATGGGGGGAGGGGGACTAAGGGAGTTATAGCCCTCCCCACCGCCCATTAGGCCTCAACTCTCAGCAGATGAAAATGAAATTGACAAAAGGTATTCTTTGTGTTACATGCACTGATTGAAGTGACTCGCAATATTAGGCATGTTCCATGCAGGTTAAACTCTGCAATAATTGTTTAAGCGATTCAGCACAACCGCGTTGCCGACAGCACAACTCACGGCTAGCTTCCCATGTTATTGACGCGTTGTGAGGAGGCAGCAGGCAACGTCTTTCTTTACGGGACCTCTATCTGCTCCACAGGATGAGACGGTCTTGAGACGTTTGAAATTTGTCTTCTCTACATGCTTCATGCCATCTAAAGACGAGCAAGAGGATTTCTATTCTTATACGGGATGCCAATTTTTCCTTCCCTACGTTGTGTAGTCTCTGTGTACATTGTAAGCTGTTTGTTACATAACTCACTAGCCGAACCTTTATTCATAGGTACTCGGATTAAGAAGTAGACCTCTTCAACACCAATGTTTTAAAGAATATATCCTAAACAAAACTCTAGATTGGGATTTTATTTTAGAACTTTTATACATTTGTTGGTTGTTTATTGTGTATTAAATGTCTGCATTAAAAGAATGTCTCAAATATAGTGAATTCCTATTTAATCTACTGGCAGACGCATTAAAACAGTTATTTTTATTAGTACAGAGATCTAAGAGAGATCTGGGATATCGGAATTTATAATTTAGAGTACGTTGAGGAAACAAGTCTCGAAGTTCACCACAGTCTCTATATAATATGCGTTGCATATGTAGCGCATCGTTATAATTATGTGATGATTTTACACTAGCGAGATTTAGTTTGCGCGCAATGTCTACATAATCATGATTGTCAAATCTCATAGGTTGGCCAAGTTTATATGACGCATATCTAAAGAACTTATACCGGGTAAAATCAAGCTTATATATGTAAAGTCAATATTGACGAGACATAATTTAGAACAGATAAGACAAGTGTTTTGTATAAATAAGTTATGGAATTAATGCTAATAAAATCTTTGGTTGAGTGTTTTAGAAATATGAGAGTATTAAGTGCTTTTTAGATACAATCATGTTTACATGTATTAAAATTCAACAATAAAAATATTAAATAAAACCAAAGTTAATTGTTTAAAGTGGCAAAGCATGCCTGTATCTGTTGAGTTTTCAGGTCCAATTAATAACAAAAATTCTACAACAATTTATCATCTATACAAACGGTTTTACATTTTTAATTTGGCAAGCCAACTCCACACAAAAAAATAATCTACTGAAAATTTTCTAGATGCTTTTTTAATCCTCCGTGAACTGAAAACATAAACCTATATTCATGGGCTTCTTCACAAGAGGCATATTTATTCGATAATTATATTCAATTATTTCCATGTAGTTTAATATTTCCTTTGGTAGCTTGTATTTATGTATTCCGGTTAGCTAATCCAATGTATATCGTTATCAAACGAATCAAAACTCTTGCTCTCATAAAGTCACAACAGAAACAAAAAAAATTCTCATTTGCGAACACTGAAAAGTCAACAAGAAATGGCACAAACCAACTTTGTCCATTACGATAAATTCCACTGGTATAAATCGGGGTTTGAACAACCGTCACCAGAGGAGGTATATGCGCGGTTGAGCTTTTCTTTCTTTTTTTCTTTTTTTTTTCGAACAGTCAGGAATGAGAACAGCTCATTAAGAACTTCGTTTGCAAACACTTAAAATTCGACAAGGATTACAAATATTTTTGAGTATCGTTTGCGGAAATGTTTGCAGATGAGACTTCCTACAGATGAGAAGGGTAAAAGAGGAAAGGAACGTTCTTTCCTTATTCAGTGTGAACGTAGATGTTATGAACGGTCATGTGTGGTCATCCCAGCGATGGCGCAGGTGGTAGTTTTGTCGCTCATCACCAAGTCATGCCGGGTTCGATTCCCGATGCCAGAAAATTTGTAGCTTTTCATATTAATGTCCCAGATCCTTTAGCTGTAACTAGTGAAAATCACACCTTCCTTCCTCTTTCCAGCTCCTCCTAGTATCAATAACTCTAACTATTACTAACTACTTCTACTAATCCCTCCACATTGACCAAGTTGTTGATAAACCCAGCTAACCGGCCCACATACTAACAATGACCTACCTCCTATCGCTCCATGTAGATAAGATTCAATAGCACGCTATATTTCCCATTTACAAATACAACAATTAAAAAATGTGGTCGAATTCCCATACATGAGGAAGCAGTGCGGAAGTGAGTAGTTCGGCGAAAGGTCGGGCCAGATGGCGGGTATCTGGCCACAAAATAAAGGCATTATTATTATGGTTATTGTTATTATTAAATTAATACTATATTAAATAGTGAAACTTCACAACAAGATAAATAATTATAATTAATATTAGGTGTATGAAAATAAATTCAAAGGTTGTATAACAAACATAGTACATGTTGCACTATTATTACTCGTGCAAGTGCGTAAAAGCTCATTGTTTGAGCTATCCAGGATTTCGAGCATATTTTTCTTTAAATAATGATTATTTCATGCAGCGATGTTTCACCGTTTAGTGAACAATTTAATAATAGTGTTGAATGATAATAATTCCTGTATTTTGGGGTAAGGCTTGGACCATTTGGCACGCGCTTCCACCTAACCACTTACATATAAACTCATGTGCAAACATACAGAGAAAACCATAAAATATTATTATAAATAAAATTACAAATATGAAAATGGTTTAACTTTTTGACATAACAATGCACAATTTAAATTTGATTTTGTACTGTATTACGACAAAGCACTATAACAAATTTGTTATACCAAATTATACAATTTTATTTCCACGACAAAATTAAATAAATAAAATACAACGGATAAAAAAATAAAATCTTTTTTCTCTAAATTTAAGATCCAATCTGACTTACAATTTACAAAACAATTACATTTTTATTTTATAGATTTCTAATTTGAATGTATTTTTCAGAGTATATTTTTCATACATAACTCTGAAAGAAGACATGTATTAATGCCTTTTCTAAACTTCAAGCGAGGGAATATTTCTATCGTAGGGGTTTTGTATCGAGGAATATTATTTCATGATCCTACCGTGGCTACGGTGAATGATTTATTTTTAGAAACTTACTCTTTCTTTTGGAGGGGTATACCAAATATTTTTTGTTGAAATGTAGAAGTAGTGAAGGTTAACGGAAATAAGAGTCGTAACTTTTTTGACTTTTAAGTCATGTTTAATGGATATGTTTCAGTTGATATTTTTATAAAGTCATTTACAATTAATTTGTAGCATTTATAGAAAAAATTTCATCCAATTTTTGTTATAAAAAATTTCCCAACAAGGCAAGGAATTTAGGGTACTTGAAGCTAGCTCATAAAGAAGTCTCTCATGTTGATTGTGAAACAACAAATTTCTTGGAAGTAACAAAGCGGTAGAGTATGTATGGAACGGAGCTCCGTTGACGCTGAATGAAGAAAAATCTTCCTCTCCCCCTCTCACCCGTCTCATCTGTTGGAAGGCTTATCTGTAGAAATATGTCCGCCAACAACTCAAAACTCTTGTCGAAATTTAAGTGTTTGCAAACGAAGTGTACCAGTGGAACTTATCGTAATGGACAAAAGTTGGTTAGTGGTAGGTTTTCGCGAGGTAGAACGTTTAAAAATCTAAAACTATATATAGTTCTAAATATATATATAGTTCTATATAGAATAATAACTTATCAAGTATAAGTTTCATTTGCTTTCGTTATCCTTTAACTGACATGAGATCTTATTCTGGTGATAACTTTCTCTTAGAAATAATGTAAAACAACGTCAGCAGAACGTATAAGGAAACTTCGAGAAAGGTTGACGTTGAGTATTCGGAGATGTTTTTTCGTTTTTGATTTTTACTCGGGGAAAGTGCAGTAATATCACAAACGTTTTGCATCAGTGGTATTGCAAAAAGTACAATATGGAATAAAGTTACGCAAAGAAAATTCCTTATCAGCAAAGAAGAGGAATTATTTCAATAAGCCAAATCCACATGTACTGTAATTAATTTTTACCTATTAACAAGATATCACATTGATGTAAACAAAGACTTACAATCTCTATCTAGAAGCCTGACAAAAGTACAAGGTATTCAAAGCTTGTATTGTTTTAATACGGGTCATTTAGTACGTGGCAGAAGTTTCTTTATGACAGAACAAAATGAAAGTTTTTAAATTCAAAATCACTTTATATTCACTTA
Source organism: Laupala kohalensis (assembly GCA_002313205.1). NCBI lineage: Eukaryota > Metazoa > Arthropoda > Insecta > Orthoptera > Trigonidiidae > Laupala > Laupala kohalensis. The sequence goes on along the minus strand of NNCF01126863.1, from coordinate 1,298,460 downwards.
TTTATATGGGTTCTGAGAAGATTTATCTCCTATGAACTTCCAGAGCAAAATTATCAGTGAGTTTACACGTTCTAAAGTTGAAGAGGAGACCATGATAGGACTAGTTCACACTATATTGCTGAGTTTAGAGATAAATCGAAATAAAAACGCTCTTTTTAAAGATAATTGGAGAAATTGATATATTTTTGAAAGTGAATACGTTGTGGAATTTGATTTTATATAAAATAAATATTGAAGGATGTGAATTTCTATTCTACATTTTGTTACATTTGTGATGCTTGTCTGGTATGTAAATGTCGAGACAGGTTCAAAATGTACAAGCTATTAATATAACTTAATTTTATCCCTAACATTTTAGTGTACTAAAACAATACACAAGCTCCATCCGTGACAAATTCCTGTCCCACCCTTGACAATCTTGAAAGAAAATTTATGACGGTAAATATTTCTAGTTTTGTATCATCCAATATATCGTCATTTACATAATTGTTTAAATAATCCTTGATTAAAACAGTTCGCGAGCAATATTCGCATTCGAGATTTAAAAATATATTGGAAAGCGTGCAAATGTATATCCATTTTGCTGTTCCACTCGTGACAGATATTTCTAGGTGACTATTAGATTTGTTTTTCATCTTTTAATACTAATAATCAAGAGCTCAAACCAAGTTTCATCCCACTTTCATTTTTTTTTGTAATATCACTAGACCATTTCAAAACACATTGTGTTTGTCCCGCCCGTGAGAATGAAATCGTCTAAAACAACATTCTTTTTTTCAGTTTATATTGGTTTTTGATTATATGACCGCCTTGTTTGTTAACATAGTCATCACAAGGCACCGTTCACAATATTTTCCTCGTCCATCTAAAATTTCATCACGAGTGTCTCTCCTCTGTTATTATTTTTTCAACGTCTCTCGTCATTTTGTTTTATTACGTCTCTCAATTATCCTATTTTTGTTACGTATTCTCTGTAGACCTCACTTATTAAATCATATTTGTATTCCATAATAAACTTCCCTTGCTCTTCCTTTTACATAGGTAGGTAGCTCTTTCTTCTCCATACAGTTCGCACTCACTGTCCTCGCTTCCTTTTCCACATAGGATCTCTTATTTTTCTTTATTGTAGACATGAGTCCATGATTTGTTAAAAATTAAATGACATCTTTGTTTAATTTGAACCATTTCTTCTCGTCGTGACTGGAATCTAACTGTGGCACGTACTGGTAGCTTTCTCCTATGACCCATCCTGCGACAAGTGATCTCGTGAGTTTTCTTCTCGATCCTTTCTCATCCCTCCGAATTTCTTCCCTATTCGCTCACATGACAGACCCTTGTTTTTATAACATTCTCCTAAATTCTAATGCTTCTGTTGACTCGATATGCATCTTCTGAGCTCGATATGTACCATCCTTTCACCAATACCAATATCATCAGCGGATACTTTGTACTTCTTACCACCCGTTGAAAGTAGTCCAAAATCCTCACCTCTAAATTCTACTAAACAAGCCCACTAGATGATCCTTGTGAATTATCACTCACTGATTATGATACAACTTTTTAAATCCCACCTCTGAGAAGCATAAAACCTTTCTCAAAATATGAACATATTATGTTGTATAAATATATCGGCACAAACAGAATTCTTTAATTGGCGTGATCGAACGCCCCTTCGATATCAAGGAAAAGGCAGATATAATACCTCGTTGTCCTACCACCTGTGTCAGTCAAACACTTAGTTACCGCATCTTCCGTCGAAATCCGTAGTCGTCCATTTATGCAGTTGTTGTTCTCTAAGTATTCTTGCAGTCTGCACCTCAAACACGTATTCAAAAGAAGGCACTAAGGAAATAGGTCTATAAGACTTTGGATTGTTCGTGTCCCTGTTGTTACCTTTAAGAAAAAGTTTTATCTTGACAATCTTCCATGTTCTTGGGAAATACCTTTTGTTTATATACGCGTTATAGATTTGCGATAATCTTTCATCCATTACATCAACACTTCTTGGAAACAACATTCATTATAATAAAAATGGTATTAAAAACTGAAAAATTTCATATCAATGTAACGTAAATTTTTTACTTTGAACTAAGAGTTACGTCATCTTCTGGATTATTGTCACTTATCATCTTCTGACATTGCGTTTTATAATAAAGTATGCGCTCTCCCTCCACATGCATCAGATAATTTTAAAATCTTACATTCACTAACTTCAAATAGCATTGACTCAATAAATTGGTAAATATATCCTCGCTTTATAAAGTAATAACTAGCCAATAAATATGAGTGATTTGCTCTTTCAAAATTATAAAATTATCCATGAATCACGCAAGCTAAAATATAGGAAAAATTGTAATAAAAGAGGGGAAAAAATGTACACATAAGATCCCTTCTAATTTACTCACCTCTGCAATTTGTCAAGTAGATTACTCCTGTTCTCACAACATCGTTAGTATTCCTTTACTAAAAGCAAACCTACCCTCTAATTTCTTCTTCCTCATATTCCATGTTCAGAATCAAACCATTGCCTCGAATTCTCTTTGAAAATTATCGACAACTGCGTGAATAAAAACTCGTAGGGAATATTTGAAAGGAAATAAAAAATGTGAAAGGTTCTGAGACACGTATATAAGATTATACCTCAAAGCACGAATGTAAGCGTATAAAGTGAATGTTATACGAAGAGAAACTTGTAGACAGATACAGAGTTTAGTTATACATAGTTATACAAACTGATAGAGTGTTTATAATGAAATTCAAACAATAAAATGATACGAAAAATAAGCAAATGTGTAACGAAAATCATATTAATATTAGTCCTCCTCAAAAGAAACTAATATTAACCAATAAAATTCTCATGACATTTACTACCTCGCTGCAAAGTGCATTAATTTTCCTTTACGTATATCCTGTGAATTTCCATGTTTTTATGTCTTTACAAACAAAAATTTTTAATGAAAAATTATATATAAACATACATTCATATAGGAAATCATGAAAATAAAGCGACTCTACTCTCTTTCACAAATTAAAACTAATAAAGATAATGAAAAGTAGAAAATAAAACATAAAAGTCTTTCACATTTTTTGAAGAGACTGTTTCGGCTTTCGCCTTTTTTCAGTCACATAGATAATTTCATCACATGCTTATCTAGATGTTAGTCTGGAAATGTTATTGTGCCGCGTTCATTGTTATAAAAATTAGTGAAAAATTTACAGGAAACGTTATAAGAATAAATATATAGTGACTTTGTACTACGTTGCAAAATAAATCCAGTTATGCAAAACGTGAGGTACTGGATTTTATAAGTTGATGAAGAATTAATTTATTTTGTAAACGTCTGGAAATTGTATATTATTAAAGGGAAAATTACTTTATTGCTTGTAGCAAAAGAAATTGATTTGTGTGTATCCCAATTTTTTCGTTAAGTGGCTGAAAACGAGGGTATTTTCTAAAAATATTTGTTGCAATGACGATATTTATGCAAAGATTCAAATAATAGTTGTTAATTTCCCCTGGTTTGTTTCTATGCGTTATGATGCTAGTATTCCTCATGATTTTATCCCTCAATTCTTGAAACGTTCTAGCACCCGTGGAATTGTCCGGTTGTCTCAGTCTAAAGCAGAAACGCCGCGTGGAGTGGAAGCACTTCTCCCTTTAAAAGAGGCCGGCGCTCTGAGGGGTCCTCAAGAAGAAGCAGAAGAAGATGAGGAGCTCGTGCGACACCTTCTGCTTTGTACGTTGCCGTAGCGTCCTCACTACTGAGGTGCGCCGGCGGGCGCTTCCGGTGAGGGTGGGTCGATCGCCCACGAGCGGTCGGGACACTTCACGTCAGTCGCCCAGAGGCGCAGCCGGCGCATGGGTGGGGCGGGGGAACCTCCGTCTGCCGCACGTCTGCCCCTCCAAACCGGCGTCATTGCCTTTGAAGTCGCCGCCTCGACGAGAGGAGGGGGATCACTTTGCGGCGATCGCACGCGGCAAGATGAAAGGAAGCAAACAACGCCCCGCTCGCCACCAGCCGCGGTCCCCGCCCCGTCGGCGCGGACATCAAACGCCGCCCCCGTCGTCGCCTCCGCCGCAGCACTCTGTCGCCTCCCCTTCTTTAGTTCTCATTCGCTTTACGGATTCCACTGCGCTAGAATACTTGGTCGTCAATGGACGAACGGCTAATCGCGCATGATCTGCTTGAGCGAGCGAATGTTCCCTAGGACAAATAGAGTTCTGGCTACGTAACATTTAAGTGAGGAAGATGATTTTACGGGCGTTAACACTGAAGGGTCTTAAATGGTATCAGAACGATCATGTATCGGATAAGTTCATAGCTTTTAATTTTATTAGTTAAGGTCTTTATTAGTTGGGAACTTCTATCAATTATTTCTCTTAATTGAGCATCAATTTAATTTAAATATGAAATATTATTTTTTATCTACACTTTCAACAAAATACTTGAAGTCATCATTTTTTCGAATACTTTTTTTGTAAGCATATTTTATAAAAATATACAATCAATTTCAAAATCCTTAATCAATTTATATAATAAGTTGTGACAGTAAGTTGTTATTTATTAATTATATTATAGAATAGAAGTAATTACGCTTGATATATTAAACTGCAAAAGGGAATTACTAGTGTAAAACTTATGTGACATACAAAGATACAATTTTTTTATGTTATGAGATTTGGCCCTATTTTAGTGTTCATGTATTTTTTGTTTCGATCTACTAAAACTGTATTTTCTCTGTGCAGAGTACATTTACTTCGAGGTATAGTATTTACAACTGTTCGAAACAATGAACTAATGTGGTGACACAATAGGGAGAAATTATTTAACCCCGTCAATACGTGTGTAGATTTTGGGATAGAAAAGGAGTTAAGCAATATTGTATTCCTGAGAATATTTAGGGCAAATTTTAAAGAAAAAATACTAGTAAAGTAATAAATGATTTTAGACGTGAAACAGAAAATCGGCCAACATAAGAGTTGAAATAATCAATTAAAATAACCATAGAGAATATATAAAAATAAACTGCTAATTATTGAAGAGATAGTTCTGGCGTTGACAGATTATTCATCTGAATAAAATATTTTGTCAATTTATAATTCTTTCAATCCATTTAATTCTTCGATCTATCATTCATCTATCCAATTACAAGTTCAATAAAATATTTTGTAACTCTTTCTTTCATCCTTTCATTCTCTGTCTTTTAATGAATTACTAATTAGATGGGTACATCAAATAGAAGTACGTATATACAATATTGAAAAGAAAATTGGCTAGACATAAATGGATTACTGAATGAAATTATAGTGACTAGACCTATTAGCTACCTCTAAGGACCGAAGAGGTGCGACAAAGTATTTGGAAAGTCCCATAGTTTTATTGATTTAATTAATAGAATGTTCAATTCCAGGATTATTAACATTGCTCTGTATAGAGGATTTTTACCTGGTTCAATGTTCTCCTTTTTATTGTTGTTTAAGAAAGGATCGGTCATTCTGCCGAGTTCTGTGTAACGTTCATATAAACAAATATTAATCGACGTTTACAAAACTAAAACTATAAAAGTAAATTTGTATGTGAGGAAGGGGACGAGTGATTGTCCCTTTCATCCCTACGGTCCAGGATGTGATGAAAAAAAAAACAATTAAAAATATATATTAACAATTATACATAAAAACAATTAAAACCTAAAAAAGAGTCAATGAAGAAGAACATGATCAAAAGTAAACACTCAGATGAGACTAATAACGGAGCGGATTGGCTGTTTTGATGTATGCAATAGAAAATTAATAAGAACCTTTTAAAAAACGAGCTTTTATTTAAGCCATATACGTACTAAAACGAATAAAAGAAGTTTAGGCTTTTTTTAGACAATGCTAAATGGTAGTATCTCCAACCACATTTCACATTGGTAGATGTTAATAAAAATAAACTATCTTTATCGTTGAATATGATTTAATATTTTATGTTCAATTATTTGTCTTCAAAAAGCTTGTCAAAGATTTCATAGGACAGTGATTGGTTGGTAAGTAATTACTTGCCGGAGTATGTCTTTTCTGAAAGTCCCCAAGTGTCTTCAGCTGAGTATTGTCGTAAACGTTGATCGTACTTCCTTCATCAATAAATTGAAAAAGATACATTTAGCTAAACGGGTTCTCATAAACTGCGATCAGGAAGAATATAATGTGTGCCTCAGGGTACCAATTCAAAACTAATCTTGAAACTAAGTTATATACTTTACAAAATCGAAGTTGGGAGATTTAGCGTAAGGTAATGTGGATTGAGCGTGTACGAAGAGCTCCTTAAGTACATATATTTTAATCAAATAAGTGTAGAAAGAAATGGATACAATCGTTAGTTTTTTTGCACTAAACACCGTGAAATATAAAAAACCATACAAAAACTAAATCGATATGTATATTCGGGTTTTCTTCCTAGCATTATGGCGCCCGGCGAGACGTTTCTCTCAGTACTACTACTCTTAATGTATTCAAACTTTTGATTCCTCCTTCATTTTTTTCCTCATTTAAACTTTGCTAGTTAAATAACAGCTGATTATAATGTCATATTTACATGTAACAACAAGCGTGTTTTGATACATTCAACACAACACTTACAGTCCAGCCCGATGGGGTCTCGGTCGAATCACGCAAAGGATTTGGATCGGTCTAGGGTGCGTCATGCAAATAAAGATTCCGAGTCGATCGAGTGGACACGCCGCCATGAATTTCAATAACTTTTACATTTTTACTTTCAAATTATACAAAATGAATAAGGAAAGTGTTGTAATTGGTCGAAATAAATTTGAGATCTCTTCGATCTTTACGAATTGCCTAGAGGAGAGTCTATTTTCAAATTTTTAATGATTTGCATTGTCGTATTTGTGTTTGTATGTATGTATGTTAATAATTTTGTTTGCCCGATAACTCACGATCAAATTGATGCATCGAAACCAAACCTGAGAATTGACTCTACATGCTTTGGGAATACAAGCTTATTTTTGGAAAGCTTATTCACACTTCATTTACACACCGCTCCCCACTTCCGGTTTCTTCAAATTTAATTTTTTTTTAAATATGAAGATGAAAACTTTTGTAGTATATTTTGTGCGTACAGATTGCTAAATAGAATTTCCGTTCGTCGCACCATTTATTAAGAGGCGTCTCTTACGAAGAATTCAGGGAGGAAGAAAAAGTGAGTTTGAATTTACAGATATGTTATTGGAAACTTTGCAAGGTTTTGACGTCAGATAATTAAAATGAATTTAACTGTTCAATATATCATCGTGTTTTATTATTTAATACGTTATTCTCTCTTATCTATATAAGATTTTCTGTCTTTTTATTATTTTATTGCAACTAAGTACTGGTGTTTCTTAAAGAATTAATACTGGAAGGTTCAGTGGTAACTCTACATTTTTCTTACTTTAAAGCACTTTACACAAAGTATCACACTTTATATTTTCATTTATTTACTGCTACTACTTAAGTCTGATGTTTACTTTTATCTCAATATCACCTATAGCATTTAACATAGTGTAAACAAAGGTTTAAAATTGTATTTATTTTGTATTTTGTTTGTGCGGGAAGGAATACAGGGGGTGGTAGCGTCTTCGCTTTCACGAATCCGCTGAGAGGTAGAGAGTGAGTTCAAATCCTGCTCGGCCGAACTAAGTGAGGTTTTCAGCTGGGGTTTCCCTCACCTACTTCAGACAAATGTCGGTTCGGTACCATAAGTTCCCTGGCAACCCAACATCTTTCTTTCCCATTTCGCATACCTAATTCCAACGGTGAGGTGGAAGAACAGGCCTCAGGTCTGAACCTCCTTTTGCCAAAAGGAATTAAATAAATAAATAAATATCTCAAACAATTCCACGAGTAAAGAAGGGGAAAGATAAAATTTCCTGATTTTTTTTCATAGATTATAAAAATAATTTTCATGACCCAAAACAACAGTAAGATAAGAATGGCTTGAGACAAAAGATTTTTGATAATGTCATTGATGCACTTGAAGTCAATGTGGCTCAGTGGGTAGAGCACATTTGTTTACTGTAATTGTTATCTTGTTTATCTTCTTCTAGTTCTTGTCTTATTTCCCCATTGATGTGAAAAAAATACTGTTGATAAACAAGAAATGGAATGCTTTCCAAGGTTGTATAATCGGAATATGAGTAGGTGTGTAACACAATCTGGTGACATTGCAGATGCTCAAGTCAGCGAGTCACACCATTGAGCTGATCACAAACTTCACGCTGCGAAAGTGAGGACATTCTGGTGGTTGCGTCTGCCACGCAATGTGCATGATGTCCCCGGAGGATGTCTCCTTCACCAGCGACACCATAACCGAAGCAGGCTACGAATGAGTCTTCATTATGCGGCGAGTTCACAAACATCAATAGCGCGCGGTAACTTCGCGGATCGAACCTCGATATCCACTTCGAGACGTAGGATTGTGTTTTACGTCAGTTGCACTCAGAAGCGCGACGAATGTCCTTGAAACTTACTTTGCATGTCGACTTCAAAAGGCAACCGGCGATATATTGTTTATTATCGTGTATAATTATTTTGTTACATTATTTGTCGTTAGTTATATTATAACCTATCCTGACCTAACCACTAATAATATTTTGTTACACATATCTTTGTTTATTTTATAAACTAACCCGACCCTTACAAAAGTAGAAATAGTCGACGTATAATAAATTCGTGTAATTGTAATAGTTATCGGTATTAGCATTCGATATAAAAGTAAGTCCCTATACTTACGTAAAATGTAGTTCTTCAATTTTGTATTTTTATAATAATTTTACATTATATGTGATAATATGATTTTACATTATATGTGATATAATGAAGTCTTAGAATGCCTCAATTTCCAGTACATTTGATCTTTTCTTTTTTTAAATTTATGACCATACAATACATGTTTATATGCATACATGTGTATACAACGTACAAATAGAAATGAAGTAGGAAATGTAATGAAGTAATAGTGTTAATAACCTTGTTATAAAAGTTACCCCCAATGTTCGACCCACCCTCACAGGAAGCGTCCACCGGCGCACATCAGTAGTGAGGACGCTACGGCAACGTACAAAGGAGAAGGTGTCGCACGAGCTCCTCATCTTCTGCTTCTTCTTGAGGACCCCTCAGAGCGACGATCTCTTTTGAAGGGAGAAGTACTTCCACTCCACGCGGCGTTTCTGCTTTAGACTGAGGCAACCAGACAATCCCACGGGTGCTGGAATGTATCCACATCCTGTGCCCAATGTTGATTCGTCCCCACTATCCACGTAAATTACTGCTTGTGCCCATCCTGGCCGGGTTTTTCTTCGGTTTTCCTCTGGTAATTGGCGGATTTCTCATAGGTGGGAATGTTATTTAATAATCTTGTTATTATTCATCTCGAATTTTAACTGCACATTATTTTTATGATTCATTTTGGAATAATAAATTTATAACAGTATGCATTTGATTAAAAAATATAAGTATTAAATCCGCCACTGCCCTTGGGCCCTTGATCGGAATTGATGGGATGGTCCCTTGCTTGTTTCCGGAGAGTAACTTAGTTTTTTGTCCCCCACGTGGTCATACTTTTTTGACAATGAAGTTTATTTAGCCGAAACTGTGGAAAGTTTTGTATCTTTGTGAGATGGTTTTGGATCTTCATATTTCAACTGCTTCTAGATGTTTGTTTCTTTATAATTTTACCATCTCTCTTCTTATTTTAGTCAAAGTTCTTTCAACCATTCTTTTTACGTTCCAATTATACAAGGAAGTATTGTAATCGGTCAAAAACAACATTCGGGTATCTCTTCGGATCTTTACGAATTGCTTCCAAGAATCTGTTTTTAAATTTTTGCGATATTCTCCAAAGTCGTGTGTATGTATCTGTGTTCAGAATTTTATTCCTTCCATGCCTCACGAACAAACTGATGCATCGAAACCAAACTTGAGACTTAACTCTGAAAGCACTGAGAATAGAAGAGTATTTCTGGAGAGCTCATTCCGATTTCATTCATACTCAGTGTCCCACTTACAGTTTCGTAAATTCAAATATTTTTGTTTTACATTTTCAAGGATTGCTTTTGTTTTTCTTTTGGCTCTAAATCATTTTCAAATGGACAAGTGACAACTTCAGATTTTTGTACAGGTCTCTTGCTCTTTTGATTCTTACCAACTTCTATCTCGATTTGAGGAAGTGGAAAATTTATGCTAAAACCCACAGTTGGACAAGTATCAAAAGTTATATTTTTCGGAATAATTTGTTTGATTATTAATTGGATGGTATTCTGAATTGCTATATATGTCACCAATCAAGGGGCAACAAATTCATCGTCTATAATATCAGGATCGAATGGCTCAATTTCTGTAACTGGAAAATCCCTTTCTGCCAGTTCAATCTGCAGCGCATTCTTGGCCTCTCGAGAACTTGACACAATCGTCATTATATGCCAACACCGTTCAGATACTTTGTTTGAACTCACATCAATTTGTTGCTAATGAACTGCGTGCTATGTTGTGATATAAATTTACGTTGGTTTTGTATTATGTACTCGAAAACGTTGGCGTTTCAAGGCTCAAAAATTACAAGAAAAACATCTTGCATATCATATATTCCAAATGAACTTGAGCACATCGATGGTACTACGGTCGTTCCAACTACTTTTGTAGACTCACTGATACATTTAGTAACCACCCTAATACATTTAGTCAACTGTTGCCAACATCTCGAAACTTCCCTGCGTACACTTAACCACCGTTACCTATTGTTTTCTCTGTGTGGCATCTCAAAGACTATTTTGATTTCCAGTAACAATACTGTAGAAAAATATGCAAATAATTGTGCGAGGGCTCAATTCTGAAGTAAAATATTTTGAATAAATAGCTTTGCATGTGTTCATTTAGACAATGGCTACAGTGCTTAGGTAATGTTCCTGAATTCCTATCATTGTTCGTAAAAAACAAACTAGAACACCGGAAGAACCATGAAACATTGCACGGCTGTCTCCCAGACTATCTCGAGTGTAACAGCATGACGATTTTAAATTTTTAAACTTCTCAATAATTATTACGTTGTCTTCCTCATGCATTGTACAGAAAATTTATTTCATGGGTACATATTTTGGAATTGCAATTTGGGTTTATAAAACATTATTCTGTCTCCAGACAGAAAATGTTGTCGAAATGTCCATGTACTTAACGTTGTGAATATTGCTGTCTTTTAACGACCAATGTGTCATTATTGCACACTGTCCTATTAATGTTTAGATTATCTGACGCAATATTTGTATACCCAAATAATATCGAGTTCCAATATGCATAAATTTGTGCTTCAATTTTCCCATATTCATAATTACTGAATTATATTCGGTTTGGTATTCATGTTTTTGATTTTGTTTCTCCTCCTCCTTCAGCACAAATTGATGTTGACATAATATGTGGGGTCATTTCGACCAGACCACCCAAAGAGCAAGAAAGTGTTATCTGGATATAATGACATCCCTAGAAGGATAGCGCTAACGTAGGGTAGTAACTGGTTTCTTAATAGCCAACGCTAAAAAGGAACAAAAACGGTTGAAGCTCGAAAAAATGACGACAAAAATTGTCATAATAAAGCTTTTTTAAGTTTTTGACGATCCAATAAGATCTCATATTCATTCTCGAAATTTCCTTTCAATTTCTTGTGGTAATTGGCACATAGAGAACACTTAGGTATTAGATAAAATTTCCACAATACAATTTCCATTTTCTCTTTATGTATAAAGGGATGGAAATGACACAAATGTTGGGAAAAATCTTTCTCCTATGGGTAAGTATAGCGGAAACTCTCCTTTCCGAAATACGTGGGAAACATAAGCAACTGCAAGATAAGTTACATTGAGTTGCACATCGCGAAAAAATGTTCCAAAAATCGCTTTTGTTTCTCATCGGAAAAAGAAAAAAGTATTTAAGATGTACATAATTCGAGTGGTATTCTTTATCACCACAGTGATATTCTCTCCTTGTGCTATCAAAACAAATTTTTATCTTCAATTTGTTTAGTTTATGGACACTTTTTAACTATTCTTATTATTTAAAATATGTTTCTCTCAGAAAGAAAAGAAAAACTCTAAACATCATGTCGCCAAAAGGGTCTCGGAAACCCCAAGCGTCAGACGTGATGAAGCAGGAGACGGGGATGGAAATATGTGTACGTGTGCGGGGAGGGGGCATCCTTCCAAACAAAAGAGCCTCGTGAGTCCCGACCTCGCGTCGACGCCAGCGCCCGCTCGCGCTACCACCTGGCGGAGCCCCTGAGCTTCAAAGGCACCGCGCCCGCCGCAATTCCTCGTCTTCCCTTCCCCATCCCTCACAGGTCCTCACGCCCGCTGCTGCCCTGAGGCCGCCACCGCCACCGCTGCAGCAGCTGCCGCCGCGCCGCGCCTCCTCCCCTCCTTCACCTCGCGCCTCCCCCTAATTAGCAATTACGACGCGGTGCTTCGGAGGCGCTGCGCCTGTGCGGGTAGCGAAGGCGGTGGCCAGCATTGGACGAAGAGGCAACAGCCGTCCTCTTTTTGTTTCTCAGCTGACGTCCTTCAGAAAAGGGACAGTGATCGAAGCAATTTCAATGCACTTCGCCTTAGAAGAAACTGAGCTTGGTTCATCGGAATCTCATTGGCTGAAACGGTACCCGCTGCGGTTACGAGTACAGCATCAACTCTAGTGGAAACTATTACAAATTCAAAGGTTATGTTAAAAAAATATAGATAGGGATTACAGAACTGCTTTGACGGACGCACTGGAGGTCATCTACGGCATACTGTCAAAAGATCTGAATATACAAAAGATGAAATACCGCAGTTCAATGACAGATAAAAGTAGACATTGTTACTATAGGGAAAAGAAAAAGAATCATTAAATATAATTGTAATGCTTATGTAAAAAGGTGCTGTGTAATGACCATGTAACAGACACGACGGTCATTAAATACTATTGATGAAAATAAATGAAACAAATATCATCATGGATATTTCACGAACCACGGACAGCTATAAATACGTTTAATTTATTCCAAACTTGTATATGTTATGATCACTACCATTGCGAAAATTAATTAATTTATCCTTCCTGTATGAGGCCATTGCAATTCTTGTTGTGAAGCACCGTCTGTGTTCAGCATCTAATGAAGTTCAACGAGAAGCAAATTGAGCAAGGTCTGTTTCTTCGCGAGTGCGAATTTTGTGTCGTCACCTTATTTCGATATCAAACAAGCAATAATAAATGAAATGGGGAATTATTTAATGTCACAGAAACAGCTTAATTTATCATTTTCTCTCATTGTATAATCCCTAAAAAAAGTAATTCAGTGAATAGTTGCTTTCAAAAGCTATTTTAAAATGTAAGCATGTTCTGATGGTAAGATTATGAATAAATTGCTGATTGCGTAAAAATCATTAAATATCTGTTCCACATATTTATTTTCCGGAGATTTGCAAAGATTCAATGAATACATAGGATTTGCAAAGACTGGAAATGCAATATATGAACCGTCGGCTTCCTGGTGGTTGGTGCGTCTATTGCGAAGAGCCGACGTATCGAGCTCCATACTAAGGTCTCCCTCAGGGCAAAACATTTGCCCCAGGGCAAAAAGGATATCGGTCCTGAAGAAGACCTTAGCGTGGAGGTAGAAAAAGTCAGCTCTTCGACAATTGACGCACCAACCACCCGGAAGCCAAAATACATACATATTGAACTGTTTTGTATTCTACTTCTCAGTAGGGAAGAACTTTAAGGATTTTCCACATCCAACAATTCATTGTCGATGGATCTCGATGTATTAAATAAAATTTCGGATTTGTTTGCAATTTTTTTACTGAGAATATATTTTTGACCAAAAACTGATGTTAAAATATTTTGAATATTTGTGGGAAGGTGCTTGCTGGGACCCTTTAAAGCAAGAGTTGATGCAGGAGGTTTGAGCTGACTGTTGATTAGGGACTCGCAATACCCTAACTGCAAAACTTCCTGCTGAGTTTCGCCAAGTAATTCGATACTATGAAGTAGCAGTCACAGTTACAGTGAGGTCCATAGCCACCGATTAATTTCGGAAGGACCCCTACTTTGTGCCAAAATTCAAAGTTCTTTAAGGTTATTTGTCTTTTAAATATTATAAATTCGTTCAAATATTTAATTCATGTCATTAATTAAATAAAAATGGTAAATTAACTGTAGTTTATATTGATGAAGTATCTCCATTACTACTTTCGGGAAGGGACACTTCCTCCAAGCTACGAGTCTGGTAACAGTCAGTTTCGTGGCGATGTTGATAGCGTAAATGCCCTGCCTATGCCTATAGTAGATCAGCGCTGTCCAACTTATCTTAGTCCGCGGCCATTTTCTATAAACTTCGATCGGGCCGGCACGGGTTGGGGTTTCGCAAAATATTGCCCGATGAATAAAAGAAATCAGTGATATCAAATTATTTGTAACGCGATATTTTGATCTTATCAACAATTTATATTACTTCAAACTGGAAAAAATAATAATAGTATATTTCTTTTTTTTAAGTATTTTTAATATTTAGTATTATAATAAAATGTTATATTATGTATCATGGGGTAATTCCGAACACAATTTTCTATTTTCTCTCAAGGGACATACGGCGTTAAATATTAATTATGACTGCATTGATTCATTACACAAAGTTGTGCCTACCAACGTTTGATAAATATTTTGATGTAAAATGTACCAAAACTTGCGGGCCGTAAAAAAAACGTGCCACCAGTTTGACAGTTGTGATAGATTTGAAAATTCTTTAAAATTTATTTAATTTTTATTATTCCCTTTTAAACAATGAAGAACCGTAAAAATAAAGTTTATGCATATACTTAGTTTTATAAAGCTCTCGAATTATTTACATTTCATGACATCTAACTCGGGTAATGGTGAGTTCGCCTCCCCGAACAAAAACACTATTCAATTCCATTACTGCTTAAAATTGTTGACGTTACGATGGTATCATTGATGGCGAGCAGAGAAAAAACGTACCACAATACTACAGTACCTTTCCATATAATGTTAGACATTTGTAGTGCAAATACATAGTTGAATAATGCGCTAAGTGATGGAGAGCGAGTTCTAGCTACCCTAAAAATTCATTTTCAGCAGACTTGAGTCACTCTAAATGCAAGAAAGAACAGTTTCACTAGAAGGTCATGTGGATTTTCACTTTTAGCGGTTTGTTGATGCTATTATGTTACTTAATACATTTTTTACCTTTCTTGTTTTTCAAAAAATGCATATTGTTTTTTGAGTATGTGTAACATTTGAACTATTGAAATTTGGTTTAACTATCAAATGGATGAAGATGGATTTACTACGTCATTTTGTTTTTATTCAGGAAGGACTTAATTCGTTGTATGAGAGAAAATAATTTAAACGATAAGAATTTGAGGACGTCTTATGAATTTAGATTTTCGTGATTTATGGACATACTACGCCGTTGTGACTGATCGATTGACTTGCTCATTTATCAACACAGAGATAAGTAATAGAGCCATGAACATCTTGACGGCTTGTTGCTCTTGTACTGCAGAATATAGATAAAAAATAACAAATTTTTCGAAATTTTCAAAAGACGTTGATTGTTATGGAATTTATATTTTCTACTGGTGGTGGATGAATGTCTTCTGGTTTGGTTTTTGTATATAATTGGTATACAGTAATATAATATGTACATCAATATAATAGGTATATAAAAACAATATATTCAAATGCTACGTTGTATCAAAATTTCAAGTCAATCGACCCACTACTTTCCGAGTTTTGGGAACACAGACATAAGCAGACTGAATTTTTATATATAAGATAGTAAGTGAAATCTAGTACCCACGAAGAACCGTAACGCTAAGAAATCATCATTGTAATCTTCCATAAATATATACTTCTCATAAGTATGCGAAGATTTAGTTGTGTATCGTGGCATATCGAGTAATTTTATTTATACGATTGAAAAGGTTAGCTATTGGGTAACTTGAGCACGTTATAATTTTTTTGCGATATTTTGCGATTTCGGCTTAAAATAGGGTTATTGATTCACTAATAATGTTCTCTTTTGTAGTTCTCGTTTTTACGGCTTCTCAAAGTTCCAGGACTTAATTGTAGCACTGTAGCAATACGAAGAAAAGGATCCTATGACATCTTACCAACATTGGTGCAAGAAAAATGGAAAAACCAGTCAGTTTCTTAACAAATTATCTTCAAGTTTGTACATCATGTCCCGAATTGAATTTGTCAGACTTAAAGAGAAAAATATACCACTTCTAACCTGAATTTAAGTATAGGTGGTTGAATGTATGAAGATCTAAGAAGAGATTTCTCAAGAAATATGATAAATGGCTTGAAACAATTTCTTTTACCCCTACGAGCCGTCTAATTCAACGAAGTGTGGACGCGGACGTCCGATAGTTTCTTTCGATGAGAGAAACAAAATCAATAGAAGTTTCTGTCGCAGAAAAAAATCGGATAGACACTGAAATATTCGAATATAATTTGGAAAACAATGAATTGAACTTAAACAATACGATTTTTGTGATGGTCGATGGTAAGATTTGCAATACTGTGACGGAAACTACATCCACACTAAGATGTTACATTTGAGGTACCACGTCAAAAAATATTGTCATTTGAGGTACCACGAGAAAAATTTCAATGATATTGATGAAATGATTAATGTAGAAATAATAACTTAGGATAATAATAACCTAGGATTAATGTAGAAATAATAACCTTACAATTATTAATACAATTACAATTGGAATATATCTCCTTCATGACTGGATACGGTTTTTTGAATATGTCTTCCATCTATCCTAAACAGTCTCAATCCAAAAGTGATAAGCTAAAGATGATGATAAAACAATAGTGGAAGAAAGAAAAAAATATCCAAACCGAATGATAAAATAATAGTTGCAGAAGCGAGAATGTATCCAAACAAAATTGAAAGAAAAAACTAGATAGATCGTGGATTTCTCTAAAGTCGGTTTCGGAAACTCTAATGACACACAATACAGCAAATCTGCACAGCAATAAGGATTTTTTCTAACCCTGAAGTCTCTGCAGAAATAGAAAAAAAATTGATGGAGCATTGATTAAAAAATGCACATGATACTGATAGTAGTATCATGTAGACATTCAATCAACATAGATCGATTCCGCGAATATACACATGATACTGCTACTATTCTGTTAATTTGTGTGGTTGTTTGTATCTTATGCCTCCCACATTACACAGGTTTTTTTACATGGTGCAGAATTAATGTCTAATGTTTTGTTGCCCATTGACCAATGGACTGAAGAGGCGCATGGGGCACGCAACAAACATTTTAAAAATTACCGAGAACAAGAAAATGAAGCCTGGAAAAATCTACTGGAGGTATCTTCAACTTTTCTCTTCTCATTTCAGATCCAATATTGGCTATTTTAAAAAATCTTAAAAAATTAAAAACGTACCAAAGGAAGCTTTGGATCTTTTAGTGGTTCCGACAGTCAGTACCAAGGAAATGAAGATGAAGACTTTTTGTTCTCTTATTCTGATAAAGATTGAAATATTTATTGATTTACGATTAAATTATGATTAGACTTTTTCAGATTTTATAGTGATCAAAAATAAAAAAACAATGTTTTGTGTTTACATATACCTTTATTTTATTATGGTTTTAATTCTTGGCAGTTGGCAATTAATACCAACTTTTAAGGTATTCTACCTCAGTGTTTCGACTGCCATTCAGCAGTTTTCTTCAGGGCAAATACTTTTGTCCCGTTCTTCGCAGTGTACCATCCATGTGGTGACGTTGGGTAACGGTGGCATTCCAACAGAGACCCTTTTTTCAAGCTTTTATGTAACTTCATTTGTTTGTTTATTTATTAGTATGTTTGAGTCATTCTTGCATCTGAATTTTAAACCAGTTACCCCCATCGATTAAGCTGAAATATAAACCCCACGACAATGCAATATTATGATGTCAAACTGAAATAAAAACATTTTCTTGTTCTTTTTTATTTATAATATAA
The DNA here is from genome assembly GCA_002313205.1 of Laupala kohalensis. Taxonomy (NCBI): domain Eukaryota; kingdom Metazoa; phylum Arthropoda; class Insecta; order Orthoptera; family Trigonidiidae; genus Laupala; species Laupala kohalensis. The sequence goes on along the minus strand of NNCF01126863.1, from coordinate 1,280,405 downwards.
TTCCTAGATAACTGGCGGCGAATTATTTCCGGGAAGTGTCCCGTGAAATTCAATACAAATAAGTGTTATGAACTGCGTAACCTACGTCTTTTCGTTACAGTGGCCAAGGAATTTCTTGTCTTAATTACGATCGCTTCTCAAAAGATGTTTGTTTATGCTATCGGAAAGTTATTACACGGACGCTATTAAATTAAATTACTTTACTCATATCAATAAAAAAAGTTTAAAAATTTGTGTTTAAAAAGTATATTTTAGAATTACATACATATGAACAAGCAAGATTAATTACTATAACAAATAATATAATAATAAAAAGTATTAAATAAATTAAAATGAAAAACCTTTTTAAAAAACAAGGTTTTATTTAAGCGATGTTCGAAAGCAAATGAAATAATTTTAAGGTAATGCAATGAAAATGCTAGTACCCCGTCCATATTTCACATTAGTATCTTAATAAAAATAAACGTACTTACTATCTTTATCGCTGAAAGTGATTTAATATTTTACGTTGCATTATGTTTTCAAAAAGCTTGTCGCGCGAATTGTAAAGAAAATACATACTTCGGTAAGTACTTTAAGTACTTAATGACCACCCAATCACTATGAACCATAAAATTAATTGGTTTCTACGTTTATAAACAATGGTATCTACTTTTATATTTCAAAAATTAAATTCAAAAAGATTTGAAGTTACGTACAGAGGTACGATGACTGATTAATAGATTTTTTTATTAAGATAGTGTTCGGAATTGAATGAATTGGTTTACAAAGATGTTCTTAAGAAAATTAATTTTCTTCAGATGTCAATAGTTGTGTCACGGTTACAATGAATTTCTTAATGGCTGCACTACATTCTTAAGAGAAACGCTTCTGCACGATGCTCAGCTGGGTTTGTCGAGGTGAATTACCTCCATTTACATTCTCGTCCTTATTATCACAATCGCTTATCATGTACTCTTAGTGTCGAGTTCAAAAACCTACAAACCGAAATACAACAGTCGAAGAAACACGATGCGAGGAAGCTCATTAAAGTACTTCCTTGTCATCCCTCTGACAACTTCGCAAAAATGTATACAAGTCATTATTACCTGAGTTTCTTTCAGCAAATGCTGTATGTACATGTACGGGTGACGACCTCTATATTTCATAGCCCATTGTACTAACTAATAGCCACACACGTGGGTGTTTTTGTCATTTTTTTAGGACATGCTCTTGTTTTCTTGTAATGAGAACGAGGAGGTTATACCGGTATCGGAGATCTCAATGAACCACGCAGAGGGGTATACATCGAGGTCAACAAGGAAGACCATGACCTCCTTCTCAATTCTAAATTTCATCCGGATCAAAATGTATGTACACATAACCAAAGTCAAAGTCAAACTCTTCCACTCTGACTGGAATGACTTCAGGATAGACCTGGTACCCATCATACAGCATACTGAGTAGTCCTGGGTTTCAGTCTGGATGTTGAGGTGTGATGAAAAATCCCAATCCCACCCGAACCCCGGCCATCCAGCCAGCAATTCAGCGCTCAACCCACTGAGTCAAGCTGACTTCTTATATAACTAACACTTACTGTACACTTGTTAGTATACGACTGATCCTACCAATAATTCATGTTGATAACAAATTATTACGTCAGTATGTACACTGCACTGTTCTTATCTTTGTGCAGTAAAAATTGCGGTAAACCAGTAAAACACTAAAAAAAATTCAAATTCTCCATATATCGTATTTTCATACATATAGTGTTATGTACGATAATAAGATATTTTACTCGGTTTATTAACCCGAGAAGTTGTATAATTGATATACATGTTGTTTTGATATAAATTGTTGTTTTGTAGTATTTAATTGTCTTTAAGCATTGTATTGCATTTTGCATATTTCAAGCGGCATTCAGCATGCTCATTTACGGCAAGTTTTTCCAATATATTTGAATAAAAGAATATATTTGAAAACCAATAACCAAAATTATAAACCGGGACTATTTTTATGGAGATAGTGCTTAAATTGATTCCTGTTGACCACCTACATCACATGCTGCAATAGTTATGTGGCATTTTCATTAATTTTGCTAAAATTCTTTAAAGGTGTTTTTAATGCGTCAAATAACGAACATTAATACCAGAGTCTAGATTTTGATCAGCAGTAGTAACACCTACTAGTATCTAATATTATTGGTAATAAATTTTATTTTGCAATTAAATATTATTAATTAGTACGGAAAGTTAGGCCTATTCCGATCGGCGAATGCAGTAATGTGTGTTTTAGCTTTGAAGACCTACTTTGAAGCTGACTTAAGAATTTCCCCGCATGATTGATCTATAACCTCACCAGGTTAAACAAGTCATAGTAACTGACATATTTAAGCCTCCAGGAAGCTACAAGAAAATAAAAATACATATTATACAACAACAAAAACTAATGTATTTGCTACTGTTGCATTAGGATCAATTGATTCTAATTAATGTGGCAATATTCATTCGAATGTTGAGGTCTTGACATAGAGCCGTGCCTTTTTGTCTTATCAGATCTCGTGTGTGGGAAAATAAGCAATGTTTCCGTTAAAAACAAGATTTTGTTCTTCAAATCGTGAGGTAATAACCCTTCTGCAACGAATCGCAATTCTATCTTTGCTTGCACGATAAATTTGTTACAACTTCATTCTTTCGTAAGATTCATTGATTTGTTGGATATTTCTTTTGTCATGTTATTTTTACAAACAATGAAGTTATATCCGACGAAAAAACGTACTGGGGTATCGATAGGAGTGCATCTGTACCCGCTGTTCTAATAGTTCCACCTCCTCCGTCACCCGCTGCCACGGACGCGCCTGGGGCTCGACCTCAGCGCCGCGCCGCCCTCCGTCCTTCGAACCACTCACTCTTCCACCCCTCGCCACCCACCCGCGTCCATGGGATGGGGATCGTTTGCCGGCGGCTGCGGCGGCACCATCAAAGACTCAGAGCCTCAGAAGTCGCCGCCGGCCGACAATTACCAGCCGGCCTCGAATTACCTGACACCGCTGCGCGCGGCGGCAGGCGGCGGCGGCGGCGGCGGCGGCGGCGGCGAGGGGCAGCGTTGCCAGCGGCTCAACAGCAGCAACAGGTATGAGCGAATAGTACGGCAGCGGCGGCGGGAAGAACAGCCGCGACGACCTCCGCCGCCGATTCGGGAGCGGCCACGGAATGGAAGACGGGGGTGAGGTGACCAAGAGTGTGTGCCGCGAACAGATGGTGCAGCAACTACACTTCGCCAAAGGAGGACTTGGCGACGCCAGATCAATCTACTGCATTGCAAAGTGAATTAAGGGAGACTAATGCGGGGAATCGACTCAGGAACACGATTAAAAGCGTTCAATTCATTGTTTCTAATGCGCTTAGCAAATTAGTATCTTCTCAAGAACGATTTCTTACTGACTATTCGTTTTTTTTTCGAATATTGGTAGCATTTTCCTTCAAATTTAATTGTTTATTGGAACCTGGAATTAGTTAACACCTAGTGAGTTCTTTGTATAATCGTCACTGTTTCTCAAATTTTAATGTTAGTGTCTACATTTCGGGAAAGGTGAGAAAGCGTACGTAGATTCTCTCTTGATGCCGTTACAGAACTCAGCTCTTGAGAGACGATAGTCTATGGATCGTAGAAAATAAAGTTAATGGTATCAGAAAGGTAAAACGCAAAGCTCTTGGTAGCCGAGGAGACTTATCAAGCACATTGTAAGGACGAGGTGGTAGCGATGCAAGGAAATGAGGCTGGATATGACATGTACTGGGACAAATGATGAAGATATATGGAATGAACATTTTTGACGTATATTTATATTGAAAATTATAACGGGTACACTGGTCGTTTTACCTTTTTACGTTCGTAAAAAAACATTTATTATCAAATAATTTTTCGGTAAAGATGTTCATTGATTATGATCAACATAATATCAGACTCTACAAGTATAATTAAATAATAAAATAAATTCTCAGAAACGTTTAAGTAAACAAAGGTGCGATGCATCTGTTTCCATCTGAATACATTTATGTATAACAGATTGCATAAGCATACACTTTCAGGAATTTCAAATGCAAAAGATGTGCATTAACTCCCGTCTTCAACATAACAAAATATCACTCAGTATTACCTAAAACAATGAATTGCAAAAATAATTGTTAATATTATTGTTCGTTAATATTATTAAAACGTACTATAACCTAGTTTAATACCATTTTTGCATTACTTTCTGAGCAGATGTAAGATATTCCACGTTAAATTTGGCATAGTAGAACAAGTTAATTCTCTAACTATGATATCGGTATATGAATAGCACTACCCATAAGCGGTACGATGATCAATAAGGTCAGGTTGTCACCTATCGGTCTTATGGACCATATTTATGTAAACAGACTAAATTACTCCGCGAATAAACAATAAACTATCTCCTTTTGTAAAAAGTAACATGCATAATTAGATAGTTATCAGTAGAAAGGTGCTGAATGCCAAATTTGTGAACACAACTAGTGGTGCAAAGCCATTGTACATACTTCTCACATACGTTTCTCCATCTGCAGCATAGAGTGACAAAACTATCGTAAAAGTGTTATGTAAATGTATTTTCGTTGTAGACAGAAATTGATGTATTATCGTATCTGCAGTGCTCTTGCTGCCCTCCTATGTATTTTATCATTATCATATCTTTCATTTCAGTTTACGAAAAGTGTATTCTACGTCTGTTTGGTCCATTTACATTGCTAAATATTATTCAAGCTTCTCCAAACAGTAAGCTAATGCGTAAGTGTAGCAGACATAAATTATTTCACTGCGTCTATACCAAACTTTCAAGCGAAATACCGCTAATGGGGATGTAATGCATACAACTTTTACCTTACGTACATAAAATTTAATCAAAATCGTTGGAGCCGTTTTTGACAAACATTCATAAAAGTGTGAAGTACTCTTTTTTAGTAAAAACATTGGAACACGTGCATCGACAACAAGTAAACTTAAATACGAAATTTGAATTAAATTGGTTCATCCATTTACTCGGAATCGCTGCGCACAGACGGACAGATGGACGCACGTTATGGCAAAAACCACTTTTTCAGAATCTGATATCGCCAAAATAGATATTTCCGTCGAAATCTAGCTTTCGAATATTTTCACGATTACAATACTTTCTATACGTATATGAGAAAGTAAAAAACATAATTTGTGAATGGTGCCAAGTCCAATCTCATTTTCATAGTGAAATGTGCCACTTATTATTTACAGAGCTTTTAAATTGCTCTTCATGCTCTTCTTTAGGCAAATAAGGAATCATAACATGTAGATCTTTCTTCTTTAGAGTAAGAGAATGTAATTGACTTAACTAATGAGATAACTTGGAACATTGTAGGCAACATGTCTTTCACACGCTTTCCTTTCTTCACAACCGGAATTTTAGGACCAGTCTTGGGTTCACTACATGATTCTCTCACCTCTACACTCGCCAAGTTCGCAGAATTATAATTTCCTTCATTCCTTTCACTTCAAATTTATTGAATGTAATACAAATGAGTGGCACATTGTACTTCCATTATAAAATTGACCAGGGACTTACCTCTACTGCCATTTTGTGATGATCGTGGGAACCTTTCTAGTGCAATATCTCAATTTCTCAAATTATGGTACTTTGCACTTTTCTACTCATAAGTAATAAATTCATAATTCTTTTCGATCCAGTCTCTGTTCCTAAAGAGGTGTTAATCTACAATTTAAAAAAATTATCTAATCTGCAATTTATATATTACACAAGTATTAGAATTCAGAATTCTCATTACACAGTTGTAGAGGCAACTCAGAACAGCAATATTTGTTAATAAACCTATGTCCGGAAATGCGCCGTTTCGAAGATAAACGACTTTGAAATAACGTCAAAGGATACGACGCATGTGCAACAACCAACTCGTATCTGCGTGAACTACAACATGCTCGAAGTGGCAACCACGAGTTTCGTTGCACAAACAGTACCTGCGAACAATATTCACAGACACACGGTCCAAAAGTCCTGGAGTGTCCTGAATGATCTATGCTCCAGCCTTTACACGCGCAAGGAGATCGTCCCGTGACTCCTCAGGAGTCTCGTGAACAATACTTTTCATGTAGCCCCACATAAAAAGGCCAGAGATGTTAAATCGGGCGATCGTGGTGGCCAACGAATCGGTCCACCGCGACCTATCCACCTGTCCCCGAATGTTTGGTGATGGTGCTGACGGACGTTGCGTGAATAGTGGACTGGCGCGTCATCATGCTGGAACCACATCGTCCGACGGAAATGCAATGGCTCATTCTCAAAAAAGGCACCAGTACGTCTTGCAGGAAAATCAAGTAGCTGTGAACCGTTAGACGGGGCGGTAGAAAACACGGGCCAATCAGATGACCATGGATAATACCAGCCCACACATTAATAAAGAAACAATGTTGAAATAGATTGGTATGTGGCATGAGGGTTTTCCTCATCCCAAATGTGACTGCTAGGACGGTTGAGCAGACCTTCGATTGTGAAATGCGCTTCATCTGTGAAAAGAATGATCAGAGGAAAGTCTGGAACGTCGACACAATGGTGTAGGAACCACGCGCAGTAATCGACACGTGGCGCAAAATCAACTAGACTCAATGCCTGCACCCTCTGGAGGTGGTATGGGTGAAGTTGCTGTTTATTGAGAACTCGTCAGGCGTTGCTCTGGGATACATCCACGTCACCTGTGATGTTGGGGGTACTCGTAGACTGGTTCTGGTCGATCAGTTGGAGAACTTCCTCTTCCACGTCAACAGTGCGGCGCGACCGGTCACATCCACAATCGGCTCTATTAGCCTTGAAGGTGCCGGTTTCCTGAAGCCGTTGTTCCAATCTTGCAAAAATGGCATGTGAAGGACGGGCACAACCCGGAAATCAGACGTTGTGCTAATCGACCATTTCGTCCACTTTCACCGTAGATGAGCAACATGTTGGTGTACTCAGAAAACGTGTACTCTGTCATTCTGTAATGCACCGTCTTTTTCGATCGCTCAGTGGCAACTGATGTACATGCGTTTCAATTGGATTGTTCTCTGATGACACGTGACATGACGTCACACAAGACATCATGTGATACGAGACACCGTCTTCTGTCAACGTGTATTGCCTTCCATCGTTCAAAGTCACTTATCTTCGAATTGGCGCATTTCCCATCATGGTTTTTTTACTAAATATTGCTGTTCTGTCCCCTCTACAACACCTATAACTGTGTAATAGGAATTCTGAATCACCCTGTATATTCGACAGTTCGACTAAGTGATCAATGGGTTAGAATGTACACAGTGGAATTGAAGGAATTTTCGTAAGTGTTCACTTTTAAGTAATGGCAAATACTTCAGCTATGGTAAATTTTTAAAGAAGAAACTTTTGTGTACCCTACAGCTGAAAAGGTAGCCGTTTATTCCGCCGGGGATAAAAAGGTTTTGCCAATGTCATTCGAATTATGTATCAACAGAACCCCTCACTCCACGGTATGAATTCTTGAAATTTCTAAAAAAAATTTACAACAATTTTGTTTACTTTTAGACCTGGGCCGCTTCTAGGTTTTTGGACACCCTAGACGAAATACCTTTCTAACACCCATAATCTAAACCATCCCCCGTCCACCAAGACCAAACCAAAGTCAGGTCTTGTCGTTCCTGACATATTCATCACATCACCCCTTTGTCCCCAATTTGTTTAAGCTTTAATTGACACCTNAAGTCATAGTAACTGACATATTTAAGCCTCCAGGAAGCTACAAGAAAATAAAAATACATATTATACAACAACAAAAACTAATGTATTTGCTACTGTTGCATTAGGATCAATTGATTCTAATTAATGTGGCAATATTCATTCGAATGTTGAGGTCTTGACATAGAGCCGTGCCTTTTTGTCTTATCAGATCTCGTGTGTGGGAAAATAAGCAATGTTTCCGTTAAAAACAAGATTTTGTTCTTCAAATCGTGAGGTAATAACCCTTCTGCAACGAATCGCAATTCTATCTTTGCTTGCACGATAAATTTGTTACAACTTCATTCTTTCGTAAGATTCATTGATTTGTTGGATATTTCTTTTGTCATGTTATTTTTACAAACAATGAAGTTATATCCGACGAAAAAACGTACTGGGGTATCGATAGGAGTGCATCTGTACCCGCTGTTCTAATAGTTCCACCTCCTCCGTCACCCGCTGCCACGGACGCGCCTGGGGCTCGACCTCAGCGCCGCGCCGCCCTCCGTCCTTCGAACCACTCACTCTTCCACCCCTCGCCACCCACCCGCGTCCATGGGATGGGGATCGTTTGCCGGCGGCTGCGGCGGCACCATCAAAGACTCAGAGCCTCAGAAGTCGCCGCCGGCCGACAATTACCAGCCGGCCTCGAATTACCTGACACCGCTGCGCGCGGCGGGCGGCGGCGGCGGCGGCGGCGGCGAGGGGCAGCGTTGCCAGCGGCTCAACAGCAGCAACAGGTATGAGCGAATAGTACGGCAGCGGCGGCGGGAAGAACAGCCGCGACGACCTCCGCCGCCGATTCGGGAGCGGCCACGGAATGGAAGACGGGGGTGAGGTGACCAAGAGTGTGTGCCGCGAACAGATGGTGCAGCAACTACACTTCGCCAAAGGAGGACTTGGCGACGCCAGATCAATCTACTGCATTGCAAAGTGAATTAAGGGAGACTAATGCGGGGAATCGACTCAGGAACACGATTAAAAGCGTTCAATTCATTGTTTCTAATGCGCTTAGCAAATTAGTATCTTCTCAAGAACGATTTCTTACTGACTATTCGTTTTTTTTTCGAATATTGGTAGCATTTTCCTTCAAATTTAATTGTTTATTGGAACCTGGAATTAGTTAACACCTAGTGAGTTCTTTGTATAATCGTCACTGTTTCTCAAATTTTAATGTTAGTGTCTACATTTCGGGAAAGGTGAGAAAGCGTACGTAGATTCTCTCTTGATGCCGTTACAGAACTCAGCTCTTGAGAGACGATAGTCTATGGATCGTAGAAAATAAAGTTAATGGTATCAGAAAGGTAAAACGCAAAGCTCTTGGTAGCCGAGGAGACTTATCAAGCACATTGTAAGGACGAGGTGGTAGCGATGCAAGGAAATGAGGCTGGATATGACATGTACTGGGACAAATGATGAAGATATATGGAATGAACATTTTTGACGTATATTTATATTGAAAATTATAACGGGTACACTGGTCGTTTTACCTTTTTACGTTCGTAAAAAAACATTTATTATCAAATAATTTTTCGGTAAAGATGTTCATTGATTATGATCAACATAATATCAGACTCTACAAGTATAATTAAATAATAAAATAAATTCTCAGAAACGTTTAAGTAAACAAAGGTGCGATGCATCTGTTTCCATCTGAATACATTTATGTATAACAGATTGCATAAGCATACACTTTCAGGAATTTCAAATGCAAAAGATGTGCATTAACTCCCGTCTTCAACATAACAAAATATCACTCAGTATTACCTAAAACAATGAATTGCAAAAATAATTGTTAATATTATTGTTCGTTAATATTATTAAAACGTACTATAACCTAGTTTAATACCATTTTTGCATTACTTTCTGAGCAGATGTAAGATATTCCACGTTAAATTTGGCATAGTAGAACAAGTTAATTCTCTAACTATGATATCGGTATATGAATAGCACTACCCATAAGCGGTACGATGATCAATAAGGTCAGGTTGTCACCTATCGGTCTTATGGACCATATTTATGTAAACAGACTAAATTACTCCGCGAATAAACAATAAACTATCTCCTTTTGTAAAAAGTAACATGCATAATTAGATAGTTATCAGTAGAAAGGTGCTGAATGCCAAATTTGTGAACACAACTAGTGGTGCAAAGCCATTGTACATACTTCTCACATACGTTTCTCCATCTGCAGCATAGAGTGACAAAACTATCGTAAAAGTGTTATGTAAATGTATTTTCGTTGTAGACAGAAATTGATGTATTATCGTATCTGCAGTGCTCTTGCTGCCCTCCTATGTATTTTATCATTATCATATCTTTCATTTCAGTTTACGAAAAGTGTATTCTACGTCTGTTTGGTCCATTTACATTGCTAAATATTATTCAAGCTTCTCCAAACAGTAAGCTAATGCGTAAGTGTAGCAGACATAAATTATTTCACTGCGTCTATACCAAACTTTCAAGCGAAATACCGCTAATGGGGATGTAATGCATACAACTTTTACCTTACGTACATAAAATTTAATCAAAATCGTTGGAGCCGTTTTTGACAAACATTCATAAAAGTGTGAAGTACTCTTTTTTAGTAAAAACATTGGAACACGTGCATCGACAACAAGTAAACTTAAATACGAAATTTGAATTAAATTGGTTCATCCATTTACTCGGAATCGCTGCGCACAGACGGACAGATGGACGCACGTTATGGCAAAAACCACTTTTTCAGAATCTGATATCGCCAAAATAGATATTTCCGTCGAAATCTAGCTTTCGAATATTTTCACGATTACAATACTTTCTATACGTATATGAGAAAGTAAAAAACATAATTTGTGAATGGTGCCAAGTCCAATCTCATTTTCATAGTGAAATGTGCCACTTATTATTTACAGAGCTTTTAAATTGCTCTTCATGCTCTTCTTTAGGCAAATAAGGAATCATAACATGTAGATCTTTCTTCTTTAGAGTAAGAGAATGTAATTGACTTAACTAATGAGATAACTTGGAACATTGTAGGCAACATGTCTTTCACACGCTTTCCTTTCTTCACAACCGGAATTTTAGGACCAGTCTTGGGTTCACTACATGATTCTCTCACCTCTACACTCGCCAAGTTCGCAGAATTATAATTTCCTTCATTCCTTTCACTTCAAATTTATTGAATGTAATACAAATGAGTGGCACATTGTACTTCCATTATAAAATTGACCAGGGACTTACCTCTACTGCCATTTTGTGATGATCGTGGGAACCTTTCTAGTGCAATATCTCAATTTCTCAAATTATGGTACTTTGCACTTTTCTACTCATAAGTAATAAATTCATAATTCTTTTCGATCCAGTCTCTGTTCCTAAAGAGGTGTTAATCTACAATTTAAAAAAATTATCTAATCTGCAATTTATATATTACACAAGTATTAGAATTCAGAATTCTCATTACACAGTTGTAGAGGCAACTCAGAACAGCAATATTTGTTAATAAACCTATGTCCGGAAATGCGCCGTTTCGAAGATAAACGACTTTGAAATAACGTCAAAGGATACGACGCATGTGCAACAACCAACTCGTATCTGCGTGAACTACAACATGCTCGAAGTGGCAACCACGAGTTTCGTTGCACAAACAGTACCTGCGAACAATATTCACAGACACACGGTCCAAAAGTCCTGGAGTGTCCTGAATGATCTATGCTCCAGCCTTTACACGCGCAAGGAGATCGTCCCGTGACTCCTCAGGAGTCTCGTGAACAATACTTTTCATGTAGCCCCACATAAAAAGGCCAGAGATGTTAANTCTTTCTTTCTTTCTTTCTTTCTTTCTTTCTTTCTTTCTTTCTTTCTTTCTTTCTTTCTTTCTTTCTTTCTTTCTTTCTTTCTTTCTTTCTTTCTTTCTTTCTTTCTTTCTTTCTTTCTTTCTTTCTTTCTTTCTTTCTTTCTTTCTTTCTTTCTTTCTTTCTTTCTTTCTTTCTTTCTTTCTTTCTTTCTTTCTTTCTTTCTTTCTTTCTTTCTTTCTTTCTTTCTTTCTTTCTTTCTTTCTTTCTTTCTTTCTTTCTTTCTTTCTTTCTTTCTTTCTTTCTTTCTTTCTTTCTTTCTTTCTTTCTTTCTTTCTTTCTTTCTTTCTTTCTTTCTTTCTTTCTTTCTTTCTTTCTTTCTTTCTTTCTTTCTTTCTTTCTTTCTTTCTTTCTTTCTTTCTTTCTTTCTTTCTTTCTTTCTTTCTTTCTTTCTTTCTTTCTTTCTTTCTTTCTTTCTTTCTTTCTTTCTTTCTTTCTTTCTTTCTTTCTTTCTTTCTTTCTTTCTTTCTTTCTTTCTTTCTTTCTTTCTTTCTTTCTTTCTTTCTTTCTTTCTTTCTTTCTTTCTTTCTTTCTTTCTTTCTTTCTTTCTTTCTTTCTTTCTTTCTTTCTTTCTTTCTTTCTTTCTTTCTTTCTTTCTTTCTTTCTTTCTTTCTTTCTTTCTTTCTTTCTTTCTTTCTTTCTTTCTTTCTTTCTTTCTTTCTTTCTTTCTTTCTTTCTTTCTTTCTTTCTTTCTTTCTTTCTTTCTTTCTTTCTTTCTTTCTTTCTTTCTTTCTTTCTTTCTTTCTTTCTTTCTTTCTTTCTTTCTTTCTTTCTTTCTTTCTTTCTTTCTTTCTTTCTTTCTTTCTTTCTTTCTTTCTTTCTTTCTTTCTTTCTTTCTTTCTTTCTTTCTTTCTTTCTTTCTTTCTTTCTTTCTTTCTTTCTTTCTTTCTTTCTTTCTTTCTTTCTTTCTTTCTTTCTTTCTTTCTTTCTTTCTTTCTTTCTTTCTTTCTTTCTTTCTTTCTTTCTTTCTTTCTTTCTTTCTTTCTTTCTTTCTTTCTTTCTTTCTTTCTTTCTTTCTTTCTTTCTTTCTTTCTTTCTTTCTTTCTTTCTTTCTTTCTTTCTTTCTTTCTTTCTTTCTTTCTTTCTTTCTTTCTTTCTTTCTTTCTTTCTTTCTTTCTTTCTTTCTTTCTTTCTTTCTTTCTTTCTTTCTTTCTTTCTTTCTTTCTTTCTTTCTTTCTTTCTTTCTTTCTTTCTTTCTTTCTTTCTTTCTTTCTTTCTTTCTTTCTTTCTTTCTTTCTTTCTTTCTTTCTTTCTTTCTTTCTTTCTTTCTTTCTTTCTTTCTTTCTTTCTTTCTTTCTTTCTTTCTTTCTTTCTTTCTTTCTTTCTTTCTTTCTTTCTTTCTTTCTTTCTTTCTTTCTTTCTTTCTTTCTTTCTTTCTTTCTTTCTTTCTTTCTTTCTTTCTTTCTTTCTTTCTTTCTTTCTTTCTTTCTTTCTTTCTTTCTTTCTTTCTTTCTTTCTTTCTTTCTTTCTTTCTTTCTTTCTTTCTTTCTTTCTTTCTTTCTTTCTTTCTTTCTTTCTTTCTTTCTTTCTTTCTTTCTTTCTTTCTTTCTTTCTTTCTTTCTTTCTTTCTTTCTTTCTTTCTTTCTTTCTTTCTTTCTTTCTTTCTTTCTTTCTTTCTTTCTTTCTTTCTTTCTTTCTTTCTTTCTTTCTTTCTTTCTTTCTTTCTTTCTTTCTTTCTTTCTTTCTTTCTTTCTTTCTTTCTTTCTTTCTTTCTTTCTTTCTTTCTTTCTTTCTTTCTTTCTTTCTTTCTTTCTTTCTTTCTTTCTTTCTTTCTTTCTTTCTTTCTTTCTTTCTTTCTTTCTTTCTTTCTTTCTTTCTTTCTTTCTTTCTTTCTTTCTTTCTTTCTTTCTTTCTTTCTTTCTTTCTTTCTTTCTTTCTTTCTTTCTTTCTTTCTTTCTTTCTTTCTTTCTTTCTTTCTTTCTTTCTTTCTTTCTTTCTTTCTTTCTTTCTTTCTTTCTTTCTTTCTCTTTTAGTCTCTCCACGATCGCTAAAGAGATTCTATGATATCATGGTGCATCTGTGATATCTGCCGCAAAGTACAACACATCGTGTATAAATATTCGTATATAATATTTTAAATAGTGGGTGTTCCAACGAAGCAACATTTTGTTATAGCAAAAACTATCAAAGATAAAATGATTTTCTTTTCTTCTGCAGCAAGTTTTAAAATAAAAGAATCAAAATTATGAGGCATAATGCAAATTTCTAACACCCATTTCTAATCATAATAATTTGACACTTCGTTCATTCCCTCATTGTTAACCGACTAAGAGCATCAACATGGCCGCTGTTGTCAGAACCTTATGTGTCTATTATATGACCTTTAGGTGCTTGCGTTTGCAGTGCCATCTGGTGGAACGACCGAAAATGGTTCACTTTAAAAACACCGATATCTCCATGGCTGGGACGCTCAAACAAATTTTGAAGCTCCGACCGACTCTCGCAACAAGGGTAATACTCTTGCAAAGCCACCTACAAATTACATTGAGCGCGAGTACGCCTCGTAGAGTATGCAGTCAATAAGCTATCGAAACATACACCAAGGATCTTATCAGTGATCTCAGTAAGCTTCAAGATACTATGAGCGCATATAAACTCAGTACAATCGCGCCGAATAAACCAGGTATTTCATTTTTTACGTTCTTGAATTCTAACAATTTACTCCATTATTCGCATGATACTTGCTAATATGGCGAAAAAGTGTCTTTAAAAATTTCAGATTTAGTTTTCAGTTTTATTAGTATAGATATGTGCATTTCATTTTGTCAAAGAACTGAAATTTATGTGGCTATTATTTGACAAACGTATTGATCTATGTTGAAAAATCACTTGGTAGTCCGCGAAATTGAATACGCTGAAAGTTTGATGTCGGTAAGGTTCAAAAACTACCCAATGTCCTAAACGGATTAAAATAGCGAAGAGTGGTTTTTCTAAGAAGTGAAACTGACTGACTGACTTCAGTCACATTGTCTGTATAACATTTGCAATACAAGGAACTATAAACTAGATTCGTCCCTGGACGCCGCACCTCTTACCCGGACTGGGCGTCGTCCGCGAAGAGGCGTCGAATATCTCCTATTTGACTCTTTCAAATAGTTTGTAGCTTTTTCGTCTGAACAGATATTGAAACTTTTTATTGAATAATGTATTCTTCAACGCCACTTAAAACCCCGAGAAACATTCAAATACAAAGGTCTTATTGAAGCGAAAGATTTTATTTTAATCTAGATTATATTTTATTTGAAGGAATAAGAAGAAAAGATTATAACATTTCCGGATTAATGCATGTTAACAACTAAACGCTTTATCGAAACGCTGAAAGAACTGGCTTTGCAACGCGGGAGGTTATTGTCTTCCCATTCATTATGTGTATTAGAATTATTGAAATATTTACCTCTCCGTGGCTACGGTGTCAGCGTGATCGCACGTCACCGAGTACTTCCCGGGTTCAATTCTCAGGTGGGGAAAGATAAAATTTGTAGCTTTTCATTTCCATGTCTCTCTTTAAATAGCTGTGATGTGTGAAAACTTCACCCTCTGCGACTAACAACTGCAGTTGTAATACTCGGATACAGCAATCTGGACCCTATCTAGACGCTGTTCCTCCGATTTCAGTAAAATTCGCGATGAGTAGTGAGTAAACTCACACAAAAACTGAGCCTTACTGGCACTCGTCATTCGTGGTCGTAGCTGGCCGAAACGAGATACATACATACATACATATATACGTACATATTGAAATATTTGCAGCGCTCTTTGTTCAAATACCTTAAAATTTAATAATAAATAATAATAAATAATAAATAAATTTATTGTCAAAAAACAGTACAAACTGCGTATGACCACGTGGAGGGAAAAAAAACTAATTTACTCTCCGGAAGC